>JBAIZL010000001.1:194056840-194656840 GCA_036971475.1 Prosapia bicincta
ATTGGTTTGTGAATTCAAGTTATATTTGTCATTTGTCACATTTGACACACTATTTAAGGTTTGCGATATATTTAAAACTACTTAATTTTTTTCTACATTGTGTTTTTGAGAAACAAAGTTTAAAAGAAAGGTGACGAATTACGGTAAAGTTTTAACAAAAACGTCTATTTGAAACATAGTTTTTTTAAAGTTTTATTGCATGTTTTCAAGAATTTTATTTTTTAATACTGAGTCCAAAAATTTTATTTTTCCACCTATTTTCAGATAATTTTTAGGAACAATTTGCTTCAAATTTTATCAGAACTCTGGCAGTTTTCATCTTTAAATCTATAATATAATTAATTTCATTTTACTCCATAGTTACAATAAACAATCAAAATTTTAGTTAAGTTTAAAGAAACGAATGTTTTACTCCTTTATTAAACGTGATTGGCTGTTTTAAAAAAGTAGAGGGGGAAATGAGTCACGGGCGGCCGGTACAACACATTAGTCTTCAGTCCAGTTTTGTTGTGACTTGTTGCTGGAACGATAAAGTGTTGTTTTCAGTTTTTGGATTATTGAGTATTTTCAACTTGTGTAATTGTTCGATTTGCTTTTAATTTATTTTCTCCTCGCAGTTACAGGTTTGTCACATTCATTATTTGTTATAAATTTATTGTAACTAAAAACCCTTTTCGATATTATTTAAGGAGGTACATTACTTTCAATTGAATATAGGTTAAGTTATGGTAAACCTTAATTAAACTCAGGATTTGGTAAAAATGCTAAAGCTGGGCGCCGTACGATATTTTGGGAAATTGTTTAACACCACCAATTAGGACGATATCCACAAGAATTTTATTTTTATTGAAGTAGGAAAGTTACTTTTTTTCAATTTGAAGTAGGATAAAAAATTCAGAGCGGATTTAATTTAATTATTAGAAAATTTACTACTTCATTTTTTATGTACAATTGTCACCACTCTTAATATTTAAAACTATTTCACAAATGTTTGTAAATATTCTGCCACAATTTATACATTTTTCTTATAGACATTAAAATTTTCCCATGAACTCACCTCTCACTAACGTGTCGCTAATAGCACACAGGTAATGAGTGGCAAGTATTTGAAAACTTTCTGTGTCAGAATGTAATATTGAAATTTACTTACATTTTAAATAAACTCACGTAGTGTACAAAGTGTTAACTGTCATTAACGCCGAGGAGATATTTCCATTACACTAGTTTCGAATGTTATTAAAAAGAAAATTGTTTTTTTTTTACAAACCTTTAGGCAATAGGCCTACAAAATTTTTAAAATTAGTAATCGATATTTAGTAACCATATTTTTTATGAAAACTGCTTGTACTTCGTTTTTTCCCGTTCTCACTTAACCAATCGATAATTTGTTTTTGCTAATATCGATTATGTGAGAACGGGAAATAAATACCTGAATTAATTATTGTAAGAATTATCGAAACAATATATTTTGTTTAATATATCGTTTATAATGTATATTGTTAAATATGTTTGTTAACTGATAAAAGCTTAAAGTAATTTGGTATTTATTTCCTGTTCCCACATAATCAATTTTAGCAAAAAAAAAAAAAAAAATTGGTATTAATTTCTCGTGGCCACGTGTACGCTTTTAGCGAAAACAATTATATCGGCCGACGCAGAAAGAATCGAGGATACGAAAACAATTATTACAACTCTCGCTCACTCCCCAAAAACTAACAATTTTAGGAAATTGTAATTTCCCCATACGTGGTGCTAATAGTGCTGGTAGAAATGGACATTGCTCACTCCCAATACAATGTATATAAAATGAATCAAAAACATGTCCTGAAGCTATATTGATAATTATTGTTTGTTATTGCCACGGAAAGTTAGTTTTAAATATCTGCGAAGTATTCAGTCAAGATAGATTGGTGTTGATTTTATTCGTTTAACCAAATGTACACATGCAAGCTTAGAATAGACATCACGTGACGTCACCTGGCAAAAAGTATTACTCCTCGGAAGTATACGTCTAATTAGGTAATGTATAATTTTTTCGCTAAAATCGTACACATGGGTACGGGAAATAAACATCAAAAAATTATACTGAGAGGTGGAGAGATTCATCGAGAATACGAACAAAAATTATAAAAACCTATGCTTACGGCCCAAAAATTGAAAATTTTGGAAAATAACAATTCCTCCCTCTCCTCCACAGCACACCTAAAACGTTACCATTTCAACCTTTTGGTTTAATTTTATTGACGCGTAAACTCCCAAAATGTCTAAACGAAATTAAACTTGCTGCTGATTCACTTTTGAATTAAAATCAACTTCAATTGGGTGGAATAGGGTATGTAAGTGTTTATTAAAATAGTGAACGTGTATTACAATTCGGTAAAAATATAGTCCTAATGACGTTGGATTTTTATTTATTTATTTTTTTAATAATTGTTTTAATGTGTAGAACACGATCAACTTTTTTCGCAGAAAATACAGAAAGTTACTTTCTTCACATTTTTAATGTTAATCTGTAATGACATGTATAGCGTGAACCGGCCGTGCAGTAGCTACAGCGCACTGCATTAGTCAGTCAATTTATTTTAATACTCAACTTAAAATCTAAATGTTTATTAGTCAGTCAATTTATTTTAATACTCAACTTAAAATCTAAATGTTTAACCTTTGGTTATAATTTTTTACATTACTATATGCCTACATTAAAATATACCTATAAAGTATCCAGTCAGGATAGATTTGGTTATAATTTTGTAATTACTATACACCTACATTAAAATATACATAGACCCCTACCTATGAAGTTATGAAGTATCTAGTCAGGATGGATTTGGTTATAATTTTATTCAACATTATTATCTACCTACAATAAATTATACCTACGACGAAGTATCCAGTCGGCATAATTTGGTTATAATTTTGTACAACATCACTATGTACCTATATTAATATACCTATGAAGTATCCAGTTAGGAATATAGTAATGTACAAATCTAGACGTATTGCACTGAGCTGTAGCTAATGCGCGCCCGGTTCACACTTAGGTCTACATGCAATTACAGACTCGCATTTAAAATGAGAAAAAAGTAAATCTACGTATTTTCCGTGAAAAAGTTGATATTCGTGTTCTACACATTAAAACGAGTAATTAAAAAAGATTATAAAACCAACGTCATTAAGACTATATTTTTACCTAAAATTGTATAAGGTTTTGTGTGCCAGGTGTAACGTGCCATTGTGCTGTTAGTCCTTTATTAGTTTTTTTTTAATTTGCAATATTTTGGGAATCAACAGCGAGTTGATTACATTTTGAGACATTTTTCGAGTATTTACATCAAACAAATAAATCCAAAACGTTATATTAGTAACGTCTTGAGTGTGCCGTAGAGGGGGTTTTCTATTTCTCAAAATGTTTAATTTTTGTGGCGTGAGCGGAAGCTTTTATAATTATTTTCGTATTCCTGATGACTTTCTAAATCGTGTGCCGTAGAGGGGGTTTTCTATTTCTCAAAATGTTTAATTTTTGTGGCGTGAGCGGAAGTTTTTATAATTACAAATTACACTTTTGCTATTACTTGCGACCAGACATTTGTTAACTACAAGTTGTTAATTGTTAACTTACACTTGGAGGAAACGTTTTCGTCTTACGACTTCTTCAGCTTCTAGGAGGTAAACAATTAACAACTTTTAGTTAACAAATGTCTGGTCGCAAGTAATAGCAAAAGTGTAATTTGTAATTTACAACCAGCTCGTCATGAAGAGCAACAAGATTTCGATTTTTATAATTATTTTCGTATTCCTGATTACCTTCTAAATCGCTCGGTATATTTTGCTAAAATCGTTTACAACAAAAGGAAATATATAACATAATTCAATATGAGTTATATATTTTAGTTATAATTTCTTAAATGAAAACTTTCTTAAACGCGTCTGACAAGTTCTAAAAACGGATTTCAATCACAATTTCCATTATCAGAACTATGGCTATCCAAATTGATTACAGATTTTCAGAAACAAATTAAGGCAACAAATTTGTCAGGATTAAACAAAAAGTTAATTGTAGAAACGTACAATGATTTTCAAAATAATGATTCATGCCTAGATATTTTATTGGCCTTTCCTCTCTGAAGCTAGTGTATACACAGCGCCAATATTATTTGGATGCTGAGTCAACGTCTCAGTGCGTTTTTGTATACTTGACTGTCGACAGTCGCCAGGGCCCCGCCTGACAGACTGTTACTTATCGTTTTGATTAGTCAGTCAGTATGTCTTTGATCACATCGTGTTGTTTTGTTTGAGAGTGCGTTTCGTCATTTACAACTTTAAAGAAAAGGATTTGTCTAATCATTAGCGGATAAATTAATTATTGACCAGGAAGATAAAGGAGTTTGGGTAAACAGTTGGTTGAGATGTACTGTGTTGGATTGGACAATAGACGTTTTCAGTCATTAAAATCGTCAAATCTTTACTTGGAGTTTCGTGTCAATGCTTGAAAATGAACATGAATGTTCTTTTAAGAAATCAATGAAGGCAGCAAATAACAAAGAATTAGAAGAAGCATTTTCAAAATAGTTTTGGCAACAACGTTTTATGAAACGCCCAATTTCGGAAACGATTTTTTAAAAATAATCTAAGATCTTAGCTCAAAAGCTTATGAAAAATATAAAACTAACAAAATATAATTTTTATAATTACTTTTTTCGAAAAACATTCAAAAATATCCGAAATTTTGTATTTTGTTTATCCGGATGAGGCCCGATTCTAATTTATTCCAATAATTGGAGTTCTACTGTACTTCTTGAAAATTATAATTTTAATTCAGTAAATTTTTCAACATCTAATACAAATTTCTATTAACAACATTCTTTTATTTAGTACATGAAATAGATGCGATTAAAACCTCTATTAAGTCCGTTCTTCAAATAAAGTATTCAAGTCTGCAGGGAAAATCCTCCTAAATACAAAAATTTTTTAAAAAATAAATATATATTTTTACATTAGACCAAAGTAACCTAGAACAAAGTAATTAGACATAATTGTCTTGGCATTACTATATGTTTTTGATAGTATATTATATACTAGAAACAAATAATATAAGCAAGTAAGCAATTAGGTATTCACTTGGTTAAGTATTTTTAAAATTAGTAAAATAATATAAGTTAATAATTTGTTTAGTTTTGTTTTTGGTCGGAATGTTTTTGTTTATCGAATGGCTTGTCAAGTTAATGTTTAATTTGTCGAAATTCCGCAATTGGCAATAAATTTTACAAAGGAGTTGGAAATGAAATCAAGAACAGTTTAAATAATTTTTAATTAAAAAAAAGGTGTAGCTAAATATTAAAATAAATCATTGAGCTATACAGTATCTATCGATATTGTAGTATATTGTAAATAATTAAGATTTATTAAAAAATCGTTTTATAATAGTACAATGAATCAGTAATAACTAGTATATAAATAAATGGACTAGATATCTGTAGATATCTAAATGTATATTGTTCTGCCAACATGAGTTATAACGTCATAACAAGTGTTATTTGTTGTACAGGATAGTAAGCGGTTGATAAGCGAATCATGTAAATTTATTTATTGAAACGCTTATCAACAGTTCATTATCCTTCACAAAAGACTTTCGTGTGCGTATCTAAATAGACATGAATTAAAATTTTTATTTGTATTTTTGAAGCATGGACAATCTATAACGCAAAATGACCAGATAATAAATGGAAGAGATACAACTGTTATTTGAAGAGGATTGTTTACAAAAGAAGGACAGTGCAAAACTAAATAAACAGTCGAAACTTGTGCATACATTATTTTACATAAGAGTTTTCAAGTGTTATAAATATTAGTTACTAGCGTTACCCGGCGCACGTTGCTGCACCCAAAATCATAATTTTTGCAGTAGGAAAAGCAAATCAAAGATCTAAATAATTATATTTCATTTACTGCAATGCTAGAGGATAGACAATGGTTTTCTCCATTTCATTAGGCGTTTAAACATACAAAATTTAAGTGTTAGAACACGCGAGAACGCAATATATAATTATCCGTGGTCAAAGCTCGAATGTTCCAAATTTAATCCAGCAATGGTCAATGATTGCCCTTTTGCCTTGTTTATGGTTATTGTGAATGCAAATCGCAAAGGAAATTGTAATAGTTTGAAATCAATAGGTAGATCTGATGAAATCATCGGTATTCATGAATTTAAGACCATCTCTCTTTTGAACTTGCCACCAATGATTTCTGCCCGGGTCAAGTTGGGTGTCAGCTTTTTTATGTTATTTTTTACGGTTATTCTGGTTATGTTTGACAGGTTTGGTTGATTCAAATTTCGCAAGAATATTATCAGCGATTATACTTTTAATATTAATAAGTGTGATAGCAATAATTGTACGTAGAATTTAGCAACTTCAAAAAGTTTGAAATAATTAATAATGCATTTTTATTCTCACATAATGTTTATAATTTTTTAAAATTAAATATAGTAACGGTGATATATTTATACATTTTAACATTGAACTTATGGAAGGCTGTACACTGAACCATCCTAAGTCTCTGGGGCGAGCCCTGTGGATGGATTTACACCAAAACTCACTCGAACCATCCTGGGAATATGCTTAACAATACTTCCAAATTTCATTAACTTTCGTTCAGCGGTTTCATAAGACATTACATACACACACATATATACATAAATCGGTTTTGAACAATCCTAACCCTTTAAGGTGGAGCCCCTCGGATGGATCTACACCAAACTTAACCCAAACCATCCCCACACATACATATATTCATCGGTTTTTTAAACCACCCTAAGCCTCTGCATGGGATGGATCTACACCAAACTTAACACGAACCATCCTGAGAATATGTTGAACAATTCCTCCAAAATTCATTAACTTCCGTTCAGCGGTTTAGGCACCCATAAGATACATACACACATACATACATACCAGGGTTATTCATAAAATAAGGCTCCCATAATTTTTAAACATAGACAACTTTATTTTTGTTCTTATTGTAATACATCATTTTAAAGCTCATAACTTACGCTATTTTCCACATAATCACCGATTCTGTCCAAACACTTTTGAAAACAATGCTCCAACATTTCTATACCCATGTTACAGAATTTTGCCGCCAAACCCTTGAAGAATCGAGTAACCTCTTCCTTGACTTCATATTCGGTACTGAAACGTAAGCCACCCAAGTGTTTCTTTAATTTTGGAAATAAATGATTATCACTTGCGGCTAGGTCCGGACTGTAGAGGGGGGGGGGGCACAGCAGTCCAGCCAGAATCTGTCAGCAGTTCTTGAGTTTGATGTGAGATATGAAATCGAGTGTCGTCTTGGATAAGCCTCATACCACTGGACAATCTTCCTCTCGGCGGTTCTGGATCGCAAGTCTCAGTTTTCTTAATGTGTCTGACAGAGTATATCTGTCGGAGTTAACTGTTGTTCCATGAGGCAAAAAGTCTATTAAAAGCAGGCCCTTCCTGTCCCAAAAGACAGTTGCCATGACTTTCCCAGCAGACTGTGTTTGTCTTCGGCTTCGGCGAAGTTGAGAGACGCCATTCACATGATTGCTGTTTGGTTTCGGGGGATAAAGTGAAACGCCCATGTTTCATCGCCTGTAACAATGGAATCAAAGAATTCTTCTATGCGGTTTTCACATTGTTGCAAAAACTGCTGGTCACACTCAACTCGACACGTTGCTGTTTGTGGTTATCTGTAACCATTCGCAGTACCCTCCGCGCATACACTTTGTGATATTTTGGTTAAAATGTTATGAATTGTGGTGTTGCAAGTCTCAGGAATACGCAAAGCAAATTCCTTAATATCAATCTTCCGACCTTCAAGCAATATTCTTTCAACTTTATCAACAATTCCTTCTGAAACTGAAGGCCTTCCGCTTCGGTCTTTATCATGAATTTTCTTGCGGCTTTCACTGAATTCTCTACACCATTTGCGAACATGTTGAACAGATATACAATTTCCCCCATAACCTTCGATCAACTGACGATAATGTCAACAATAGGTGAAATCCGTTTTGCATATAACAAATTTAATACAGCATGAATTTCGCAATTGGCGCTAACAGCAATGGGAAGCTCCAACTCCAAAGACTGCTATCCCGGCACAGAGCAATGTAGCGAGCGGGAGTGGTGGGGGTAGAGAGAGGGGGAGTTGATAAGTAAGACGGTGTTAACGCATTTCTCCCAGCATGTCGCATTATTTCTTAACTACATAGGAAACCTTATTTTATGAATTAACTTAGTACATCGGTTTTTTTACCATCCTAAGCCTCTGGGGTAGAGCCCCCAAAGAAATCAAATTAAATACCTACTTCTCAGAAATGGAAACAATAAAACAATTTACTTCAGTAAATGTTTTAAATCATGGGGTTAGTATATATATATATATATATATATATATATATATATATATATATATATATATATATATACACTATAATATGTATTCTTGTGTATTAATAAAAACAATTTACAAATACAAGAATAATTTATTGAATCTACAATTCAAAGCTTTTTGTTGGCAAACAGTACCAACATCCTCAGGAATACTAGAAATTTAACATCAGCCACACATTTGTAAACTAGATGCAACTAACAGCGTTGCCAAATTTATTACAATATTGTCAAACTCTTACTTTGCTGCCCCAACATTACAAACACTAAATATAGTATCAAATGTAGACTTTATTTGTATTTGTTCATTTATTAACTTATTATTAGTATTTTATTTATGTATTTTTAAAGCTTCATAAATATTCATTCTCAGGCCTTTGTTAATTTCTTTTATAAGCATCTTATTATCTATATTAGGAAATTATATCATTATTAGCATATTGACAAAGCTGACCCCAGGAACACATACCAGGAACAATTCAACCTATAAAATATTTTCCAATCTCGAGCCGATTTTGTACTCAATTGGAACTATAAAATTTGTTCCTTCAAAATATTGGGCAAACAATCTAACAAAAGTAATAATTTGGTCGATGATTAACTTGAAAACATAAATCATCTTGTATTTAATAGATTACAAATTTAGGTAAGGTTAGACTGGTTAAAATGTTTTTTTTTTGTCATAATAACAAAGAGAGTTAGTTATAAGTGTTATAATTGTAGACAATTTCCACAGTAAATTTGTGATCAAATTCCTTCTGGTCATATAAAAATAGCTTAAACTGACGGCTAATGGTAAACTTGTTATTAATGTGTGAAAAATAATTCCTTGTAAACCTTAGACTACTATTTACAATCTAATACTCTCTTCTCAGACTTGCCTAAAAGACTTGCTAGTAGGCCTATGCTAAAAGATCCGATCAACCTTGCATAATTGACCTAGGGTTTACCTATGCAGCTGGACCACAGCCCCAGAAGTGCCTAGAAATAAATGATCCTCTTACTAATTTCTCAGGGACTTGCCCAGTTCCACCATCTCATTACCTGTAATTTTAAAACTACATAAACACCAATCACACAAGATTTAAAACTAATCTTGTAACTGTAAAACCACACAAACACTAATTATACAACATTTAAAACTAATACAGTAACTTTAAAAACCACCTAAATGCTAATTACATAACCTTTATAGCATAGGTGCTATAGAAATTTTTTATTTCTACTTCAAAACAAGAAATAAAATACATGGTTTGCCTTATTTACCTATCTGTGGTTAAAGAATTAGTATTTTCATATTTTTGAGATTGTTTAAATTTATCAAATTCCTATTGTTAATTTTAACCTCAAGTTTGTGAATTATATTTTATTTTTCTCAATTTTTTTATAGTAAACCATTCTGTACAATTTTTTTACTGTTTTGATAACATTAAACACAAATTAAAAATTTCATAGTAACTCATTATAGTACTATATTAATGTATGTATAGTAATTTTTTAAAATAAATATAATCAACATCAGTCATAAATGATATTTGAAATATTATGATGTAGGTAATTATTTTTAAATAAAATTATAAACAGAAATACAGTTACTAATTTGCAAATGAAAAATTATTTTTTAAATTATTTTCCATTAGTGATAATAACCAGTTTGAACTATTTAACCAAAAAAGTGTTATAGTTCATCAATTAATCTTCCTTTATCTCAATCTGTGAAATGTAAACATTGAAAAAGAATCAGGTGTGAAAAAAACAGTTTTATGTCAGATTTATTTTCTCCAAAAAATTAAATGTATGACATGAAAAATATTTGACCTGCAATTAGACTAAACAATACAGTGAAATTATAGTTTTCTTCATAATTTTTCTTTTTATTATTTTGTTTCTAAAAAGATTCTCTTTCTTATGATAGCATTTTATGTGTATTTGTTTTTAAAGTTTGTGTACTATTTTTGTTATATACAACTTAATGTTTACTTTCTATAGTCATGAAAAAAATTTAGTAAAGAAGCATACAGTATTTGCTTTGAAATTATTTATTTGTAAAGCTTTACATACTAAACTCCTTACAACCAATATTGCCACATAGAGTATTGTAAGTAATATTGTTATTTCTATAAACTTTTGACACTGCCGCTACAGGCGGAACACTCGTCATATTTATATTTATGTTACAGTTGTTATTTCTATAAACTTTTGACACTGCCGCTACAGGCGGAACACTCGTCATATTTATATTTATGTTACAGTTGTTATTTCTATAAACTCTTGACACTGCCGCTACAGGCGGAACACTCGTCATATTTATATAATTATGCTGGTAATAAAACTTATTTCATATTTAAACACTATTTATTACTTCACATCTTTCTTAAAACAAAACTCTAAACAAAGAACTGAGAAAAACCTAAAACAATTACAAATCATCTGTTAATTTATATAATGTTCTTTTTCTTTTTTTTTCATAGAGGATTGTCATAGAGTATTATATTATTGCATTCACAACATACTCCCACCTTTTGAGTTATGGTTTAACTCAAAACATTAAAAAATAGTATATTGTTAAAAGATTAATCAACAAATTTTTGTGGAAGCTTAATTTGTCTGCCACTTCTTAAATATGTCACAATTTTATTTTCTTTTGTCACATTATCTTCTTCCAGGTGTAGTTCATGTTCATTGGTTTTTGTCACTTTTGGTTTAATCTTTTCTTTTAATTGTTCTTGGATGGTTTCTTCTTGCATTTCAAGAGGATATAGTCTTTGTATTGGTCTCAATAAACTTCCAAAAGCAGTCTTCAATTGCACTAATCTACACACTCCATCTCTACTAATGATAGTCTTTTCTATCAGTCCTATTGGCCAATCAATTCTTTTTTTATTTTCAACTTCAATCAGTACTAATTCTCCAACTTTCAACTGTCTGCCGTTTTTCTTACTTTTTAAAGCTAATTGTCCTAAATACTCAATCCTAAATCTTTTTCGCAATGCTTCTCTCAGGTGTTGTCGATAACGTACTCTCTTGTTAAGACTTTTTGTATTTACATGGTCACAATCTGGAACTCCAATTTCTTTTAAGTCATGTAAAAACATATTTGGAGTAATAGCAGTTAGGTCTGAAGAAGTTTCAGATAAATATGTCAAAGGTCTAGAATTCATGATACTTTCACAATCACATAAGATTGTCTCCATTTCCTCATAATCCAATGACGTTTTGCCCAAGGTTTTGCGTAGCAACTGTTTCATGAGTCGGATGAGTCGCTCCCACCATCCGCCCCACCATGCAGCAGAGGGAGGGTTAAACCTCCAGTCAATTTGTTGGCATGAGCTATATTTTAAGATAGCATTCCAATCTAGAATTTTAAATGCCTTTTCTGTACCTGTGAAATTGGTACCATTGTCACTATATATTATTGATGGTCTTCCTCGCCTTGCAATAAATCTTCTAAGTGTATCTATAAATGCTTCGACAGAAAGAAACTTTACTAACTCCAAATGAACAGCACGGTATACTGCACAAGTGAATATGCAGATCCAAACTTTACTGCCATCTCGTAGAAACAAAGGTCCCGCAAAATCAATTCCAACCACTTCAAATACTGCGGCATCTCGTACTCTACTTTCAGGTAAGGGTGGAGTGATTGTTTCTACATTTTTTGAATTATGTCTCTGACAAGGAATACATTTTTTCAAAGTATTACTTATTGTTTTTCTTCCTCTCAATATCCAATAGTTTTCTCTTAATAAACTTAAGAGACCTTGAACTCCCACATGACATGATCTCTTATGTATTGTAAGAATAAGAATATCTACAATGTCATGTTTTGATGGTAGAACAACAGGAAATTTAAAATTTTCCAAATCCTTTCTTTCTGTTAATTTTGTCTTTAGCCTTATAATACCATCAGCAGCCATAAATGGTGACAATGAAGCCAATTTAGGGTCCCTTATTCCTTCAAATGATTGCTGTTGAACAATTCTAATTATAAAATTGTTAGCTTCAATAATCTCCTTACATGACAAAACTTTACTCACACACTTTTCCTTCTTTGAGGGGTTACAATTATGAATAAATCTCAGCAACCATGCAAAAACACACACAATCTTATCAAAATCATTTGAAAAGTAATAAAACCAATCTTTTGGGTAATTATTACTTAAAAGTGAAGGTGTAGGTCCTTTCTTTTTTTCTAAAGAAATTAATTCTTCGTCAGGTTCAGGTTCATTTGATGGCCAGGTATCTTCAGGCAACTTCAACCATGACGGGCCCTCCCACCATCTGGAACTAATCAACCTGGAAACTGAACATCCTCTACTGGGCAAGTCTGCTGGATTCATAGTGCCGGGAATGTGCCGCCAAGATGTTCTGGAAGTGAGGCTGCAGATTTCTTCAACTCTATTTCTAACAAATACTCCCCAGTTTTCTTCTCTTTTAATCCAAGCTATTACTGTAGAAGAGTCACTCCAATAAAAAAATTTAATATTACATTCAAATTTGTTTTCATCTCTTAATTCTTGCACTACTGAAGAACCTAATCTAGCACCTATAGTAGCAGCCATTAGTTCAAGTCTGGGTATTGTCATCTTCTTTACAGGTGCTACACGTGACTTTGCCTGGATTAGCTGTAATTGAATACATGTACTAAGTTCAAAACGCATAAATACTGCTGTTGAGTACGCAAATTTGCTGGCATCACAAAATATGTGAACTGATACAGAAATGATTACGTCATCCACACCTTGTAGCCATCGTGGAATCTTCATCTCTTTTAATTGATCGAGTTCCTGAAACCATATATTGAATCGTTGTTTGATTTCTTCTGGTACTTCTTTGTCCCACCCACAATTATCTTTCCAGCATTCCTGCAATAATAACTTAGGGCATATGGAAATAGGACAAGTGAATCCAATAGGATCGAACAATCTGTGTGCAGTGGACAATATAACACGTTGTGTTACCAAGTTCTCTTCTAAATTTACTATTTTATGAAAACTCACAGAAATTGTGTCTTCTTTCTTGTCCCATGTGAGACCTAGGACTGAAGCCTCTGTCTTGTCTTCCAGACCAGGTTCAGTATATTCCCATCCTCGCAGCTCAAACTTTCCCAAAGAAAATATTTGTATTGCTTCTGAAATGAACTGTTTCAAATCCCTTTCATTATTTACACCTGTAACACAGTTATCAACATAGAAACTTTTAAACAACTTTTCTATTGTACATTTAGAAAATTGATTGTCTTCAGCACACGGTACTAAATACTTCTGCAGGTGGTAGTTGATGATGGCATTGAGCAAAAATGGACTACTTGAGACTCCAAAAACAACTCTTCTATGTCGGAAAATCTTGAGTGATCCATCTGTGTTTTGCCACAGAAATCTTAGGAAATCTCTGTCCTCTTCATACAAACTTATTTGCAAAAACGCCTTTTTTATGTCAGCGATAACTCCTATTTTATAAAGTCGAAAACGTAAAAGCAAAGCTGGTATTATTTCAATTAAGTTAATACCTATTTCCAAACACTGATTAAGGGAATAGTAACCCTTTTCTTTAGACGAGGCATCAAAAACCGGTCTTACTGCAGTGGTGCTGTTTTCTTTTATCACTGGTCTATGAGGTAAATAGTGACCTTCATCCCATTTTCTTATTGGGATTTCCTCAATAACACCATCTTCCAGCCAATCTGAAAACACATTGTTATATACATTATATAAACTTTCATTTGTTAGCTTTTTCACTGAGTTTTCAAGCCTTTTTTTTGCAAGATTGAAATTTCTTGGAACTTCTGGGTGGTCTTCGGACCAAGGTAATTTGACTTCATAGCGTCCTTCTTCATTTACTCTCACAGTTTCCAAAAATTGTGTTTGAACAGAATGTTCAATTTCTTGTTTGCTTCTGGTCTGTAGTGGGTCTTTTATACCTAAAACATCCATTTCCCACAGCTTGCATATTGAATTACTTTGTACAAACATAGAAAGTGCTGTCATAGAACTAAATTCTTTACTTTCTTGAAATTTTCCTGTCAAAACCCATCCTAAATGAGTTTCAAGGGCTATAATACCACAATCTAGAACCTCTTTTCTTCCAGTTAGAAGTTTCCCATATATGTCAGCCCCAATTAATATCTCAATTGGACTGTCTGCATCCTGAAACAATTTAATACCTCTTTCCATCAGTTCATCAGTCCATCTTCCTGGTTTCAAGGCAGGAACATAAGTACAAATATTTATTTCACTAAGTGCCTTGAAATTACAAGAATATGTTTTATCTATACTTTGTAGTCTGACTTTGTAGCATGCATGATTGCGAGGCTTAGTGACCTCTCCTCCAAACAGGCCATGTAATAATGTTTCTTCACCACAAGTGTCATATTTCATTTTTTCAACAGTCGATTTCCTTATGTATGACCTCTGGGATCCACTGTCAAAAAGTAAACGCACATTGAGTTCTTTTGTGTCACTAACAGCCTTGACAACAAGAGTTTGCATGTAAACCTGATTGCCATTCACATTGGACAAGGAATTCTCAAAATTGGGCTCAGCTTCTTTTTCCTCGCATTTAGGTTTAATGTTAGACCTATTAAAATTATTCTGCAACTTTGAACACATAAGTGGTACATGTTTTCCATTACAAATAATACATTTAACAATAGCTCTGCAATGTTTACTTAAATGTCCTACTTTTGTACAAGAAAAGCAACACCTTTTGCTAGTAAGAATATTCTGCCTTTCTTCTAAAGACATGTCCCTAGCTTTAAAACAGTTTTCACTTAAATGACCACCGTCACAAAACACACACATCGATAACTTCGTCTTATCTGTGCTTACTGTAGACGTATTTGATTTTACATTTACAAGGCCAGCTGCTGTAACATTGCTGGTAGGCCTTCTTGTATTTTTAATATGCTTATCTTTACTTGCAAAGTCTCTTTTATATGAACTCGTAGGATTATCACCTGTTGATACTTTTGTTTTTTGTAAACCAAATCCCTGTTTAGCTAAGTTTATTCTTTCTTCTCCCTCCACTTCAATTTTCAAAAAATTCATTAGGCTATCTAGCCTACTTTTACTTTCTGACGCGGTCTCGTCCTGTTGAGAGTTAGGCCTACTTCTCTGCCAAGCTATTAATAAATCCTCCCTGAGACAAGATTCTACTAATGGGAAGAGCATAGCAGCGTACTTCTCCTTTGTTACACCTAAAGTTTCTAAACACCTTAGTTTTGACTCAATTTGATCATAAAGTGAGGAAATAGTAATTTTACTTTCACTGCTATTTAATGTTATTACAATTTTCAAGATTTCTCTTATGTAAAACTCTACTAACAGGTCATCTTTGGCAAAGCGAGATTTTAAATGTTCAATAGCCTGTTCATAACTACGTCCACATGGGGGAAAACTCTCGACAATTTCCCTAGCCTTAGTATTAGGGATAGTCGCTTGCAGGAGATACTGATACTTGTCATCAGAATCAATACAGGGGTCTTCATGGATTTTCTTAAATTGGCCCCAAAACGGCAACCAATCACTAATATCACCACCAAACTTTTTAAACTCAAGTGTGGGTAACTTAAATTTACGTTTTTCTACATTCACACTAGTATCTGTCTTAGGCCTAGCCTTGTCAATAGCCTGTTCAACTAAATACTCAACTATTTTAAACTTGCCTGAGTATTCATCGGCAGATTCTACCTCATTTTCTAAAACTTCAGTAGATGCATTTTCATTTAGTAAAACTTCAATAATTTCTCGGTCTAAGACCTCCAATTGATTATGTTTTTCACGTAATAGCTCTAAATTAGCTTTTAACAAAATCACATCATCTTCATTTTTTATGGATTCTAATAATGTATTGTGTAAACGTGAAAATCCAGTTCTAAACAATTTTCTTTTCTTTTTCAGAGCATCCATTATAAAATACTTACTAATGGATCATAGATTTTAACTGTAACCAAATTATTATCCTGTCACGGTCGCCATATGTTATTTCTATAAACTTTTGACACTGCCGCTACAGGCGGAACACTCGTCATATTTATATTTATGTTACAGTTGTTATTTCTATAAACTTTTGACACTGCCGCTACAGGCGGAACACTCGTCATATTTATATTTATGTTACAGTTGTTATTTCTATAAACTCTTGACACTGCCGCTACAGGCGGAACACTCGTCATATTTATATAATTATGCTGGTAATAAAACTTATTTCATATTTAAACACTATTTATTACTTCACATCTTTCTTAAAACAAAACTCTAAACAAAGAACTGAGAAAAACCTAAAACAATTACAAATCATCTGTTAATTTATATAATGTTCTTTTTCTTTTTTTTTCATAGAGGATTGTCATAGAGTATTATATTATTGCATTCACAACAAATATACTACATGCATTATGTATGCATATAATTATTTTTAAAAAAACTGGTTTGAAAACAAACATAGATATTATAAGAGTATAATATTGTGCATGTCTTTATTCCTGAAAATTAATCTTAACAAAAGCAAGATTGTGTGATTATTTTTAAAATTGTATTTATTTAGTTATTATTTCACTTGGCAAAATATCACAAGTAATGTGTTGTTAAATATAGTTAAATTTCACACCTGGTCAGCAGGTTGTTCAACCGCGGAGTTCTGTATCACACTAATAACTGAAAATTTTTAAGTTTAGAAATTACATTTTACAAGTTAAAAATTGTCATTGATATCCACCTTGATAATGTAAGCAACAAACCTTATTTATATAAAAAATTAATTACATATTTTCATTATATTTAATGTTAAAAATGGTTAATTTTATTTCGAAAAGCAGAGGTGCTAATTTCGTTGTGGTCCACTAACTCTTCTGACTAATAAGGTAGTTTTCACTTCAAAAAGGTTTATGGAATAGTGTTTTAATGTGTATTGACTAGGCCATAATTATTTACCATAGGAATGTGTGTGGAGTTGTGTAAACATTATGTAAACATACTAAAAGTCCTGTTCATAGGGGGTGAGCCTGTCTACAATATGAACTAAATGTAAATGGTCTTTCACACAAAAATTGACCCGAATATATATATATATGTATGAATTTTTGGACTAGATAGGAGACTGACGGACTTACCTAATGGCAATAGTCGAAAACTGCAATTTCTTGGAAATAAATTTATTTCCAAGAGATTGCAGTTTTGGACTATTGCCATTAGGAAAGTCTGTCAGTACATATAGTGAAAGTGATATATATATATATATATATATATATATATATATATATATTTTTTTTTTTATTTATTTATTTATTTGTAGTTATGCAACACTGTTTTCTTGTATACACTTATCACTTTCACTTATGTACTTAAACAAGAATCTTACTTGGTATTTATGTGAGCTAACTTTCAATGGCTGGCTGTGCCGTTATCCTCGGCCATACTGAACAGGGTTGTTGTAAACTGCGAGCTGATTGGATTTCCCGTTAACCTTGGTGTACGGTTATGTTATATTTTTAGATTCACTGCACTCTGCGAGTTTTTAAAGTTTGTTTTGGGGTTAATATTGTCTATTAGATTGAATAATTTATCGTTTTTTTATTTTATTTCTATTAAATAAATATTATAAATAAATATAAAATAAATACAAATAAAATCAAAAAACGATAAATTATTCAATCTAATAGACAATATTAACCCCAAAACAAACTTCAAAAACTCGCAGAGTGCAGTGAATCTAAAAATAGAACATAACTGTACACTAAGGTCAACGGGAAATCCATTCAGCTCACAGTCTACAACAACCCTGTTCAGTATGCCCGAGGATGACGGCACAGCCAGCCATTGAAAGTTAGCTCGCATAAATACCAAGTAAGATTCTTGTTTAATAAAACATGGAAACCGCCTATAAATTGTTTAATCCAAGAAAATATAAACAAGTATTTAAATGACAATCCTTAAATTTCATCACTAAATGGGTTTATTAAATTACACCTAAAAGGTAAATATGTCAGACCTTTAGTCAATTTTATACTTGATCCATCTTATAAATTTTCAAAATATATTTAGCACCAATTCTAAAAGAAAAAATTTATAACATATTTATTCTATAAAAACTATTGATCTTACAGATAAATTAAAATGAATTACAATAACTATTATTGAAATAATAAAATAACTTGCTCACTTTTATAAATGATGTTTAGAAATTCATTTAAATAAATAATAAAGTCTAAAATCATATTTGGTCAAAATTGTTTTCACATAATGATTAAATTCATAAACAAGAGGATGGCCTTATGATGTGTTCTACATTATCAAATACCATTTCAGAGACATATTTACATAGTTTGGACTAACAAATAGATAAAATTATTAAAAAATGTTTTTTGTCAAACCATGTGGATGGTAGCTGATATATCTCTGATAACAATGGTTTAAAAAGCAATTATATTTTGAAAAAAATTAATAATATTTATGAAAACATGAGATTTATTTTAGAATTAGAAATAAATAATAAACTCAGAAGAAGTAAACAAATACATATAATGAAAAATTGTATAACAAATTTTCATGAAGAAAAATCTCATACAAGAAATAGATGTAATAAAAGAAAAATATATAATATATCAAATTGCAATAAAAACTGGTATAAGAAAAAAACAGTACTAAACTTGCTCAAATAATCAGTGTTGTTTCTGCTCAGGGCCGCAAAAAACATAAATTGGTTGACATCTATAATAAAACTGCCCAATCAATTCATGAAATTAGCGGCCCATAGGGCCTTGTCCTCTTGAAGATTTTTGTTGTTTTATAATTTTTAAAAAAATTTTACATTTTCCTGTTGAAGAATGAACTTTTTTGAGTTTTTTTTTTCAAAATCTTTTTATTTACATATTAGGCCTAAACGGGATAAAAATTGTTGACTGCATTTATGAAATCGATAAATAACTCCTCAGTTGTTGGAGTTCTTGGAAGACTTCTCCAAGTGTTTTCTGTGAGGTATGTCTCTATATTAGGAGAAGATATTTTACCGATTCGCCGTCTCATGTTTCTTTTTATTTTAGCCCAGTTTGATTCAATTCCCTGAGTGTGTATGCTACGATCATTAAGATTCAAGAAGTTACGTGTATCTACCTAGAAAGTACCTAGAAGCATCTCCATGGGGCTAACTCTTCATTACACAAAGTTTGACAGTAGTGTTTTATTACCTGTGAAAGGGTCCTACAGTTTTATTGTTTTCTGTAGAACCTTACTTGCCCCCATCCAGATACCTCTACCCAAGACATTGTTCAATATATAATACATTATATGTAGGTCAAACTAAGAAAAAGATAAAATAAGAACTATGTAAAGCACTTTTTTGATAGGAAAATGAGCTCTTGAGTTTGTACTACCTTTTAAATACCTGGTGAGCAAAATGGGCAATGATTTTTATAGCTTATGGAATTTTGAGTAAATTATTAAACCTTTTTAGATTTAGTTCTCTGAAATGAAACTAAGCACAATAATTTAGAATTAAATTAGTTCCATTTTACAGAAAATAAGAACTTTGTAAGGTCTACTATGATATAGGTTCTGGTCTACTAAATATAAGTTTGTATAAAAATGTACACAAAACTGGTGGGAAAGGTTTATACTAAGTTAAGGTATGTTGTTAGTTAAGTATTACATTCTGTATCTAAGTTATTTGGGATATTTTATATTATAATATATACAATTACTATATGTGCCACAATTAACAACAGGATGTATGAAGTTGCTATACTTACCACAATTAACAACCCATTTATGATAATTTTGCTTCAGTTCATAAAATGTCAATCAGTTTACAAATGTCAATCTCTTATAACAACTCTTATCGCATAATTTATAACAAAACCTGCCAATAGAAGTCTGCTAGTTGTCATGTTATTTTATTAAGCAATAGAAAAGGAGTTTCATTTTCTTCAGCCCATCTGTTGAGTTTTTATCTCCTTGTATAAACTAAACTGTTTGTTCTTAACATAACCCTTTTACTTACACTTTTAAAATGTTTTAAACTTGCCTGTAGTAGCACTTACGTTACCTGTTGAGGACGGCCGTTTCAGGAGATGTGTCCCTTTGTCAGTCAAGGTCTGAGTTGACAAAGGGACACATCTCCCGAAACCGGGGCCTCGACAAGTAAAGTAAGTGCTACTATAGGCAAGTTTAAAACATTTAAAAGTGTAAGTGATTACTAGTAGCTCATACAAAGATGGAATCAACAAATGATAACCCTTTTAAGTGACCAAATTCTTAAAGTTTCTATAGGTCCTCTTTTCAAAACTAGTGTAAACTAAAGATAAAGCTCTATTATCAAAAGTTCATTTGTGTAGGTAAGTTGGGCTATTCAGTCACATTTGGGCAATTTGTTTGGACCATTTTGGTGGAAATATGTCCCCTATCTAGTCAAGCTAGCCAAGTAGTTTTGGGCACAAAGAACTAAAACATAAGATTTTCTGTTTTTGTTGTGTTTTGGCTTTAGGGTTATTCATGTATACTCAGTTACATAAATAATTTCTTTTTCAAAATATTTGTAAATAATCATATATATATTTAATTTGAATTCACACACAGTTTTTGTGACCTTGCACAATATTGAAACATTTTATTGGCTTTGACTGATTAAATTGTAAATCATTCCTATATTTTTAATACTACAAACAACTTGCTAACAATTTTCAATTTGTGTAACAATTTACTATATTTGTAATAATGTTATACTTGAATTATATACATTTCACAATTTAAATTCAAGCGTGTGAGTAAATGTAAATAAGTAATAACAAACATCAACTCACAATCAGTAACATACCACTATTTCTTTATTTACATTTCAATGACAAAGTTATCATGATATTCATCATATTTAAAGTTTAGATTTTGTATAGCTATACTCATTGATAATGATCTTCTTGTTATTCATGTCAGAAAATAATTATTGATTTTGAGTAGGTGTTTATTATTATTTAATTACGAGTTTTTTTGTCTAAGAGCATAAATTAAGGTCTAGAGTGTTACATTGTGATAATCTCTTTAATACACACTAATACACACTATGTCCATTACTTTTATACTGTCGTATTACTAATTGTACTTTTATCAAATCCGATTTGTTTCTGTTGAAATACATACCCCTTTTTATAAATAACCTGTGTAAATAGACACTAGAATTCTTGTTTCTATTCACTGCTTGAACCTTTCCTTGAAACAATACAATTTGTAACAGTCTGTACAATTTAGTTTATATGTACCTGATATTTTGAGTTTATAGCTTTGTTCGTAATATTTTATATTAGATATTATAAGTTTAAAATGCTATCCTTTCCTCTGTGTTTGTAATCTTTTAGCTACATCATTTAAGGTTTTGTTTTTTTATATGAATGCGATAATTTTTTCCTCTGTAATGACGTTTTTGTTAATTTTTTGTATTGTGCTATTTGTTATAAATTGGATTTATAAATCATTGTGTTTTATTTCTTTGTGCTAGGTATTTAATTGTGATTATTTTTCACTAAATGTTTGCAGTGGATATCGATACTTGTACTTCTTGTCTTTAACAAGAACATGTTTGTTTGGAGTGAGTGGTTTAAAACGTTGTGGATGAAGGTGTGTGTTATTAATGGTTTGCTTTAGATGTTTAAGTTATTGGAGCTTTTTGTTATTATTGGTCGAAGAAATTTAATGATCAGGTCTGGTTGATTCAAATTCTGAGATAAGTGAATGAAGGCTTGGTTGTATTTTGCTTATGTCCAATAGCGATTTTTGTATTCAATATATTTAATGTAATTGGTATGAATTAATCACTTTTAAGTGATTAATTAATTAACAAAATTCAAGAATAATGATATAATCTTTACCAGTAAATGATGTTTTATGGATGTGTGTTTTTGACCTGTGCACTGTTTGGTCTTGAGTAGAGAATTTGGAGTGAAAACAAATACTTTGTTATTATTTAAAGAATGTCCATGATTTTAGGGTGTGTATTTGCAGCACTTTGTTTTGTATGAGTCCAGTTGATATTTTAGGATGTTTTTAGGGTTACAGTTATATTGTGAGGGCTATCAAGAGACAGAAATTTTCTTGAAGGTATCTTGACATATATTCCTATATTCAATACACATCTAGCAATGTTAGCAGTTCTGTTTCTCCACTACTTTTCACACTGTAATTCATTAAAATGTGGACTGAAATATCAAATCTCATCACTTGTGAGGTACGATTTGTAGGTTTTTTTGGGAAAAATACTCCGTCATTTGAAATGTATTGCCAACTTCGTGACTTATTCCAAAATAGAATTATGAGTAAAAGGCAAGTGAGGCGATAGTGCATTGATTTTCAAAATTAATACACCAGTATTCATGATGAGGACAGCAGTGGGGTAGGCCTAGCCTCGTTGTTGTTGTTGTCGTGTGACAAGTGCAATAAAAACAATAAAAACAGAAAAAATGGTGTTCAGAGAAAGGTAGAGAGAGCATAGTTACACGGGTCGGGTGTCAGGTACAAAGGCGTGAAGCACTGCACTGGCCACATCTGCAGCTTTGTCCATATAAAGGGTCTCCCTAGATTAGTTTAAGTCAATTTTAAATAGTGCTGCAATGATGGACGGGCAGTTGAAGAGGTGATCAGGATTACATTCAGGGTATGTTCTTGATCCCTCATGCAAGATTTTGATATCTTTGAGGTGCATTGTCCTTAGTCTGGCAATTGTTTTTGTTATTTCCCTGTCTAAGTTGAGCTCGCGAAGTGATGATTTTCTTCGGTTGTTATGGCAGAGCTTCTGTTTTGCAACGGCATTGATGTCGGAAGATGTTGTAATCACGGGGGCTGGTTCGATGGTCCTCGCTTCCTTGGCCAGAGAATCGGCCTCTTCATTCCCTTTGATGTCGACGTGTGCCGGGATCCATTGAAGCGTACAAAGCTTCTTCTTGTCCTCTATTAAGGACAGGAGGGTATTGATCTTTTGGGCAAGGTTTGTATTTCCTTTTTGGAGGGCCTGAAGAGCAGATCTGCAGTCCGTGAAGATTACTATGCCATCAGAGGGGTTGAGTGTTGTCCAAGTGAGGTAAATACTCAGAGCTTCTTTGATTGCGATGAGTTCGCTTGTGAAGTTGGAGGCGATTTTGCCTGCTGCAATTTTGTGTCTGAAAGTTGAGCCATCAGGGTAGGTTATAAAGATTCCGGATCCACCTCTATTGCAGTCAGAATTCGAAGAGCCGTCGGTGTAAGCAGCGACCAAGTATGGTTTTAAAAACTTGGTGGTAGTTTCCATTTCTTTCCTCTTGATTGTTTCTTGAGGCTCTTTTTTGGAGCAGGGTTCGAGGAGATTCAAGTTTATATTCACAAGGGAGGGTGGTTTGACCAGGAACCTGGGTTCTTGAAAGATGTCAAGGCTCGTCAAGATGCCTAGCCTTGTGACTGAGATAAACTAGTAATGAATATTAACAAACAATTTTGTGAAAATTATCACTTCACAAATACAGAATTTTCAGAACCTTTCTCTCAAATTTATTGGAGTATTGATAAGTAATTTTTACTTTTTAGTAAGTAAAAATTATATACTAGAGTCCTTTTTTTTAGTCGGCTCTGGTTTTTTTTTAATAATTTTAATGAACATTCTATTAAAAAAGATCTTAAGATTAAAATGTAAGTAAAATAAAGAACGTGGGGCAGCCATGCTAGGAAAATTAGTTAATTTTGTAGGAATGTCGAATGTTTTAAAACCTGTAAGCATTGTGGGTTGTACTCTGATTTGCATAAATCACTGTATGGATCGGTGAATGTATCATTAAGAGTTGAAATATAAAATTTATACAACATGAGTGTTAATTTACCTGGTTTTTGTGTCTAAACTGTACCAATTTTTTAATGTTTCTCTTATAAGTGCACTGGCAGTTTGTGGCAATTTTTCAGAAATTGCCATTTTACTCTTGTAAAAGCAGCTTGTGCCAATTTTTCTATAGTTGCCATTTTACTCTTGTAACAGCGCTTGAGGCAATTTTTTGAAGTTCCCATTTTACTCTTGTAATTCAAACCAATAGGGCAGGCAGTATAATATGGTCTTTTTATAGTGGCATACCTTGTGCCATAGTGAGTAAAAAAATATGTTGTTATTTTGCACAAATTCCTTTTGCAATAAACAGAATTTCTTCTATCTGTTCTGTTGTTCATCATCATCTCTGCTAAGCTGTAAAAAAGGAAATTTCTGTTAAAGTATAGTTAATTTTTAAGAACTACTATCTGAAACAAATTACCTATAATCATACTTTAATAAAAAAAAAAACAATTAAAACACTTGTTTTGTAAATATTTACAAACTTGCCTATAAGAGCGCTTACTTATATTTGTTGAGGACTGCCGTACCGGGAGATGTGTCTCATTGTCAACTCAGATGGAACTAACAAATATCAAAAATAATATTAATTGGTAAATCAAATAAATCAAATATATATGGTAGATCGAATATGCAATTTAGTATATAGCACTTTATAAAAATTGTAATATAAAAAGATTTATTTGGATGGTTATCTCATTTCAAATACTGGATATAACATCGAGATAATGCATAGATACAATATTTGTTAAAAAATTTACTTGTTTAATCAAACCGAACCCCACTTATACACATTCACAATATTATTTGTTATGCTGGGTTTACTTTATTATTATTTTTTTTAACTAAGCAAAACTAAATGTTTATATTTTTTCCAGCAGCAATGATGGAAGTCCAGAGTATAGGCGATGGCCGCAAGTTTAATACACCTTATATCCGACCATCACCATTAACTCCACATGTGAAACATTTAGAATTCCTCCAGAATAAACCTTATTCAGCTTATCATTGTTTTAAAAACAATCCTGGTGTGTATGCTGAGGTAAATAAATCATATAAGCCAAAAATTCATTTTCCACCTCGCACTGGGGGTAGAAAATCAACAACTAATGACTATTGCCAAAAAGTGTCTTTAAAGGATTTGATGGACACTCTGGAAATTGTAGATAACACACCTCAAATAAATTCTGAATCAAGTTCAGAAAAGCTAGAAATATCTAGTAGTAGTAATTCCCCCTCTTCACCGGAACGCTACAGTCCTCCTCCAGATTACACTATACCTCCTGAATGGATTTCTTCATCTTGTTTACTAAACAATTATGAATGTAACACTGCAAAAGATACAATTCCAGATATAAATCCAGATTTAAAAAAACGTTTACTTTTGTTTAGAAAAAGGAATACTATTAAATTAATTCAAAAGATGAATTATTCCTTGAATAATAAAAGAGGCCTTTCAGAGGAAGAGGAAAATGAATATGTAAAAAAAATACATCTACTTTCTTCAGACTTTTCTGAGATTAATTTGTATTCTCCTAACATCAGGGAAAAAAATAAATTTCATTCAGATAATTCAGAAACCTGTAATCATGAAAGTCTCTATATTCCAAGGGACTTGTTAAAAATCTCAGAATGTAAGAGTAGTACTTCTTCCTATTCAAGCAAAATAACTTCAAAATCATCTATGTTCAGAAAATCACTAAGGCCAGAAAAACCAGTATATATCTTTCAATTACCTGAATGGTGGAAAAGAAGAAATGAACACTTTAATAGAAAAATCGAAGAACGAGAAGACTGTATCTGTTCACGACCTTCTGTTACTGTATTATGTAGAGTTTGTGGCTTCAGAGCCTTTAGTAGACTCAAAGAAACCTGCAAAATTCACCCTTATGTAAGTTGATCATTTAATATATCTCAGTGTCTAAAAAATAACTTAGCTATAATAACACTTTTCATTGGGATATCTGAAGATTTAATGCTATTTATTATTAATCACTTTTACATTAGTTTATGATTATACGAACTTTAACTTCCGAGACGGAACGTTTTTGATAGCTCCGTGGCGATCTTCATCAGTGTCTAAATTTTCTGCTTGGAGTTGTTGTTAGGTTAAGCAGCGATGGTTTTAAAGGCAGGTTTTTATTTGTATCAAAGAGTACGAGTGATTTGTATTGGGTTTGTTTGTTTAATATGTTTGTATTTTGTGTTTTTGTGCTTTTGTAAGTTTCATATTGTTCTAGCGTGTTGAGATGTGGCCCTATTTTGTTGATTTGTAGGATTTCAAGATTATGTTAAATGTCTGTATTTGTGTCTTGTTCTCTTAGGTGACTGGAGAATACTGAGTTGGGTCTGAGTTGTGTTCTTTTTGGGTGATTTTCTTTGTTCCTCGACTCTTTGTTGGAAGCTGCGACCTGTTTGTCCTTTTTACAGTTTGTACAGTTTAATTTGTATACAGTTGTTTGTAGTTTATATTTGTTGTTGGTGTGGTGTTGTATTTTGTTTTGTAGTTTGTTATGCTACAAACTGTGCTAGTATTTTTCTTTTTTGTTTTGTATGCTATTTTGTACCCTGTTTTTTGAAATTATTGGGCTATTTTATTTAATGTTCGGTTTATGTATGGTATTTGTTTCCCCTCCCTGTACATAACAATACCATACATAAACAGATCATCAAAAAATAGCCCACAAATTTCAATAAAACAGGATACAAAATAGCATACAAAACTAATAACAAACAACACCAACAACAAAGATAAACTACAAGTACCAGGCATATACAAATTAAACTGTACAAACTGCAACACATTCTATATTGGGCAAACAGGCAGCTTCCAACAAAGAGTCAAGAAACACAGAAAATCACTCGAACAGAACACGAACTCAGCATTTTCCAATCACCTAAAAGAAACAGGACACAAATGCACATTTACCATAACCTAGAAATCTTACACATCAACAAAAAAAAACCACATCTCAACACACTAGAACAATATGAAATTTATAAATGCACAAAGACACAAAATACAAACATATTAAACGACTAAACCCAATACAAATCACACATACTCTTATGGTATAATCGAAAACCTGCCTTTAAAACCGTCCAAACAACTCCAAGCAGAAAATTTAGACACTGATGATTGCCACGGAGCGATAAAAAACGTTTTGTCTCAGTAAGTTTTTTAAAAATTAATAAAAGTTCGGATAGTCATAAATAAACTAATGTAAATATGATTAAGTTTCAACGAACGTAATGGACTACAAAATTCAAGAGTTCTAATACTAAATTAATGACTACATGTACTTGTATCACCATTTATAATTCAACAAAGTTATATAAGTTGCATTCAAAACTTAACAAAAAATAACAAGTTTAGCTGTAATTATCAGGTTTCTACTATTTAAGTTGAATTTAACATTTGAATTTTGATTTGTAATTGTGTAAATGGTATTGTATTTGATTGACAACAGTGTGAATGAACATTAGAAAATTATTTTATTTTTCAGTATTTCGTTTTATTTACTCCTATAGAAAGTAATTTATGTGTTACAGTTAAGTAAAATGTTTATTACAAAGTACCGGAGAGATTTATAAAACATTTAAATAATTGGTATTTTTATTAACCCCACACAGCGATATTGCAAACATATATTATACTGAACATGTAGAAAGTCCTCAGGAATATTTAAAAAAATGTAAAACAATGTGGGACTGACTGGTCAAAAATTAAAAGAAGTACACAAATAACCTCACTATACAACACGCACGCACACATGCATGCACACACGCATGCACTTTTTATAAAACAGTACTATATTATATACTTGTGTATTACAATATAGCTACAAAGTATCTGGTTAAGACACATTTGTTAAAATAATAATAATTTCTCAATTTGACGGGAGGATGAGGAAGAGGATGATGACCTTCTTTTTTGTACGAATACAATAAGGTAGCAGTTCTCAAACCTTTTACTTCGAGCCCCCCCTTGCATAATGAAGTTGTAAGCCAAGCCCCCTACATTTAAGCATACTATATATTATAAGTGAATCGTTTTTGACATTTTACAGTCAATTTTTATTTGGTTAAGTTTTGTACATTCTATGCATACTACATTAGAGTTTAGTGTGGCTATAGGTTTAATTGTAATCACACAACAAATTCAATACAAACAATTACAATTTATTATTTATTTCAGCCACTACAACGTTTAGTTATTATTTGTAATTCAACGTAATAATAATAAAAAGAGCTTCAGTGTGAAGGACGTGCTTGTTTTCTTTCTGCGCATAGTTTGTCGAAACACGTCAGTTCTGATAACTATACTCAGAGTGAGTTCCTTGGTCAAATCCAGTCCTGAGCGCTATTTACTTTTCAGCAGCAAACCCAGTTTCACAGGAATAAATGGTGATAAATGGAATTAGTATTTTCAATGCTTTTTCACTCAAAATTGGGTGTTCCTTTTGTACACCAATCCAAAAAAATGTGAGAGAGGATCCTTTAAACTTCGTTTCAAACCCAGTGTTACCTTGGAGGTCAATGTGATTTTTTTGCCGTCATGTTGCGGGAGCACTTATCGACTGAGGGTTTGAACAGGTTTTGAATCCATGCCAAAATATCCAAATTCTCATAAAAATATTTTTCAAAACAAGATTTGAGAATATTTGAATGTTTAAGAAAGCATTTCTTTGCGTTGGTTAGAATAGCTTTGAGATACATTTCTTCAATCATAATTTTAAGATTAGAAAATAGCTCCAAATTGGCAATTTTCAGACTGCCCTTGTAGAAACTTAGCTTCTTTATTGGGAAATTTATTTCAAAAAATTTTTACAAACAAAAAATACATCTTTATAAACAATAAGAAAAAATACTTACTTACTTACTTACTAGCCAACGCCCACTCTTGGCATTTCTGCCATTCGGTGACGCGCTGACCAGTAGAGTATGGCGATTCGCTCCTCAGGTTTTAGATGTGCGCCCTTCTTTCGCTCCTCCTCCAAGGCAGGACATGTGCGATAAGAAAAAATACAATTTCATTGAAATACATAAAAAACTTATTTTACTAGGGAGGCTGATTCAGCTTCTCTCTGTCATTGCCTTCGCTATGCCCGCTGCTTGTTCCGCCACCAGCGTTTAGTCCTTAGCTCCTTTTCCACATCATCTCTCATATCTTCTTCGTAGAGTTGGATGTGGCCGCTGGCGAAGTCTTTGTCCCTGATGTTCACCCCCGGAGCAAGAACGAGCTCAGTAATTTCTCGAAAAGAGGTCAAAAGCTCGTCGTCCTGGATCAGCGCAGAGCAGGTATTGTCAGCTTCCTCAGAGTCCCACAAGAAATACTTTTTCTTCAGCTCCTCTACACGGAGCGGCTTGGTCTTGGGCCAACGGCGGCGACACCAAACTTTCTCCCAGCCGGTAGCCACAGCAGTGGAATCCTCCCTGTACTCGCTGTTCAGTCCATTACAGAAGGTTTGCATCTATTTTATGTAAAGAGTTGTTCATTACATTTATTTTCTCGAAGATATCTGCCATGTACGCTAATCGCAGGAAAAAAATCTGAGTCTGTGGAAAAGTTGATTTTTAGTGGTTTTTGTCAAGCAGAAGTGTGAGAACTTCATGTCTAAGCTCAAATATTCTGGTGAGAGTGGTAGGGGTTTTGGTAAAGTGTGGGGCCAATCAGTCATGGTCGTACTTCGAGGCATTGCGAAACCACAACAATAAGGCATGCTAAGTGCTAGGTACCGCAAGAGTTACCTCTCGTTCTATACTGAAAACATGTATAATATGCATTATTATTTTACTCCCGTTAAACAAAAAATAAAATAAAATAAAATGTTTGGTACTCTTACAATGTTGACTAAAAGTTATACACTTGTAATTTTTAAAATCAAGAAATTGCATAATTATTTTGTAAGTAAATTAAATTAATGTTCCAGCCTTCATTGCACTCCCCTTGGGCCCCGGGCCCTACACTTGCAATAAGGTATACCAAGATAGCTTTACTTACCAACCTAGATTATACAAGGAACTTTATTATTTATTTTTTATAACCAAATTTATCCTAAGCAGGTAATTTCTAGCTACATTGTAATTACTATAACATATTTCCCTGATTTAGGAAAACTTTCAGTTTGTAAAATTCTGTGTATTGCAAAGTCAGGTTACTTAAGTTTTTTCTTCAAAAGTATTAATTTTTTGAGCATCGGCCAAATAATAATTATTTTTGACATTGTCCTGAACACTATTCATTGCCTGAGGTAATTTTTCCACAATTTTTGTCACATGTAATATCATAAAGTGTATACAATTATTTTTCATTAAATTATATTTTTTTTCAAATCTAATATGAACAAATTTTAAAAAAATGAAATTTAACTAATCACTTTTACATTAGTTTATGACTATCCGAACTTTGGATAGCTCTGTTAGTCAAACTAATATGAAAATGATTAATTGAATTATATTTTTTTATACAAAAAACCTCAAAAATGTACAACACAAAAACTGCAAGTTTTGATTAATTGAGTTTCACCAAACTTAATGGACTTCAAATTTAACTATTTTTTAAACAATTATAGAGTGTGAATATCAATATTCAAGTGTAATTTATAAAATTTTGAAAAAATATAAAATAAAATATTATTGTTATTTTTTAGGAAAGGTTTTTAAATGTATTAGATGGTTTCAATCATTAAGCTGAAAGTGTTGCTATTTCTAAATGTAATTACTTACCCTTGGTTTTATTCTTTTTCTTTCTATGGATAATAAATTATTCATCACATGGTTTCCTGAGGAATTGTTTATCAGTTGCGCAGATTATTAATTACATAATTGCTTTGTCATGGTTGGCAGCTGCCCTGTTAATGTGATGCAGCCACTGAATCAAATGTGCCATGTAGAACAGTTTTCAATATGGTGCAGTTAATCTTTTGTAGATTTAGATGCATTATAGTTGTATCAAGAAAACGTGGAACGAATAATATAGCTGTCAAATACTTGATGAAGACTGTTTCCATCAACCAGAGTTTCAATTACTTTATCTTGTAAGCAGAGCTGTCCTTAGGGTGGAGCGAGTGCAGCGGCCACTCCAACCCTCAGGAAGGTCTTGCGCTGTGAGTCTTTACTCACTCTAAAAAATAAGTAAAAATGTTTAGTTGAACGAAAATAATATAATGTAGATATACCCCTAAAATATCTGTCTGATTAACCCTGTAATATGTTATATTATCTGTCTGATTAGCCCTGTAATATGTTTCATTATTGATTAATGAGAAAGATGTCAGCATTGCGACCAAAAGAATGCATAAACATCGTTTGATAGTTGCAGCATTTCAACCCTGGAAATTGAAAAAAAAGAATAGTGTAAATGATAGGCGAATAGTTGGCGTGTTTTGAGATAAAACGAATTAAGAAAAATTGCTCTAAACACATCCTTTTTGCATGACAATTTTAAAATATTTTCAGGGAAAACCAATTTTTTGAAAAAGGCCTTGCACAAATTTTTGCCTTTAGGACTTGCATTTGCTAAGAATGGCTCTGCTTGTAAGCTGTAGTAAACATAAGTTTTTTTGCTCCTAATAAAGTGTGTATTACAGCCATTTAAAAAATGGTAAGAAGTATTTTCTTTGAATTTTATAGTCCATTACGTTCGGTTGAATCTTATTAATCACTTAATCAATAGTTTATGACTATCCGAACTTTGAATTTAGTAAATTTGTTAAAACTTACTGACACAGAACGTTTTCGATCGCTATGTGGCGATCTTCATCCGTGTCTTCTGCTTGAAGATATTGGGTCAAGCGGTGACGGTTTTAAAGGTAGGTTTTCGATAGTATCAAATAGTATGTGTGATTTGTATTGTGATTGTTCGTTTAGTATGTTTGTACTTTTGTGTTTTTGTATGTCTGTAAATTTCATATTGTTCTAGTCAGTGGCGGACTTTGACATGGTGCCGCCCCTAGGCACAATTCGGTCTACCGCCCCTTTGCGAATTTATTGGAAACGTCCCAACGTAATATAATGCTTTTAATTTTTCACCATACGAATCCGTTTTCATGTATGTTCAAAGAAATATAGATAAGATATTATTTAGAGATTTTTTATAAAAATAAATTTAAAAATTTATTTTGGTTTCATCGATAAAATTAAAAAACAATAAAATAAAAAGAAATTTTCTATTCTCAGGATGGGGGGCGCCCTCCTGCTGGATCCGCCACTGATTTAACTGAGGTTCAAATTATGACATTCACCAAATTTAACTAGGTACTATCACTATTGTCACTAAAACTCATCTGTACAAAAAAAAAAAACGGCTACCGCCTGCCGCCCCCTCGAGGCTGTGCCCATAGTGCCTAGTGTGCCTAATGGGAAGTCTGCCACTGGTTCTAGTGTGTTGAGATGTGGTCCTTTTTTTGTTGATGTGGAGAATTTCTAGGTTGTGTAAATGTCTGTGTATTTGTGTCCTGTTTCTTTTATATGATTGTAAAATGTTGAGTTGGTGTTCTGTTTGTGTTCCTCGACTCTTTGTTTAAATCTGCAACCTGTTTCTCCAATGTAGAATTTATTACATTTGTCACAGTTTAGTTTGTATACGCCTGGTGCTTGTAGTTTATCTTTGTTGTTGGTGTTGTGTTGTATTTTGTATTGTAACTTGTTGTTAGTTTAGTATGCTATTTGTATCCTATTTTTTGAAATTTGCGGGCTATTTTGTTTGTTGTTTTGTTTATGAATCGTAATATGATGTATTTGTTTTCCATGTCTGTAGTGTTAATTTTTGTGTTTTTTTTGTATTTGTATTCTGTGGTCGTTGGGACTTTTTTAAGTCCATGTAGCATTGATCTGAAGGCAGCATGTTTGTGTTGGATATGGTGGTTTGAGGTGTTGTGGATAAGTGTATCTGTCGTTATGGATGTGTCTTGACAAGACACACTTATCCACAACACCTCCTATCCAACACCACCCTATCCAACACAAATACGCTGCCTTCAGATCCATGCTCCATAGACTTGAAGAAGTCCCAATGACTACAGAAAACATTAACAAAGAACTAGACACAATTAAATATTTACCATACACAAATGGATACAACACCACAATAATAGACAAACTATGGTACAAAATACAAAAAAAAAACTAAAATTAACACTACAAGCAGCAAAAACAAATACATCACTTTACCATTTATAAACAAAACAACAAACAAAATGACCAGCAAATCTCAAAAAATAGGATACAAAATAGCATACAAAACTAATAACAAGTTACAATACAAAATACAACACAACACCTACAACAATGATAAACTACAAGCACCAGGTGAATACAAACTGAACTGCGACGAATGTAACAAATTCTACATTGGACAAACAGGTCGCCGCTTTAAACAAACAATTGAGGAACACAAACAGAACAAAAACTCAACATTTTATAATCACATAAAAGAAACAGAACACAAATACACTGACATTTACCATAACCTAGAAATCCTACACATCAACAAAAAAAGGACCACATCTTAACACACTAGAACAATATGAAATTTACAGACAAAATACAAACATATTAAACGAACAAACACGATACAAATCACACATACTCTTTGGCACACACAGCAGAAGACACTGACGGAAATCGCCACATAGCGATCGAAAACGTTCTGTCTCAGTAAGTTGTTACAAATTTACAAAATTTAAAGTTCGGATAGTCATAAAATATTGTATAAGTGATTAATAAGATTCACCGAATGTAATGGACTACAAAATTCAAGAACTAACATAAGGTCACACGCCTCATTCAATTTGAAAAACATATTAAACCAAATGAAAATTTTGACATTACAACAAAATCAGAAAACTGCCCAAAATGTTGTATAAATGTTGAAGTAAACATGTTTGTAAAAAGTTATTATGATAAAAATGTAATAAAACATGTTGAAATTAAAATATATGAGATGGCATCATTGCCAATGCTGTTGGAAATTTGCTGTAGTCTAGCAATGACATTACTAAGCTTTGAGAATACAGTCAATGAAGGTTGCTAAAGTTGGAAATAGAAATGAATTGGCATTTGCTAAACAAAAAATTTAATATTAAGGAGAGAAAAATAGCAATTATTGTCAATTGTGTACATTAATTTACAATTATAGACAACATAACGGATTTGTGTTTAGAGGGGACAAAAATATCTTATCAGAATTATTGAGAGTAAGAAAGCTAGAAACATTTTCAAAAGAGATTTTCGGATACATAAATCTAATTTCTTCTTTTCTATCTTAATACAGTAATCTGGCACCTCTCCCACAGGGTTTAAATGATATATCTAAGTCAGAACTGAATGATGTTCATTTTTCTTTTTCTACAATGCAAACCAGATGCTTCTGGATGCCATTTTTCTCTCTTTACCCCAGTTGCAAATCGACTTTTAAACAATTCACGAGTTTTGTCTCATTTTGATGATTTATTTTATACACTATTTAGTAAACCCAGTATAAATTATTACACTATAATCCTACAGTGTCACTGAAATAGCACCTGATTTATTGTAGGTTATACTAGTTTGTATACAATTCATGCAGCTTATATAACTAAAGAAACTTATTTCTATTAATTGTCAGCATTTGTGCAAGTGTGAATAGTTATTGTTTGTAAATTTTTTTCATACAGCCTGAAAAAGTAGCAATATAAATAAAATTGAGTAACAAACTTTCAAATTGTTTCAGATTGTTTTTTTAAGTGATATTGAAAGATGTGGAACCTGCTACACTTATGCTCAGTTGGGTTTATTTTTGGAACTTGATTTCAAAGGATCAATCAACTCTTTAAAATAAGAAGTATAAAATTACCATTTGTAACAAAAAGTTTTTTAGTTACTGTTATTTTAGTTGAAGGTTTCAATCAAATATTGAAGACCTGTTTATTGTTTCTTTTGTATTTTATTTTATTCTACTGAAAAAGTTTTACTTTACTGTAGCAGGTATATTTATATCATGACATCAATGTTCATGGGATATATGTCTCATGACTTAATTTTTAAGTCTACAAATTTACGAGTATTTTTTATACTGTGTATAATAAATTTTTTTCTACTCTGTAGAATTTATATTTGTGTTTCTTCTATGAAATTGACAGGTTTAAATTATGGTTTTTGAAGACAGCATATTCCGTTTTAATTTTTTCAATTAAAAATTGACTTTAATATGCTACAGAATTCCAAATAAAAGATATGAACCTAATTTATGTTATTATTGATTCCCATTTTACTTCAGCTCCTAGTCTTATACTAAATAACTTGAAAATATAATAATACTTGCCTATAGTAGCACTTACTTATTTTATTATTGAACATGATAGTTTTGGGAGATTTATCCCATATTCTGTAACGATTCGCCCTTGTAGCTAGGAATTTATCTTTATTTAATATGTTATGTTGCTTATTCTAACAATTAATATTTACTTACCAGGGCATCTAGTCCCACGTCACAGCTCAGGCAGAAACTGTCTCTGCGACGCCCTTCCAAATCTTGAAGATAGAACTAGGTTACGTACGCAATAACTATTGAATGTTTAAAAGACAATAAAAATGTATTTGTAATGTGATGTCAGAATTTAAATAAATTACAAATCAATATGTTAAGAAATCACCAATTAAATTACTGCCAACTAATTTATTACTACAAGTTAAATATCATTGAAAGTACCGTTAGGTGGTAAGTTAAGTAACAAAATGTAGTTTTTTTACAATCAAGGAACGATTGGAGGTACCGTTTATGTGTTACACAATTGTCATTGTCGGTATTTAATTTAGGTAATATTACGATACATTTATCCTTATTACACTAAAACGTACCTTGTTAACCACGTAGCTTGTGTCGCACTACTATTTCCAATTTAGCACAGCACATCACTTTCACATAACTGCACTTACACGAAAAGGTACAAAATTTAATTAAAGAAACTCATCGAAATGCTTCGCCTTCTTTCTTACGTACCCCTTATTAAAGTACTGCCGGCCTCAACATATTTAATTCTTGAATGATTGCTGGTTTTCTAAAAAATGTCCGAAATATTGGGGTGATCTGCCCTTCACAACTGTCTTGTCCAAAGACCTGGCTTGAAGTGGGTAGTTAGATAGACGCGCGAAGCCTATCTCGCCAGCATCCCCCACTTTATGTTCGTATTTCATTGGTTCCTGAAGTCGCCTCATGTTTACGTAATATGGCATGATCTCCTCCAATTCCCTTAACTGACCACCTCGTACAATATTTTACATGATTTGCCCGCTAGGAGCGCCTTACTCCCTACGCTACAGGACCAAGTGTTCACATAGAAAACAAAAATTTTTTTTTATGCCGGCTCGATATTATTATTAAGTAAAAATTAAAAATATAAATTCTTTTATATGTAATACCCAATTACTTGAGAGTGTTACAATTCATCTCAGACCATACTGACCTCTTGGTTGTTTTAGGTTAAGGCGAGGTTGAATAGAGGTATAAGGTATGTTTTTTAGAGGGTTTTTGGGGTTATAATGTCAAAAAGTATATGTAATTGGGGTATTGAATATGTGCAGGGTGTCTCAGGAGGAATCTGCCATACTGCACAAGCCCGTTCCTCTCACCAAAATAATGAAAAAGTTCAAATAAAAATGGATCCAGAAATGGTTTGTTGGCAAGTGATACAGAGTAAAAGATTTAACCTGAAATCCAGCCCCTCAGTGAAATTAACTCACATTAAAATTTTTAGGTCATTAATTCAATAAAACCTGTCCCAGAACTCTATCTTCAATAGTTAGAGAAAAAATTAGGGCAAAGTAATAAAGCTTATTGTCAAAAACACATGTTTTGTGTTTGGACTACAATAACTCCGTTAAATTGCTTAAAAACAAATTCAAATTTTCAATAAAATTTGTAGAGAATTGTACTCTAAAAAAGGGGTATAAATAAAGTCATGAATTTGGTAATCCATTACATTCAATGAAACTTAATTAATCACTTTAACATTAGTTTGACTACCTGAACTTTAAATTTTGTAAATTTGTAAAAACTTACCGAGACTGAACTATTGTAAACCTGCCTTTTAAACTGTCACTGCTTAACCCAACAACTCCAAGCAGAATACTGATGAAGATTGCCACGATAAACATCAAAATGAAAACAAAATTCTGGAAGAAACCTTCACTGCAATCAAATGATAATAGTTTCGTAATTGCCGCAATAAGTGATAATGATGGATACTGATGAGTAACATGAAGTATTTACATAATAAGTAGTTTTTCAAAATAAATGTTTTACTTGCTCCAAATTTGTTTTTCTGAAACTTGCCAATATTTTTTCCAAACAAATTACTTATAAAAAACTTCTATTTTCAATATAAATGTAGTAATAAAATAAATAATAAATCAGTTTAGAGTAAAAGTGACAACAAATTGAATTGTAATAAATAATTGTGGCACATAAACAGTAGAATAAACCATAATAGGAGAGCTTGGAAAATTTAACTTCAAAATCTGTCAAACAATTGTGAAATCTCGTATTCAATGAAGAAATGATAACAAATTATTTTTTACTTCATCTTATTTATGAAAAAACAATATAAAACCAGCAGTAATCAGTAATTTTAAACATTGTAAATGCTGTGAAAAAAACAATTAAAGAATAATGGACTGTATGAAATAATATTTATTTGTGAATTGATTATTAGGTAAAATTTGGCAATTGTGTACAATTTACACCTCCAATTACTATGTAGATGTTGCAGCACTTGAAGATTTAATAAAATTTATTCCTTTTCATGCCAAATGATAATCAGCTTCATGTAGGACACAGCTTATATTCTTTTTCATATCACATATTAATGGTGGATAATGTCTTGCTTTTCTTATCTGGTTATGGAAACCAGACAGGCCCACCAACAACAATAGATGGACAGGTAGAATTTGTGCTCTACCCTCTGCAGTTGCCTATTGTTATTAAATTGGTCGCCTATTGTTATTCAATTTTGACCTTTTAATCGCTTATTGTTATTGAATTTTAACTTTTGCACTTGGATGGAAATATTGGTGGGCCCTTCTCTTTTATTAAAAGCACTTTTGCAAACCAGCAGGCACAGCGGCTTGATAAGCTGAAGCTCAAAGATTATAATTGTGCAAACGCACTTACACTTTGGCCATATATACTGCACTTCATATAAAGAGTGAACCACCAACAAAAATAACTTAATTATTATAACTAATCAACCATATTTTACAGCATATAAAAATTAAATTATTAAACTAGAACAAAATACATATTTACGCAATATTTGATGAAGTTTTTCACGGCTATATGATTTCAGAGTAGTATGCTTCTCCTGCCGCTCCAAGTAATAATAAAAATTATTGATTTAAAATAGTAAACTATTTATGGAATAATTTCCTCATTTTATCCAAAGAGCCTGTCATATTTCTTTTTAATCTGGAGTCACCTCATATGTAGCCATTTATATTTACATGAGGCTGCTAAAAGTAGCATTGACTTATTTTTTTTATTAATCTACGACTTATCTGAACCACCTATCTCTTATTTACATCATGAGGGAATTGGAGTTGTCTTGATTATTTTATTCTATGACATAAATATCAATATTCATATATTACTTATTCAAAAGTTTGACACAATCATTGAGAGAAGAAGTAATTGATTGCCTTAAAAAAATCTTCAAACTGTTCTGGCTTTTTCAAAACAATATTTCTCCATGCATATTCCACATGGTATGCTTCGAACTTAGTGATTGCCATTCAACCTATTTTTCGACGCATTTAACGTTTTATCTTAGCCCAATGATTTTCTATTGTCTGTGTATAGACTTTACGACCACCAGGATAAGCAAAATGGAGAGAGAGTGATTGACTGTTTTGTGTAAATGTCAATTTTGACTCAGAGAATTGTACCCCTGCACATATCAATAATGACTGTCTTCCTAGGCTCCACATTTTCCATTATTATTTGCAGTAATGTAGCTGAATCCCTTCTTAACAATTTTCAGAAAATACTTTTTACTGACTCTACCTATACCACCAACTACCTAACGAGTTTTGGTCAAATGCCCACGATTGTACTTACGTTTCCCAAACGAGCTTTCATCCACTGTGTAAGCCTGTAGCGTTTTTACTGCAGAACTTTATGCAATTTTCCAAGCTTTAAGATCAATTCCGTCTGCAAAATCTAAATATCTTGTGTGTTGTGATTCCAAAAGTGCTCTCCAGGCTATTCAGGAAATGTACACTAAGAACCCTTTAGTTGGAGACATCTTGTGCTCTATACACAGGCTCCAATTACGAGGTGTTGAGGTGTCATTTCTCTGGGTGTCTGGTCACTGTGGAATATTCGGAAACACTAAAGCAGATGAAGGTGCAAAATTAGCTACAGGTATGTTGCCATCGACACAACGTGTGATTGTTGCCATCGACACAACGTGTGATGGCATCAGATTTTGTATGCAAAGTTAAATCTACACTATTCTCTGTTTGGAACGAAGAATGGCAAAATGTAAATAGAAACAAGCTGAGGGATATCAAAAATACCGTCCGACCATGGAGGACATCTGTTCGTTCGAATCGTAGGGAGGAAGTGGTGGTTACTCGACTTCGCATCGGCCACTCTTTGTTAACGCATGGATGGTTGATGCGACATGAGGATCCACCACTATGTCCGTTTTGTAGAAATAATATTACAATCAAGCATATCCTGCTTGATTGTAATGAGTTGACAAATTTGTATATACGTTACGATCTTCGAGGTAGTTTAAAGGTGGTTTTAAGAGACGATGTTACGGCTATCGACCGTGTCCTCGCTTTCCTACGCCATCTTAATCTATTTAATAATATTTAAATTTTGTATAATTTTAGGTTCTTTAGTTTTAGATAATTACAATTAGTTTTAAACATTTATTTTGTTTGGTCTTATTTATGTAATATTTTAATATTTATTTTTAACAAACCTTAGTTAGGCGATGATAACCTTAATAGGTTTTTCGCCTGGAAAAAAAAAAAAAAAAAAAAAAAAATCAACAATTTGTCCTGCGCCACCTATTTTAGCTGAATTTTCCAGAAGCCAAACCTTGATAATCTCCCTGAAAGCATTTAACAGCTTCCTCACTTTAGGCTACGAAAGTCCAGTTTCACAAACAACAATCAAAAACAAATATTTCAATATCCGCACTACCAGAACTGTGAGCAATTGAAGTGGATTAACTTGAGCTAATCCAAAATTGGTATTGTCTCTTAGGTGTTTTATAGCTCTCCAGTTACGAATCCCACATTTATAAATCATATTGTCGTTTGCTCCGCGATTGAGATGCATCATTGCACCACACTTCACACATTTTATTGATGGTTTCACCAGTTTATAGTCTTTTAGAAAACTTTCATACCACTTTTTGAAATGTGTTGACGGAATGCATTAATACTATCAAACATACACTCCATGGTGATACTGGTATACTGTGAATTTAATGATGTGACACTGACCATAGTTATCTGCCAACTAGAAAAGTGCCTTCAAGAAATATGAAGGGCTCACTGATGAGTGTAATCCAGTGAAACCAAAGAGAACAATAGAATAACCTGTTAAAGAGTAATAAAAGGAACCTTTATGGAACAACCCTTAGGTCCAGATAGCTTTCCCTTAACCCGTCTTATCTATTATGAATATCAAAGATCAGTGTGAATAGTATAACTAAGATTTAAGTGTCTTAATTTATAACCATAGAATATTAATATTTTAGAAAAAGTTATATCTTGTCCAATTTCATTATTACAAAAAGTTTGTGTGTTGACAAAATTAAGGAAAATTGAAAAATCTATTTATTCATTGTACATATATAAATAATACCTGCATACTTAGGGCCGGTGCACATGAGCTTGAATGTAATCGGGACGCCGAGATAATTTTCTATCTGATACCTATTGGAGTTTCAGCGCACATGAGCTAGAATGTAAGCACGCGTCATTTCAAGCCTATCTTTTTGATTGTTATTTTCCATGTTGGGGACTGGCTTCACTCTTATGTTGTTTCTAATAATATCATATTATGATAGGCCTCAGATATTTTTGAAAAACATTATAGCTATTTGTCTTGCCACAAATCTTGCCAGCTGAAATTTGGCCTAAATCCGTTTCAGCTTCACAAATAAGGATAAGATTAAAATTATAGTGATTTTTCTGTTTAACAAACTCTAACTCCTCCTTTAAATTTTCTAATGTGTGTAGATATAAAAATTTAATTTTGATATATATATATATATATATTTTTTTTTTTTTGTGATAACACAATCTGTGATTACAACTATTTTATTTCATTCTCTCATATTTCTTTTTGTGTTTTCTCTTCGATTAACAATGACCACTGTGTGGTTGAAATATATCATTGTTTAAGTGCTTTTATGTGTTTCTATTTCAAGACTACAGAGTGGACTCTTACCAAGGTAAGTCTGTCAGTCTCCTAGTCCAAAAAATCTATATATGTATATATATATAACCATACCAGAAAAATATCAGTGATTCGACAATGGTCAAGTGACCGAAAGGTGCCTCATCACAACAAGGTAAAATTATTGCACTTAGTGGTGGATAAAAGTATTTACAATAGTAATATATCAACTTCATATATATATATATATATATATATATATATATATATATATATATATAATATGATGATACGTTTTAAAATGAAATAACTATTGAGATTTATAAATTACATTTAAAACTAGCTATTGTTATGAATAAAACAAAATGGGAAGAAAAATTTAATAATATTAATATCCTTTTGTTTAAATATAGACAGCGAATTAAAACATCACATTATATAAAGTTAATTAAAATTAACAAACCTAATTATACACACATAAAACAATACTCGCAAATTTATCAAATTAAAAATTACAAAGTAATGATCATATTATGACAAAACTATAGATAAATTAATTAATAACATAATAAGAAAACAGAAAATTGACAATAAGTTTGTAAATAATACAAGATACATAGATTTAATTACTAAAAATATATAAATAAATATAAATATGATATTAAATAAAATGATTAGTAACTATTACAGATTAGTATTTATAACTATAAATCATCATTGATATTAATAACAAATTATCAACCTAATGAATAATAATGTTACACATTGATGTCAATTGGTTATTCAATCATACTTAAAGTTAAACATATAAATAATATGAAATTAGTAATTATATTATTGAAAATTTACCTAATAAAATGGCACAGATAGAACGAAAGCCGCGGTGCATGTGCACTGTCCCATTACCCACTGTGTACTTGCGGAACGCTGATGATAGAATTGACGCCAAGATAGGAGGAGAAACCTGCATCTGTCCTGTGCTTATCGAGATAGGCCGAGGCTAGCCGATAGCTATCTGTGTCCCATGTGCATTGCCCCATTTCTCCCAATGTACTTCTGCCTATTCAGCTTGAAAACTATCTCTGCGTCCTGATTACTTTCTAGCTCATGTACACTGGGCCTAATACTGTTCAGCATAATCCTCTCTTCTTGAAATAAGACCAAAATTGAAATCACCATATCCTAAGTAATTGACAGTTCGAAGCTAAGGACTTTAGTCTCATCACAATTATTATTAACTTATGAAATCGGTCTTGATCTTCATCCTACCATTTCAATTGTTTGTGGAAAAGTTTCAACCCAAAAGATTATCTTTGTGGATGCTGGTCAGTTGATATGGAAATTCAGTAAGGAAATATTTTTCAAAAGTTTTAAGAATCACGGATGATTAAATATGCTGAACTGTGGCTTACATTCATCTTACTTCTAATGTTATCAACTGTAACTCATTGATTGTTTAGAATTATTTCTTTAACCTCTTCTATATTGTCATAAATATTTTAAATGGAAGGTCTACCCTGCTGCTGTTCATCATACACAAAAACCATACCAGTTATAAAATTAATAATCAATTTTTAAATCTTGTTTCCAGTCGAAGAGCTCTTTCCAAGCTGCAGCTGAACTGATTCAAATTTCCCTTCACTTTTTGACATAGCCTTGTTTATAATTCCATTCTAAATAGAATTTATTATGTGTTTTTGGATGAAACAAAAATAGTTGTTTAGCTTACAAACCTTACTTAGAAAAATCATTTTGTTTATTTTACTATTATAAGATGAATCACTCGACAGTCATTAACAAAAAATTACTTATTACTTTAAATTATAATTTAAACAATGAGTTTATATTTTAATCTAGACAAAAATTATTCAATACATAAATTTAAGGTATTTGTTATATTGTTGTAAAGTAACAGGTGTTATTAAACGTCTTCTCATTTATCTGATTTTTATTTAGCTATTTGTAGAAAAGGTTTTTGGAATATTATTTTGTTTTGTTAAATTTAAAATCAAAATATTAGTTTAATAGAATTCATTTTGCTGTAGAATAAAAGTCACTGGTTGGTCTTTATTCAGAATTAATAATCACTAGTTTTTTTACTGAAAAATAAAACATTTATCATTATTATCTGTAAAAAGGTCAAGAAAGTTGTTTCTTGTGGTTTAACATTTATTTGTTCAAGAGCATTTAATATTTTTTTCAAATATGATACAGAAAAAAAATATTGATGTAATTAATCCTGTATTTGTAAATTTAAATTTTTAGATATAAGAGATCCATTTTGTTATTATTCTAGAATATGAAAGTAATTATCTCTTGGATACAATTGTTTTATTTAGACACTTCTAGCTTAATGTTGTGACAGTCATTTACCTTCCTTTTCATTTATTTTTAACCGATTTTAAACAAAAGGAGGTTGTTCTGTATTCAATCACTATGTTGTTTTTTTATGTTTGTTCCACGATAACTTTGGAAGTATTTAACCGATCACAGTGATTTTGCTTGTAAATAAAAGGAAACTTTCCCGTGGTCCCATTATAGTTACATCTGTCTGATTTGGAGACATTAATACAGGATTTTTAAATTTAAAAAATTTTTTTAGAGTAAATTTTAAAAAATGGATTAGTAATTACAGTATAAGATAATTAATAAGCAAAATGAACAATCTTGGTATTTATTTTATGTAGTAATATACTAGATACAAAAATAAGTACAAAATGAAGTTTTTAAAAAATTTCTTGCATGATAAAGCTGCATAGAACTAGCATCATTAGATACTAACGAATGAATTTTCGAATTTTCCTCATGAACGAGGTTTTTTTGATGTTCTACCCATATAGCTATATGACTAGGTTTAACGCGAATGATATAAACCAAAATAAATACACTTGTATAGTTTTGGTAGCAAAACTAAAGAAAGAAAATGAAAATAGGGTAGTTCAAATCATTCGCGGTTACACTAGAACGTCCGGAAGACCACCCACGCTTTGTTGGAGCAGTATGGGGTCTGCTTTATTAATAAAAAAACGACACTGAATTTGAATTTAACACTAAAACGTTAATTAAAGAAATAGTTCAATTTTATGAGTGAAGTTAAGTCTACGCCACTTACCATTCCAAGTTATACAGGGTAGTTGAAGAGTTGATGCTGCGGTTGTCCCAGGCCTGGGTTAAGTCCTGAAGTGATGAACCGTAGCTTGCGAAGAATTGCATAAAACTAAAACTCATTTAAAATTAATTGAAAGTTAAAAGCACTTCAAATAGTCACAACAGAAAATCTTTAATCCACACTTGATAGTTTACACACGAAGTTAAAGAGTTAATTGTCTGCGGTGTAATGAAATACCACGCGTTTAACCTAACAAATTACACTTGTACAAGGAAAGCGGTTTAAAATAGTTTTATCGCGACTAAAGTCGTCAATTTATAGTTAGAACGCATCTAAAACATTAATTGAACATAATCAGTAAGCGGGGTAATAATCAGACGCGGTTTAAACCCGATGTAATCGGCTAAAACACTTGAATAGAAAACAGGAGAACCGCACTAGTAAGCCATCATGTTGCAAGAAGGAGGTACAGTACAGTCTCGCTAATCCGGTCTCCGATGATCCGGACCTCCGGCTAATCCGGACGGCCCAAAAGTTTTGTTTAGTTATAGTATTTTACAGTGCACAATCAGTCTGCTGTCCACAAAAATATTTATTTTTATACGTCTATATTTGTTATTTTTCAAAGGAGTTTTCCTACTTTAATACTCAAATAATATAATTTATTCAATAAAATATGAAATAGGTGTACCACTTGTTTGTTTCTTTTGCCTACTAAAGTAGAAAAAACTTCTTTGAAAAAATATATACAAATTAGATCACCCAACACTACAACGTACGTGACATCAGAGACATCTTGCGATAAACAAAAGATAAAGGACCGCTGACTAAACGGATAAACAGTCTATCCGTCTGGCGTCAGGTCAGTTGTTTTGTCGGACAGATGCCACTTTTCCTGCTTCTCGCAAGATATCTGCTCAGTTGTCATTTAATTCTAGTGCGATATTGATCTGTGTTTTTTATTTACGTCTCGTTCAGTGTTCAGTGAAAATGGCGACTAAACGTAAGTCAGTGACAGTGACAATGGAACAAAAACTCCAAGCTTTGTTTCGTATTGATGGAGGTGAATCGCTTATTAAAATTGCAAAAGAGTTAGGTGTGGGAAAACAAACTGTTTCCGATTGGAAAAAAAAGCGACAGGAAATTGAAGATTTTTGTGCAAAAATGGTTAGTAAAGACAGTTTAGGCGGCAGAAGCACTTTAAAAAAACCAAAAAATAAACCCTAGATGATGCTTTGTATGTTTGGTTTTGCCAACAACGGGAACAGGGTGTTCCTTTATCGGGTGTAAATTTGCAAACGATCGCGCTGAAACTGAATGAAAAGTTAAAAGGAGACCCTAATTTTACTGCCAGTGTGGGATGGCTGTCACGGTGGAAGGAACGACACGGCATCCGTCAACTCGGAATAAGTGGTGAAATTTTGTCAGGTGACAGTGATGCAAGTGAAAAATTCAAAGACAAATTTGGCAAGTTTCTCAGAGATGAAAACTTACAACCTTGTCAGGTGTTCAACGCTGACGAAACTGGATTAAATTATAAAATGTTCCCAAAAAAAACTTTAGCTTCCAAATTAGATTCAGTAGCAAAAGGCCATAAAGTTAAGAAAGAACGTATGACTTTGCTGCCCTGCAGTAATGCTTCTGGCGATCTAAAATTTCCACTTTTGGTGATAGGGAAATCCGCAAAGCCTAGGGTTTTTAAAAATGTAAATTTAAGTGTTCTACCGGCCCAATACAAGTTCCAAAAATCAGCGTTTTACTAATTGATAATGCCCCATGCCACCCAAATGAAGAAGAATTGCGTCATGGTGACATTTTTGTTAAATTTCTTCCTCCTAACGTAACGGCTCTCATTCAGCCGATGGATCAGGGCGTGATCGAAGCGATAAAACGGCGATATAGGAAAAAGTTAATTTTATCGCTTTTGGAACAACAAGAAGCAGATCCAGCTACAAAATTTATTGGAAATCTTAAAAAAGTGACTATAAAGGATGTCATTTATATGGCTGCAGAATCGTGGGAGGAAATTCAACCGTCTACACTACAAAAAAGCTGGAAAAAATTGTGGCCTGAAATGCCACAGGAAAGTGGAAAATCTGACAGTCAACCTACTAATGACGACAATGAATTTGTTCAGATTTTTCAACAATTGGAGGGTTGTGCCGAGTTGAAAGACACTGATATTTCCGAGTGGATTATCAGTGATAATGACATTGGTCATCAAGTGCTCAACGAGGACGAAATCGTCGCGGTGTGCACTGCAAACGCAGAAAATGACAGCTCGGAAGAGGAAGACTACACAGACGAACCTGTCAGCCTAACTCATGATGAGGCGGCTGCAATGCTGGAGGGGTTGATGACTTACTTTGAGAAACAAAGTGATACGTCAACTGCGGAGCTACTGACCTTGAAACGCCTACGAGATCGTACTGTGAAACGACGTCATTCATCGTTAAAACAAAAGAACATTACGGACTTTTTTCACTAAGTTTTTTAAAGTTTGTTTTTGTTTCAGTTTCATTTTTGTTTGAGTTTTTTGTGCGTTTATACAGTATAGTGTAAATAACTTTATGTGAATACTTTTATTCAACGAGAAAGGTGCTTAGATATTTATTTATGTCATGACTTTTCTGTTATAATTATAGGATTTTTTGCTACATAAGCTATGAAATACTGTACTGTAAGCTATATTTAGGCCTCAATTTCACTAAAACTACAATTTCAATATGTTTTCCCACCTAAAACACATATTGTATGCATTTGTTTGGCTTTTTCCGTCTAATCCGGACTTTCGTTGATCCGGACCGGGTCCGGTCCCATCAAGTCCGGATTAGTGAGACTGTACTGTAACTTGAGAAAGAACGGAAATGCTAGCAACAGGTAACTAGATCAGAAATTAGTCTAAAACCATAGAGGAATAGTCTAAATGCGTCTGGTGACTGGATCGTAAAACCTACTTCTTTGCAGTAAGAGAATCCTAGATGCTGGTCGGCAATGAAAGTCTAGTAGGCGGTGGAACTTGAACTATGATAAAAACACCAGCTGATTGCTAGGTTATACGAAATAATGAGAATTGTAAACAAACGTGGTCTGTTGAAAGTGAGGTTAAGGATCCTGTACTTAACAACACTGAAACTACGATTTAGTGCATTTATCATAGTCAAGATATTCAATAATCTCAGGTGAAAACTTTTTATTTCACTAAATATCAAGAGATAAATTCATTAAATATAACTTTGCTATCAGTTCTCCCTTAATTTTTTTATTAATATTTCATGTGTAAAAAATGTTTTTTCCTAATAATTATTAAAAATAGCATTATTCTATATTTTCCTGAGATTTTGCATTACATGATTATTGACATTTTTTAAAACAAAAATGAAAAAGAATAGTTGCAAGATATTAAGAACTAATATGTAGGATTTTAGGAAAATTCAGCCACCTGGTTTCAAACATAAATTGCTCATTGTATTCGTCTGACAAACGGATATATTTATCTCATTCTTCAAAGGTGTGTCAATTATTTGGACAATGAGCAAGTAATTTGGTTAGAGGAATATAAACATCTGAAATTTGTGTGGATAAATAGTGGGAATTTTGCCAATATAATCAACGGGATGAAACAAAATTCGATTATAATTTAGATCGAAATTAAAGATTATGCCTCTAAAAATGAAGAAATAAAGATTTTTTTAAATTCAGAACCAACTCTAATAAAAGTAACCAAATATACAATTTTTACTTGCTGAAAAGTTGAAAAATAATTTTGTTAATAAGGAAAACATAATTTATCATAAGCGTATTACCCTAAAAAATTTGGCCTAAAAAAAAGTTGGCGCCGTAATCATGCCTTATATTTACTAAACCGTAAAATCTATTCTAAAAATTTCCTAAATGCATTAAAATGCATTAAAAACAAAATAACACCAAAATATGCCAAATTAATAATTAAAAACCAAACTAGTTCTGTACAAAAAACTGCTAAACAAGCTGAAACTCTATGGGTAAAAAACGAAATTAAATATCTATACACAAAGAAAAACAAATTAACTAATACACTCTTAAAAACCCACCTAGAATTAGCTAACATACTTAAACCAAACCAATGGCATTATAAATATATCAAAATTCAAGAAAGATGCAAGAAATTTACTTCAATTAAAAAACAAAAAATAGAATCTAAACTTAACAAACTAATAGAAAAACAAAATAACAGACAATATCACAACACTCCATCAATTCCACCCAAGTTTTATAAACCTAACAAAAACGAATTTCACCAAAGAAGAAATAAAGATACTCGAAAATAGCACAAAAACCAACATCAAACCAAAATTACAAAACACAATAGAAAACCTCATAGTAGAAACAGAACTGGCAATAAATCTCATAAATTACGAAAATCAAGACAACATTAGAAACATAGCATCACACGAAAATCAATAAAGTCATCAACAAAAAAATCAAAAAAGGAAAACACATTGAAAATAAAATACAAATAAACCAAATTAACAAATTGAAACAAAAACTATTAAAAAACAAAATAATTGCAACTAAAGCGGACAAAAGCAATGCTACAGTAATCATATCAAAAACAGAATATATAAAAAAAAACAAGAATTCATAAAATCCAACAATTGCATAGGATTAAACAAAGACACCACTAAAAAATATTAAAACGAGATCATACAATTAGCAAAAAAACAATGACAATTTATTCAGCAAAAAAAACCCTTACCAATACACAATAGACAATCCAAAGACCCCCAAAATGAACACCCTCATCAAAATACATAAAATCAATCCCATAAGACCCTTAATAAATTTTAAAAATGCACCTGCCTATAAAATACCATAAATTAAGGCCAAAAACTTAAAACACGAACTTAAATTGGAAAATAAATACACCATAAAAAACTCTATTGAATTAACGGAAATACTAAAAACAATAAACATAACCAAAAACACCAAATTTATATCATTTGATATTACAAACATGTACTCTATATACCAATTAACAAAAGCATCCAAATAATAAAAAACAAATTAACTGACCTTAAAACCTACCCCAAATACACAAACCAAATCACAAAATGCCTAAAGACCATACTAAACCAAAACTATTTCATATTCAATAATAATATATATAAACAAATAGATGGCTTAGCAATGGGATCACCACTTTCAAGTATAATATCAGAAAGTTGCCTCCAAATACTTGACGAAATAATCACACAAACCATAAAAACACACGACCCCAACGGACATTGGATATGATATGTTGACAATGGATTATACATCTCATAAAATAAAGCAATAAATAATAACATCAATATAAATGAAATCAATAACTTGCACCCTAACATACGAGGTGTGGCTAGAAAAAAACCGAACTAGCACAGGTGAAACAATAAAACGAATGCAATAAGGCTGAAAGTCGCCTGGCCTGTCACGTGACTCTTGCTCCGCCTACTGCTCGAGTTTTATCTGCCTCCAGCACTCAGTCTGCCCGTGGAGTCTGTTCTAAGTAGTTGACGTTTTGTCTGTGCGTCGGAAAAATGTTGAGTGTTCAGAAGGAACAGCGTATTAACATCAAATTTCTTTTCAAACTTGGAAAATCTGCAAGTGAAACGTTTGTAATGTTGCAACAAGTGTACGGCAATGATTGTTTATCGCGAACACAAATGTTTGAGTGGTTTAAACGATTTAAAGATGGCCGCGAAGACACAAGTGATGACGCTCGCACTGTCAGACCATTGTCAGCAAAAACTGATGCAAACATTGAAAAAATCGGTAAACTTGTTCGAGAAGATCGCCGTTTAACAATCAGAGCAATGTCTGAATTGACAGGAATTGACAAGGAAAGTGTTAGGCAGATTCTTCATGAAAGTTTCAACATGAACAAAGTGTGTGCAAAAATGGTTCCAAAGTGTCTCACAATTGAACAGAAGAAACGCCGAAGAATGATTTGTTCTGACATCCTACAAAACATTGAAAGTGATCCCACCTTTTTACAAAATGTTATTACTTGTGATGAATCGTGGTTTTTTACTTACGATCCCGAAACCAAACGCCAATTGATGCATTGGAAATCTCCTGATTCTCCACGACAAAAAAAAGCACGAATGTCAAAATCGAAATTCAAGGCAATGATGATTGTTTTTTTTTATGTCAAAGGGATTGTACACATTGATTGGGTACCAGAGGAACAAACAGTGAATCACCATTACTACATTAGCGTCCTGACTACCCTACGTGAGCGAGTACGGAGAAAACGGAACGATTTGTGGAAAAAAGACATGGATCCTGCACCAAGACAATGCCCCAGCTCACAATGCGTTGTCAGTGAAGACGTTTTTAGCCAATCACAACATTCCCATCTTAGACCATCCACCCTACTCACCTGATTTGGCCCCCTGTGATTTTTTTCTTTTCCCTAATGTCAAGTCAGCTTTGAAAGGAACTAGATTTGAGAGTGTTAAAGCAGTAAAAGAAAAAGTGACGGAAGTAATGTATGGACTTACCGAAAATGATCTGCAGCATTGCTATGAACAGTGGAAAATTCGTATGGAGCAGTGTATAGACCGAGGAGGAGATTACATTGAAGGAGATAACATCAAATTGTAAATAATGGAAAATAAAATTTTTTATAGCATCAGTTCGGTTTTTTTCTAGCCACACCTCGTACAATTCACCATGGAGGAAGAAATAAACAATAAAATAAACTATCTAGACCTAACAATAACCAGAAATACAAATAACATTGAATACTGTATTTATATGAAACCCACACATACCATTAATACAATACCAAACCACTCCAACCATCCCCCACAACATAAAATGGCCGCTTACAACTCACTTTTATACATGATGCTAAAATTGCCTCTAAATAATGAAGAAAAAACCAAAGAAAAACAAATAATATATCAAATAGCCCAAAAAAATGGATACAATAAAAAAACTATAGATAAATTAGAATTTAAAATATTAAATAAATTAAAACAACCTAAAATTGAACCACAAACAACAAAATGGGCTACATTCACATACACAGGATACAACATAAAAGGAATAACTAAAACACTAAAAAATAATAATATTAACTTACAAAAACACAGGAAATATAATCAACAAAATAAATCAACCGGAAAAAATATGTCCCACACTTAATAACGGAATATACAAAATCGAATGCCCAAACTTTAATAAAAGGCCAAACAAAAGAGAAATTAAAAGACCGATATCAAGAACACCTAAATGCATATATCAAACCTGAAATTTATAACTCAAACTTAGCCACACACGCCATCAAAAACAAACACACATTCCCCACATTAAAAAACGTACACCTAATAAAAAAAGTTCAAAAAGGCCTCAAAATGAAAATCTGGGAAGAACTAGAAATTTATAAAAATAAAAATTATATCATTAACGAACAAATACAAATAAAATTAAAAAGCGATAAATTATTCAATCTAATAGACAATAACCCCAAAACAAACTTTAAAAACTCGCACAGTGCAGTGATCTAAAAATAGAACAAAAGAGTACACCAAGATCAATGGAAAATTCATTCACGTCGCAGTCTACAACCCTGATCAGTATGCCGGATGATAATGACAAGGCCAGTCATTGAAAGTTAGCTCGCATAAATACCAAGTAAGATTCTTGTTTAAGTACATAAGTGAAAGTGATATATATATATATATATATATATATATATATATATATATATATATAGTGATATATAGTGATATATATATATTCTTATATTATATAAGAATACCCATGTTACCGAAATAGTAAACATCCTCCAAACCATCAACAAACAAAACTATTTCACCCAGAACTCAAACTTCTACTCACAACCAGATGGCCTACCCATGGGAATTCCTATCAGTAGTGTTTTATTCGAAATTTTTCTACAACACATAGAAAACACCAAGATACAAACAATACACATGCACAACAAAATCATTTACTGGCACAGATACGTCGATGATATCATAACACTATACAGAGGCAACTCCCATCAATGCGAAAAACTCCTCACCTACACTAATAAAATACACCTAAAACTCCACTTCACTTCAGAAATTAAAACCAACCGATCCCTAAACTTCCTCGACCTAACCATAACTAAAAGCCACACACAAAAACACAGCTTCAACATTTACAGGAAATCCATAACAACAGACACTCTTATCCACAACACCTCAAACCACCCTATCCAACACAAACACACTGCTTTCAGATCCGTGCTCCATATACTTAAAGAAGTCCCAATGACCACCGAAAACATAAAGAAAAAACTAAACACAATTAAATATCTAGCATACACAAATGGATACAACACCACAATAATAGACAAACTATGGTACAAAATACAAAAAAACACTAAAATTAACACTAAAGTCAGGGAAAACAAATACATCACATTACCATTCATAAACAAAACAACAAACAAAATAGCCCGCAAATTTCAAAAAATAGGATACAAAATAGCATACTAAACTAATAAGTTACAATACAAAATATAACACAACACCAACAACAAAGATACCAGGCGCAACAACAAGCACCAGGTGTATACAAACTGAACTGCGACGAATGGAATAAATTCTACATTGGACAAACAGGTTGCAGATTTAAACAAAGAGTCGAGGAATACAAACAGAACACCAACTCAACATTTTACAATCATATAAAAGGAACAGGACACAAATACACAGACATTTACACAACCTAGAAATTCTACACATCAACAAAAAAGAACCACATCTCAACACACTAGAACAATATGAAATTTATAGTCATACAAAAACACAAAGTACAAACATACTAAACAAACAATCACAATACAAATCACACATACTATTTGATACTATCGAAAACCTACCTTTAAAACCGTCCCAGTATCTCCAAGCAGAAGATACTGATGAAGATCGGCACATAACGATCAAAAACGTTCTGTCTCGGTAAGTTTTAACAAATTTACTAAATTTAAAGTTCGGATAATCATAAACTATTGTTTTAAGTGATTAATAAGATTCACCAAACGTAATTGACCACAATATTGAAGAATTAAAATTAGAAGATGGGATTAAGTAAATCATAACACATAAAAATGAGGATATTATTAGATTAAAAAAATAAATATGTCTGGTAAAATTATTCACTGTTATAAGAGGCCAGAAAACTGAATTAAAGAAAAATTAATGAGAAGAAAGTTCAAGATTACAAATAAACAAACTGGTTGCTAGAAAAAAGTAACTGTAATTGGACCAAGAAAGAAAAACAGGGTCTACAAGTTATTTCCTGGGGACCAAGATTTTGTTAGACAACAAGATGGCGTCCCTAAGAGTTAGAGGGAACCAAGCCATTGAAACGGTGAGACATGTTTTATCAGTGCTCCAGTAAAATTGCTAGTGTGGAATAAAGAGAGGTTTGTAGTGCAAAATGTGATTTGGAGGTGTTTAAGAAATACTTGGGCATAATTCCCACGTATCAAAAACAATCAATCTCGACAATCTAATAGTTAATCAAGAACGTATCTAATGACGTCAAACTTTATAAACTTTTAAAAGACTCCATAAATTATGATTTTTAGAAAAGTTAGTTAAAATTCAAAATCATCAAACTTTGTTAACCTATTTGAAATACAAATTTACAAAAAGAAGACAAGGACAACAGTTTACCAAATGCCGTACTGAGGCACTACAGACTTCAAAGAGGATACACCCCCAAACAACTGAAATGTGGGCAAGTCTTTTTATAAACTTTAACTTCTGGTAAATTATAACTTTATTTTAAACATGAATAATTAAAATTCTAAATTTATACAAGACAAATAGCATAAGGGAGATAAATTCCTCTTAATCTAATAAAGTAGATCTTTTTGCTGTTCATGAAGAGGTGGTTGTAAATCACTTAAGTAGATTTGTTATTTTTTTAAATTGGCTTTCCATACAACCCTTCCCCTGTAATGGAAAGTATGCAATTATTTCATAAGATAAAATCAATCTATAGCTTTATTAAATAAATAAATCATGAATAATCATTTTGCTACTTGTAATTTACGATGAATAATAATTGCGTTTAAAGTGAAATATGTTTAAATATAAATATTAAGGTTAACTAGGAAGAAAACTTGGGTAATTGTATATTAATAACAAAACTAATTTTAATAATAATATATTTTTATTGTGAAACACACATTTCATTTTGTTAATTAATAAGCTATACGAACTAATAATTGTGTTATGGATAAATATGTTTTCATATGAAGAATAAGTTTGAAACAAAAATTTTAAAGTTGTTTGTTGTAATCATCTTGACTGATTAAACTATAATTAAAAGATACTTAACAAAGTAAATACGTAAGGGCTTACTTACTGATGCATTTTGAAACGATCGTTCCTTTTACAAAGTAAAGCCTCTACTCAAGTAAAAATTTTAACCTTAAATAATGACTTTAGTAATTATATAGTAAAAGGAAAACCAATTTGATAGAAAAGTAAATAATTTCATGACAGAAAAACAAAATAACCGAACTTCATTTAGACCCTATACTAAAATTTTAAAAACAATTTAACAAACAAACAAAAATTTTTTAAACAAATGCATCAAAATCATGAAACCAAGACAAAAGAAATATTACAAGCAAATAAAACTCCGAGCACCCATACTAAATGTTTTACCTAAAATCCACAAAGAAAACATCCATTTACCCACTAATTAACCACACACACACACACAAACACCTTCACATAAGCTAGCTAAATACATAGACAAACTTATCAGAGAGAACATAAACTTTTACAACCGCACATCTACAATAACATAAACCTGATCCACAAAATTTAAGACATTCATATACCACACAACTCCACCATAGTATCATTCAATATAAAAAACCTACACACCAACGTACCCATTGAATAAACACTCCAAATACTGCAAAGCCTGCTCACAAAACTCCACAAAAAACTCATCCATTAAATCATCATAACATATGACAACTCATAACATCACAAAACTACTTCACATATCAACAGAAATTCTACACACAAAACGTTGGCCTGCCTATGGATTTCCCCATTTAAAGTATCCCAGCAGAAAATTCCTCCATCACATTGAACAACAATACATTCTGCAGAACAACAAACATAACCACACACAAAAATTTACTACCATAGATATGTAGTCGACATTTTAGTATTATTCAACAGCAAATCAAACAACTACACAATTACATTAAAACCTGACATTTACCCTCGAACTAGAAGACAATAAAATAAACTTCCTGGACCTTACTATCACCAAACATAATTAATTACTTTAACATTAGTTTATGTTTAAAGTGATTAATCAAATAAAATACATCGCTTCCAAAAAACACTTATAGATAACATTCTCAAAAAAATTCAACCTAATCAAACGGCCACACTGACTAACCACACAAAAAACAATAAATCTATATCCTTCACTTACTTGAGTAAACTCAATTACCAAACATCATACAAAACAACAAACACTTTTAAGACAACACATACAACCTAACAACAAACACTTTTAAGACAACACATACAACCTTTTCAACATCAAACAGAAAAATATAATCCATCCGGTGTATAAAAAATAACATGCAATGACTGCCCTGGCTTCTTTGTTGACCAAACTACTAGATCATCCAACACACGTTTCAAAGAACACATCAACGACATAAAAAACAAATCCAAAATCCAGTTATGCAACACACTACAGGAACATGCATACTAACTTATATATTCTCCACATATCAAGCCATAATAAACAACCAACTTGACCCACTCTAACACTCATGAATCACCTGCAACCTTTTGTCTTGTCCGACCGCCACCAGTAGTGTCAGCTTCATAAATGAAATGATTGTTAGAAACGCGTAAGCTAGTACGTTCTTAAGAATTCACGTAATATTTACTTATAGTTTAATCAGTGAATTCAAGATGATATCATCAAGCAACTTTGAGAGCTCATCATATTTATTGATTCCAGCTTCCTCTTTTTTTTATCTATTCAAGGTTTTATTCTGTTAAGGAATTTTTGAAATTTAACATCTTTAAAACCTTACATTGGTCATTATTGAAAATTTTCATATTCTGTACTAGACTAATTACCAGGGAGAGTGCATCTTTTAATTTTTTTACTTCCTTTTCACACCCTAGAAGATGTCCTCACAATTGGAAATTGGCTTTTTCTTCCCTAATTTTCTTCCATTCTAAGAACATGTATATGCTTGCACATACAATATTATAATAAATTGCATTATTTGGGCAAGGATGTACAATGTATTGAGGCATGCATTACAAGTGCCATATTATAAATTTCATTTCCCTCAATAGTAATTCTTAATTTAGCCATACAAGATTATTCATAGTCTCTATCATGAAAATGTTGTCATTCTTGATGTTGGTACTATCTTTGGTTTTTTTTTATTTAAGAAAATTCCCTCAAATTTACCTTTCTGTAGGGAACAATGTCTAGTCATTTTGTATGTAATTAATGACTTAATTAGTTACTACGACTGGTATCATATGGCAAAAAAAACACTACTTTCTGATGTTTTCAGCAGATGTGTTTCATCCTAGATCATGAGTCGCGGACAAGACTGTGGTATGTTGTAAGTCTGTGGTGTGCTATTGTTCATTGAGTAGTTGTTAATTATATGTTCAAATGTTTTGTTGGTTAGAATGTATTGTGGATGGGGTTTATGGTAGTTGTATAACTTGTAGTTTTCTTTAGTTTTACGTTTGCAACTTTTTTGAATTTTTAGATTAGTGTATGTGTATAGTATGTTCTGTATTTGAATGGTGAAGTTTGATTTGGGGTTTTTTTATATGTTCCTTGTATTGGGAGGTGAAGTTTATCCCTGTTTGACCTATGTAGAATCTGGGCCAATAACAGCAGAAATTTATAAAAACACCTCAAGATCTATAAAACAAAAACTGCAAGACTTAATAAATGTCTTTAATTTTGTTCAAGACACGGATGAAGATCACCACATAGCGATCAAAAAAGTTCTATCTCAGTAAGTTTTTACAAAATTTAAAATTCGGAAAGTCATAAACTAATGTTAAAGTGATTCATTAATAAATATGTGAATAACTTTGTCTAGCGGCCCTTCATATTTTCCATAAAAATAATTGTGGTATTTTAAGTCTATTCCAACATTCTACTAACAATTTGGTATTCACATGTGTATTTATTTTCATTCTTGAGCACTATCCAGGCCTGAAATTATAATTCTTTTAAAACTTTTATTTAAAATTTACAGTTTCAAGATTGACTAGTAATTTTTTGATTGTTATGTTTAAAATGGACTGAAATATAAGAGCCAACTTCATTAATAAGTGTGTACATTAATTTTTGTGTGCTATACCGTTTATCTAAATTCATTTTTGTTTTGTTTTACTCTTTCATAAGGTTATTACCCTAAGCCTGTTCTATGCACCAATGATACAAAATATATTTGGCTAGAGTACCAAATGCAGTATGCCATACATTATAAAACGCAGGGTAATCATCTGGTATGGATGTGTTAGTATTAAATTCCCCTATTGGGTTTCTGATGTTTTTTGAAAAAGTACTTTTAACAGGCCTTCATATAACCAGAAGCTCTATGGGAAATCCTTCCCAGATGTAATCCTTTACAATGACACTGGTCAAGTAATATTGGTGAGTTAAATTCATGGACAGCATAGAGCAGGAACACATTTTTATCTCCAACAGTTTTAAATAAAAGAATAGAATTATATTTCTATTCTATTTTACCCATAAGTCTGCAGAGGACACATTGTCATTCAGAAATTTGCAGCAGATTTATTTCTCGAGACACATATATTCCTAAACATCCTGGTAAATTTTAACTGATATGCATTTTGTTGGAGATGCTTTTCCCACAATCTCATTTAAAATATTTGCTAGAAGCGCTCCAGCAGAGGCACTATTATTTTGTATGTTTGTATGTCCTTCCACTTCATAAATGTTATACAGCAGTATAGTTTATTTCTTCTATTGCCTTACAATTCTTTATGAGACTCCAAAAGCTGCTGGATCAGTTTATTTTTTTTGAAGAATTGGACTGTGCATAAATAAGAATATTTTTCTTGTGACGATACGGTAAACTGTTTAAAACTTGCTGTTCTTATGTTGTAAATCTTGAGGTTTTTTTGTATAAATTACACTTTTTTGTAATAACTTGGTAAAAAAACCACTACTTACTGATTTATTCAGCAGACGCATTTCGCACTAGGTCAGTGCATTATTCAGTGCTGTGAATTGCTGATAAAATGCTCAGGTGTGTTGTGTTGGTTTGAGTTTTTGGTGTATTTCTGTTCTGTGGTGTGTTATTGTTCATAGCGTAGTTCTTAATTTTGTGCTCAAATATAGTATTTGATTGTGAGTGTGTTTTATCATTTAGAATGTGTTGTAGATAGTATTTAGTGTTAATATATATCTCATAGTTTTCTACTGTGATAAGTTTGTTGCTTTTTTAATGTAAACTGTTTACCTCCATTATTGTTATTATCATCATCTAAAGAATCCATTCAACACAGGATTAAAATCAAATGAATGTAAACAAATTAGTAGTACAAATTATAAATATATATTATAAAGAGCAAAATATAAATAAGTAATATAAATAAATATATAAGTAAATCCCTACTGAAGATGACAAAGAAAAACCTAATTTTAGTTATCCTAGAGCGCTATTTATAGCCCTGTAGGGTAACCATGGCAACAGATTAAGCTTGTAAAATGGAAGTTTGGAGGACAACCAGATGAGGGCAAAAACATTAATATAGATTTTTGAGAAATATATTTCTAGGTATTGAAAAATGGGTGCAGTACCAAGGTCCCCTAAACTCCCTACGTGATGATTCTCAGCTCAAATCTGGCTAGATCCCACAAATTTTATAATTTAATTACTGAATAAATATTTGAAAAATCTGTATTAACATTAATTGTCATCCACTATAGGTTACAAAAATGTATTTGAACTTCATTGGATGAATATAAACATATTTTATTAATCACTAAACACTTTTAAATGTTTTAACTTGCCTATAGTAGCACTTACTTTGTTTGTTGAGGACGGCCGTTTCGGGAGATGTGTCCCATTGTTAACTCAGACCATAACTGATCTCAAGGTTTACAGAGGTTAGGGTGGGGGTGGGATATTATGGTGGTGTGGGTGTATTTTTGTGTGTATTAGGATTTATGATGTCAAATAGTGCGTGTGAGTTGTAATGTAATTGTGTATTGAGTATGTGTTGGGTGTAGTTTGAAGTCTTTATATTTCGTATGGTTCAGTTGTGCAGCGTTGGTTATTTCTGTGTTGTTTATGAAGAATTTGTAGGTTAGATGTTATGTCTATGTAGTCATGTTTTGTGGAGTTGAGATGATTGGCGAAGTTTGATTGGTAGTTATTGGTTTTTAGTGCTTTTATATGTTCTTGGTAACATGTGTAGAAGTACCTCCCTGTCTGGCCTATGTAATAACTGGGGCATGAACTGCAAGTTAGTTTGTAAACTCTAGTGGTGTTGTAAAAGTTGTCGATTTTGTTGTTGGGTTTAAATTGTTTATTGAGAGTTTTGTGTGTGGAGTAAGCTATTTGGTAGTTGTATTTTTGTAGTGTGTTGGTTAGGTTGTGGCTTAGGATAATCAGTATGGTATTGACAGTATTTTATGGGATTGTCTTGTTGTGTGTTTGTATACATAGGCCAGACAGGGAGTTCCTTCTAAACACGTTACCAAGAACATATAAAACCACTAAAAAACAATAACTATCAATCAAACTTCGTCGATCATCTCAACTCCACAAAACATGACGACATAGACATAACATCTAACCTACAAATACTTCATAAACAACACAGAAATAACCAACCTACACAACCGAACAATACGAAATATACAGACACTTCAAACTACACCCAACATACATACTCAATACACAATTACATTACAACTCACAAGCACTATTTGACATCATAACTCCTAATACACACAAAAATACACCCACACCACCATAATATCCCACCCCCACCCTAACCTACGTAAACCTTGAGATCAGTTATGGTCTGAGTTGACAATGGGACACATCTCCCGAAACGGCCGTCTTCAACAAACAAAGTAAGTGCTACTATAGGCAAGTTAAAACAATTAAAAATCTTTATTGATTACTAGTAGCTCAGGCGAAGATGCAATCAACAAATTTTATTTTATTAATGATTTAAAATTTGCACAAGATATAGATCAGGAGAGTGTGAGCTAATAGAAGGAATTTGAAAAGAGCTATATTTTGACAAATAAACATTTATGTGTGTACAAAAAATAAGCATGGCACACTTGACTGACAAAACTCACGAAAGTTGTTATGAGTGCGTATGAGAATCAGTGGCGATTTGTCCAAAAGGGCTCTAGGGCGCAGCCCACCCCATTACAAAAATTAATTTTTAATTAATATTCATTTGTCTTAAATTAGGTTAAGAAGAGCTTAGAACTATTTAAGCAATGTTAAAACCATAAAATATTTAGCAGTTGACATACGAAATTTGCCGCAAGCACCGCGCGGGGCTCACAGCAGAGAGCCCCAGACTAGTGCAAGTGCATTGAGTGTGGGTGGAATAAGCTGAAACAGCCAAAACCGTGCGGTGACGTCACTCAAGGTGACCTGGGATGGAGTCCCGTAGTCATGCGCATACGCTGAGAAATGACTAATCAGTGCTGCTACTACAATTCTATATGATTTAGGAAGCAGCATTGTAGGCTTATTTGTAATGTTCTCACAATGTTTCCATTTATAGATCCTTTGGTGCGCATACACAGTGGCCTAATATACTTTTAAAAGTAAAACTTGATTTGTGAATCACTACTCGTTGAGTACTCGACGCTTTAGCATAGGCAATCACTTAACTACCCAACCTAGCTGGAGGCGTCAGCTCCGCTAAAATATTAGAAATAAGACGAAAGAGAGAGATAGTCGCGGTAGTTAACGTGACTGAAATTGCACATGAATAAAATGAAGGCAGGCGGCAAAAACGCCTAATAGACAAATAATAACAGTGTTTATCACTAATTAAGCCTCGGGAAAATAGGCACAAGTTTATGTTAAAAGTATTTGGAACTGATTAACACTTACCCTAAGCTGAACAAAGGGGTTGCGTGCGCGGGCGGTTTGATGTCTTCTGGACTTCTGCAGCAGGGCCCTGGGTGAAGTGGTGATGGTCAGACGGCTCGTGCTGTAAAACTTAATAAACGGGGTTCAATTCTAATGTTATTCACAGTTGAATAAGTCTTTAAATAAGCGCGAGCGACTCCGTAGCGACGGCTTGTAACGGCGAGGTTAAGGCGCATTCGAACACGGCACTTGGACTAAATAATGTACACTTTCGCGGTTAACGAGCATATAAAACAAGTACAACTCGAAACACTTAAATTTAGACATGCGCGGGGCGAACTTAACGTCCACGAGGTTAGCTAATACGTATAAAACCTGCAACGGACGTGCTGGTCTGTTCGCGGCAAGCAGGAGACTGGGAGTGGGGGAACTGTGTGCTAGGTGGGGGTTAGGCGCGCGGCAAGACAAAACGCTGGCTTAAACTATTGACGATAAACCATAGATTGAGCTATCGAATAGACAAGGCACAGGCTGATTAAATTCGATACTGGAGCTGTTTAATCTACCAAAGCTGACTCCAACATTCCGCCCACCAAAACGGATGTTTTTAATCCGCCAGGTGGGTAGAGGGCGAAGAACTAGAGAGCACCGGAGACCGAGGGTGCCGAAGAAGAAGTGGTCGGGGTACGAAGAAAGCAGAAAAGAGCAGATGAAGTGAATAGCTCCATTAGCTGTGCTGAAGACAATAGACTACCGCCCACCCTGGATAACCACTGGGTGACGGTGAACGGGGTTGACTAGAAGAAGCGAGGTGCTGAAGATGTAGCGAAGAAATCTATGGCGTTGAAGATACTTAAAGAAACGAGGTTGCACAAAATTGCTGAAGAGGCGAAGAAGTCGAGTGAGATTAAGAACTCGAGGAAACGCGGTTGTACCACACAGGTGCTGAAGAAGCGGTCAAGAGATTAAGGTTGTAACGGAAAGCCTACAAGCTTATGGACAAGTCGCTTTAACTGTCCATGTGAGGTCTTGACGGTGACTACGCGGGTTATCCGGTCGGGTCCAGGGTGAAGACGTACGATCCGACCCATTGGCCAATGAAGAGGGCTCGGATGTTCTCCAGTGATAAATACAAGCTGACCCTCCTGGAGGGGTGCGGCGTCTTTGTGCCATTTACAGCGTTGAATCTGCGAATGTAGGTATTGGGTAGACCAGGTTTTCCAAAACCGATTGGTCATCTGCTGTAGCATAGTCCATCTGGATTTGAGCGCGGGTTCAAAATGACATTCCTCAGGGAGTGCTAGAAGGGGACGGCCGATGAGAAAGTGTCCGGGCGTAAGGAACGAAGCTCCTTCGTTGGGGTCAGGCGAGACCTCGAAAATAGGTCGACTGTTGAGAATAGCTTCGATGCGTATAAATAACGTAGCTAACTCCTCGAGGTTCAATAACGTAGTGCCAAGAGTACGGCGTAGGAGCCCTTTGACGGATTTAACGGCGGCTTCCCAAAGTCCGCCGAAGTGTGGTGCGGCTGGAGGGTTGAAGTGCCATTCAACCCGTTGTGCGGCGAGCTTGCGTTGGATGATTGACTTGGATTGGTCGAGCATCTTATAGACCTCGTGCAGGCGGTTGGCGGCGCCGACAAAATTGGTGCCATTATCTGAATAAATGTCTGTAGGCAGACCACGTCTTGCGACAAAACGCTGAAGCACGGCGAGAAAAGCATCAGTAGAGAGGTCTGATACTACTTCCAAATGTACAGCCTTAGTGGCCATACAAACAAATAGGCATAAGTAAGCTTTCAGGATCTTTGCCGTACGAAGATGGTTGGCCTTAGTGTCGAAAGGTCCAGCAAAGTCAATGCCTACCTTACAGAAAGGTGGCGACGGAGTGACACGAGAAGACGGTAAAGCTGCCATCATAGGTGGCCGAGGTTTCGACTGTAGTCTAAAGCAACGCATGCAAGCATGAATGCGTTGTCGTAACAACGAACGTAGCGCAACGATCCAGAACTCACCATTGATCATCGCTTGCGTGGTACGCGGCCCAGTATGTAAGGCGAGGCGGTGATAATAATCGCATACAAGATTGACATAATGATGCCGCTTAGGCAGTAAAATGGCATGCTTAGCTGCGTATGGTATATCAGCATGATTAAGACGTCCGCCCACCCTAAGTAGCCCCACTGAGTCGATAAAGGGCGTTAGGTGGCGAAGTTGAGCACTGATCGGGACGCCGCGGTGTAGGCGTTGCAACGTTTCGCTGAAGGCTAGCTCTTGTATGAGCTTAACGCAAAGATTTCTGGCGTTCCTTAATTCTTGTACTGAAGGTGCAGCGAACGAAATCTTGGCTACGCTGTTCTTGGCTTTGTAGCGAGTGTTGTGACAATGGCTGGTAGACTGGGTCTTAATGCGGCAATTGTTAACGAAACGAAGCACGTAAGCGAAGACATGATGCAGCGTGGTTAGATTGGAATGACGCTCAATAACGTTCAATAAGTGGTTAGGCGCTTGGACAGTCGCGCATAGCACCTGAGGCTTGGTCTTGAGCTCGGTCAGGTCGCGGTTCGGTCCAGTTGGCTTAGACAAACGCCAAGAGGTAGTACATTGTAACGCCAATGGTGGTCCGTGCCACCACAGTGGATGTGTAGCAAACTGCGCGGGTAGACACCCACGGGAAGCAACGTCCGCGGGGTTGTCAACAGTTGAGACGTGGTACCAATGATTGGTCGAAGTGTTCGAGGTAATTTCAATAACACGGTTGGCAACGAAAGTTTTCAAAAGATGTGGCGGGGTGCTAAGCCAATGCAGCACAATTTCTGAGTCGGTGAAGAAAAGCGTAGCGTTGTCGGCCACAAAATTCACAGCAGGCTGAACAGACTTATAGAGCTTGGCCAGTAAGACGGCGCCGCAGAGCTCCATTCGAGGTATAGTGAGTGTTTTGACGGGAGCCACTCTGCTTTTAGCCTTTAGAAGGCTGACGGAAACTAAACCGTTCCATTCAGTTCGCAAGTAGATGGCGGCTGCGTAACCAGCTTCGGACCCATCACAGAAGCCTAATAAATGATGTTTGGCATCACGTGTGCCCACATGTCGAGGTATTTGAATGTCAGCTAACTTAGCGAAGTGGACAATGAAGCTGTCCCAACGACTGCGCAGCGCGGTTGGCAAAGGTGCATCCCATGATAACCTTTCGAGCCACAATTGTTTCAAAAATGACTTGATCCAAAATGTGATAGGCGTAAGGAAGCCCAGTGGGTCGAAGGTGCGAGCGACATAAGAGAGAATGGTGCGTTTCGTAGGCACCGACACAAAGTTTTGAATACGATAAGAAAACGAGTCATTAACAGGATGCCATTGGAGTCCCAATATTTTAACAGCGGTAAAGTCGTCTTGGAATAACAACGGGTGCTCCAGGTGAGAAGATGGCAGCGTCGACAGCAGCGCGGGATCGCTGGAAGACCATTTCCTGAGCTCTAGTCCTGCCAGTGCGAAGATGCTAATAAGTTGCCGTATTAATTCCTGGGCGTCCTCGGACGTATCGGCGCCAGTGACGACATCATCAACGTACGTTTGATGAAGAATGGCGTGCGACGCAGCAGGGTAACAGTCGCCCTCATCTTTGACGAGTTGTTCGAGTGTACGTAGGGCTAAATAAGCAGACGGGGTAAGCCCGTAAGTGACAGTGGCTAGTTCATACTCCATCAGTGGAGAATGTGGAGTCGGCCTGTACAAAATGTGCTGATGACGACGATCATCCTTGCGTACGGCAATTTGGCGGTACATCATTTTAAGATCCGCACAGACGGCGTGAACAAACAATCGAAACGAGATAATAACGTTGGACAGGTCCCTTTGTAACTTAGGGCCAGCCAGCAATTGCTGGTTTAAAGAATGCGCGTTGCAATCAGGCGCAGAAGCATTGAAAACTACTCGTAATTTAGTAGTAGAACTATCGGCCTTGAAAACGCAATGATGTGGTATTAAATAATTCGAAGGCTTAACGGCAGGGTACATATGACCTAAAGTCATATATTCTTTCATGAACTGATGATATTGTCGTGAGACATCCGGTTGTCGGCTCAGACGGCGTTCCAGAGCATGATAACTAGCAAGAGCGACATTACGGTTTGATTTAAGTTCGACGGCGTCAGGTTTAAAAGGCAAAGCTACGACATATCTCCCAGTGGCGTCACGTTCAGTAGTGGTGGCAAATAAATTTTCGCAGAGCTGCTCATCCGGGCTCAACAAGTTAGACTCGTTTACCTCTTCGATTTCCCAAAATCGTCGCATGTTTTCGTCGATAGACTTGAGCGAGGTGATAAACACGCGTGGTTGTTGTGGCGTACTGTAAGGTACAGATCCCATAATGACCCAACCTAAAAGTGTGTTAAGTGCCGATGGTTGGCCATGAATGATGGTACGAGGCCCGTTGATAATTATTTGCGTGAAGACATCGGCGCCCAGTATAATGTCAACAGGGGCAGGTAAGTCGAACTGAGGATCAGCTAACGGTAAGTGCTGATATTGAGCGCTTAAAGCAGAGGATAATTTATCAGCTGGCAGCGGGTCAGTTATATGGTTGAGCACAGCGGCTTCCGTAGTCAGCATGACGCCCGAGTCATGTCGTGAGAATAAAATTAAAGTTACGTATTCGTAAATACGTGTAGACTTGGCAGCGACGCCAATCAAAGACAGGTTCGATCTTCGAGTAGGCAGGCTCAACATATCGCTAGCTTGTTTCGTAATGGCAGATATCTGACTGCCGGGGTCGATAATAGCTCTTAGAAAACGAGGTTGACCATAATGGTCCTGTAGGACGACTTGTGCGGTACCCAACAGGGCGAGAGACGAGGTAATGTTGCATGACAAAGAACGAGGTTGAGCTTTAGTATCGATTGGATGGCTAGCGATTGGCCTAAGGCGTCGTGGGGCGGCTAGTCATTGCTGCGGCGGTGCGTCGTTGTGCAGCAGTGTGTGATGTGCTTGGCTGCATTGTCTACAACGATGACGAGACTGACACAGCTTGATAATGAGAGCCGAGACAATTATAACACCGTTGTAATTTTGAAATAGCGTCAATGCGTTCCGCTATGGTAAGGGAAATAAATCGTTGACAATTAATGATGCAGTGACTTTCTCCGCAGTAGTAGCATTTACCTACACGCGTGGTAGGCATGTTAGACTGATTGAGGTTAAGCGGTGGCGAACGATTGCGAAATGTTGACGTTCTAGGCGCATTCATAATAGGCAACAAGTTAGGTTGTAGTGGTTGATTAACCGGTTGCATAGTGACTGGCGCAGCACGTTTGGACTGAATAGTACCTTGGGCGTCCTTATTCTGATGGCTATTGTCATTTGACGCTACTGATTGAAATATAGGGCTGTGACCCAAAGTGAGGTTAGGTTCAGACAAGTAATTATTCGGTTCAAGGGCCCCTTGAAACCCGGGTTTATCCATCGATGACACCAACATGCGGGGTCTTTGACCACGTCCGGCGTTTGCTACAACCACGGCAGCTGGTTGGCTAAGCATCTCCAGGGCTCTAGCCTGTTCAGTTATAAAGTCGTTCAATAATTTATATGTCGGCATGCGGTTAGTGCCTAGTCGGCTTTCAAAACTTAATCGTGTCTTGGCATCCAGATTATTAATTGCCATAGAGAACAATAAGAAATCCGCTAAGTCTTCGAGAGGTATAGCTCTTAATGCACAGACGGCATTAGAGTGCGCGGTTAAGAAACGATTTAGTTCCGCGGGTGAAGCATTATTGATGCGCTGAAAGTCTTTAATTATGTTAAAGTAATGATCTGCGAGACGTCGCGGGTTCGCGTATCGGTTACGCAACGCATTGTAAGCAATGTTGTAATTTGCTTCGGAGATGGAAAGTCCGGTGACGATGGCCAGTGCATCTCCCTTTAAGACGGACCTTAAGTATTGAAAACGTTGGATGTTACTAAGCGTCTCATTGTTATGTACCATAGAGTCGTACATAGTAATAAAATCTATCCAGTCGTCGCTCTGGCCCGAAAAGCTTGGCAAAGTTAGACTTGGAAGGTTAGGTGAAGTCGGTGTTGATTTGACAGGCGAGGTCGAGGTAACCTCCGTCTTAACGAGGTTAGGGTGTTTTACTATCATGGGCAGATAGGTGTCCTGAAATTGACGTTTTACTATAAAGACATTCGCGACAAATTCGGAAGCTTGACTGTCAAAAGTCTGCTCCGCGCGGTCAGAAGTTTCGATAAAATCGGCATGAAGTCGCCTGACTTCCTGCGCTATGCCCTCAGACATTTCACTATCACCGAGCAAGCTGTTTACTTGCTCTAAATCACTGCATATAGCCTTCAGCTTATCAAGGCAATATGCGTTGTTATTAGCCATCGTGACAAAATTTAAATTAAAAAAAACAAAATTGAAATTAAATTGTAATTATGTTTAAACCAACCGATGCCTACACAATGGTACATTTAATTATGAAAGAGCGGACTGTATAATAAAGTTAATAAAAAGACATAACGTTTTACAAATCATAAGCATTAGATTAGAACGGCTGCAAGTTTTCCTTATTGAACAGGATAAATCTACAGTGTAGCTTTCACGGATCAATATTGAGCCTAACTTGATTAGTCAAGTGATTCTTATCTGCGCAGCTGTCCCATAAATCTGCTGATAGTAGCGGTATGCAGCTGCAAGCTACAGCTTGTGACGTCACTACTGCGTATTGAATTAGACAAGGAAAGGGAAGCGAGAAAATTACACAGGATTACGCAATGCTTGCAACTTAGCTTATTACTATGAAATTTAACACAACGCTTCGAAATTGTTCGCACAATAAATAATGCTTATAAATCACTGATAAACTTATTTATAAAGCAAATGCCTTGCTATTAAAACTGAATAAGTTTCGAGGTTACTGAGAACTTTAACACTTCTTCTTTGCACTTTAAATGTTTATAGATCGCTGAAATGCAAAATCCGGCACGGCGGGACCAAAATGGAGGCGTCAGCTCCGCTAAAATATTAGAAATAAGACGAAAGAGAGAGATAGTCGCGGTAGTTAACGTGACTGAAATTGCACATGAATAAAATGAAGGCAGGCGGCAAAAACGCCTAATAGACAAATAATAACAGTGTTTATCACTAATTAAGCCTCGGGAAAATAGGCACAAGTTTATGTTAAAAGTATTTGGAACTGATTAACACTTACCCTAAGCTGAACAAAGGGGTTGCGTGCGCGGGCGGTTTGATGTCTTCTGGACTTCTGCAGCAGGGCCCTGGGTGAAGTGGTGATGGTCAGACGGCTCGTGCTGTAAAACTTAATAAACGGGGTTCAATTCTAATGTTATTCACAGTTGAATAAGTCTTTAAATAAGCGCGAGCGACTCCGTAGCGACGGCTTGTAACGGCGAGGTTAAGGCGCATTCGAACACGGCACTTGGACTAAATAATGTACACTTTCGCGGTTAACGAGCATATAAAACAAGTACAACTCGAAACACTTAAATTTAGACATGCGCGGGGCGAACTTAACGTCCACGAGGTTAGCTAATACGTATAAAACCTGCAACGGACGTGCTGGTCTGTTCGCGGCAAGCAGGAGACTGGGAGTGGGGGAACTGTGTGCTAGGTGGGGGTTAGGCGCGCGGCAAGACAAAACGCTGGCTTAAACTATTGACGATAAACCATAGATTGAGCTATCGAATAGACAAGGCACAGGCTGATTAAATTCGATACTGGAGCTGTTTAATCTACCAAAGCTGACTCCAACACTAGCAACATTTCGTAAATCACACCGTAATACGTCTATTAGTTATAGCAATGTTAATATATTAATCAATAAGTATAACTTAATAAAAGTTGTAGGTGCTTGGAACGTAAAACGAGTTATTAAATGGGTATCAAATTTCAAAATTGTCTCCGCATCTCGTAAATCTGGCTAGACCCTTTGTCATGAGCCCCACCAATGTAATTGGGCAGGAGCCGCCACTGATGAGAATGCTCTTTGATGTTCTTCAAAAATGATGTTTTTGTTCTCAAGATCTATCATTGAACTAATAATAAGGTAAATGTTTACAAGCGCGTACACCTACGATATTTTTGATAATTGTTCAAAACCACGAAAAAGGGCGATATCCGCAAGTAATTTTTTTTTCTTTGAGGAAAGTTATTTTTTTTAAAGTAATAAGTAGGGTAAAAAATTCTCAGTGGAGACATAGGTTGCGAATGAGCGCGGAGTGATACAAACGTTTCGTGACGTCACGACTGTAGTTCAAGTACTAGCAATCTAAACTTTATGCAACAAAACATTGTCTAAGCTATATTGATAACTATTATATTTGTTACTGCCAATGAAGGTGAAATTTAAATATCTATATTGAAATATACCTGTGAAGTATCCAGTCAGGATAGATTTGGTTCTAATTTTATAAATGTAACCATTTAGATAATGTATAAAATTAAAACCAAATCTAACCTAACTGGACACTTTTTAGGTATATTTTAATATGTAATATATAAATTTAAAACCGAATCTATCCTAACTGGAGACATTATAAGTATATTTAAATATGTGTATAAAAATTAAGCCAAAACGTTTCTCAAATATATACACACGTAAGGTTGCGTGACGTTCCGCAGCCGATGCGTACAACCTTTTGCGCAGCACTGTGACGTCACGAAACATTTGTATCACTCCGCTCACATTCACAACTTCGGCCTCCGCTGAGAATTTTTTCCCTACTTTTAATTAAAAAGTAACTTTCCTCAAAAAAAAATTACTAGTGGATATCGTCTTTTTTCGTGATTTTGAACAATTATCAAAAATATCATAGGTGTCCGCGCTTGTAAACATTTACCAATAATAACTTTATATCACTTTTCTTATTGTTATAACTAATTATGGTTCAATGGGATGCAATTAACTTTGTGCTCATTTCCCTCTAACGTTGTTATTACACACACACACACACACACACATATATATATATATATATATATATATATATATATATATATATTTATTTATTTATTTATTTAAATCCTCTATTTAAATCACATTTTAAGTAACTAAGCAACTCCTAAAATGACCGTTCAGAGTGTAAGACGCAACAGACAAAGGATATCGTAAGATTCTATGTTCTACACTAAAGAGGTATCATATTTTCAAATTACTCTGTCAATGACGGAGAATAATATTTTTTCGGCAATGGAACGTCATCCGTTAAAGTCGAATAATAGTAGCCTAACTACTCCTGTCACTGTGGCACTTCAACAACAATACTGAATTTAAACCATGATCCGCTGATCAGAAGGACCTGCTATTGGGGCGTACTAATAAACGTAGCTGTTGATTTTGGACACTCTAATAGTGATCCAAGTAACACTCGTGATGAATTTATTGTAAATGTATGCACCTAAAAATGAAGGAGATACTTAATGATAATAGTCAATACAGGGGCATTTAGAAAAATTTAAAAAATTCAAAACAATTTTAATAGTTGCAGTAACATACACTTTAATTTCGCTTAGTGTTACAAAATTTATCTTATTTCTCTATCTTGCTATTAGTGACTGTGATGATATCATTTCACCATCTAATAGATTTCTTTTAATCTGTGTGGTGCAATGTCGGATCTGTGAATGCTGTGAACATCTGTATAAAAATTCGGGTTATCTTGTAATTTTACAAATTGATTATGAAAAAAACGTGAAGGATCTAATTATCCGTGTGATTAAGAAATATGAAGATATGATTATTTGTCATTAGATATTGCACGTGTTTTTATGTGTAAGGGCATATGGTTTTTGACAAGTAATTGATCATAACATTTGGTAAGTTTCTTGGACATTATTGTGTTATTAACTGTATCAAGTTGAAAATGAGTAAATATTTAAAAAAAAAATTGTAGGCAATTGTAGTTTTGTTTATTACCGCTGTTTCTTGTAAACAGTTTTTTAAGTTTACAGTTTTATCAGCCAGATGTAATATCACAATTCTTATTTTTTTACTAAATTGAAAAAATTATGGTAGTTAACCACATTTAAATCTGCATTTTTACCAACATAATAATAACTGAATAATATATTTAAACCTTAAATGGGTGTAGCTTCTAATGTCATGCAAATTTAACAGTATATTGAATTCAAATGATGATTAATGCTGAGTTTTATTATTTTAATGTTATAAATAATATTAAAGGTCTCTGTCACATTTTAAAGGTGGCCCTTTTCAAGCTTCCAAATCTACAAACAATCGTTATAATTTGAAAATTAGATACACAATAAAATTGCAAGTTCAACAACTTTAAATAGAATATGAAACATACAAGCACTGGATAAAAGTTAGTCATTGATTGCTAACTAACTAAGCACTGATTGCTATTGACTAACTTTTAACCAGTGTTTAAATGTTTCATATTGTGTTTAAAGTTGTTGAAGTTGCAATTTTATTGTGTATCTAAGTTTTAAATTATAACGATTATTGTTTTATGTTTGTAGATTTGAAAGCTTGAAAAGAGCCACCTTAAGTGTGACCAAAACGTTGCTTTAATATAAACTTGGCATCAATCATTGTTTGAGTTCAATTTACTATTAATATTTAAACGTTTTTAGTGGCTCTAAGCCCTTCTAAATAAAAATCTTATCAGATGACATCAAATGTTTTCAGAACATAGGAAACATCAGTACAAAAATTTGGTAATTAAATTTGTACACGTAATAGATAAGTGGGGGCTTTGGGACTCAAGCCTCCTAAAATATGGAAAGTGAAATATACATTGAATTACACTATCAATGTTAAATGAAATGCCATTTTCGATGTTTACGTTCTGGCATTCGTCTCTGATTTAAATCTTATTGATTAGTAAAATATTTGCACAAACCCATATTAATCATAATATACTACTACAAAGTAACAATACCATACTATAATCATTATTAAATAGAACCACTCACAATATAATAAATAAGTGGTTTTCTGGTATAAACTGAAATGGGGCGCCTCCAATATTCATGTGCCTGATCTTCATGAAAAAAATTATTTAAAAAATTAAAGTAATGTACTAATAAAGCTGGAAATGTAATAGATTTTAGTGTGGTAAATACTAATTAGTGATTGTGTATTGTCACAGAGTAGGCCTATAACTATATCCCTCTTGATCTTAGAGTTTATACTATAGCCACCATATTTCCTAAATATTTTCCAGGCGGCGAGGATCTCTCCCCTTAACCAACAGCCCTCCCTACAATATTTTTCTGTATCTGTCACTGAGGATGGTATTTATACCTAGTAATGCAAATATACACGGAAAAAATAATAAAACTTGGTAGTAACACCCCAAAACTTAATTTTGAAAAAGACAAAAATAACTTTACACTGCACAAAAAACTTTTTCAAATTTTGCTTTTTTATAAAAACAGCACTATATTACATTAAAATTTAGCTACAAAGTATCAAGTTAAAATAGTTTTGGTATTAAAAAAAAAATTAATAATGCATGAGGTAAATAATTGAATGCCTTAAATACAGCCTAATTGTTCTGTGTATAGATGAAGAAACTTATATCAAAATGGAGATCTTCTTACTTGTCAAAAAGTTAACCTCAGTAAACATTTTTATAACCAAATCTATCCTAACTAGTTACATTGTAGCTATATTCTAATATAGCATAACAGTGCTACATTAGATTGAAAGTTATTTAAAAAATTATTTTAAAAGTTTAGTATGCATTGCAAAGTTATTTTTATCTTGTTTTTAAAATTTTTGAAGCATCACCACCAGGTTTTAATAATTTTTGTGTGTTCCTGCCTAGATATAATTTTGTATGTCAGTATCGATTATGTGAAGATTGTAAAGAATTACCAACATTTTAAAGACTATCTTTCTGTTCACATTTTTTTTAGTGATGTTTCATTCATGTTTTATTCCATGAAGACCGTAATTTCCATTATTCCAAGTAATCTTGATTTTGTTTATACATTACAATGCATTCTAAAAAGGTAGAATGCTACTATAGCGATTAAAATTGGAAACATAACCTATATACAAGCAGACATACAAAGCTATAAAAACAAGAGGTTTCTAATGAAACAAAGCGCTATATCTTACTACTGTTGGTTGTGAACCAGCTATCCAGACAATTTTGTTACTGAATAAAATTTGTACTTGGTCATGTAGAAAGGGACTTTGACAAGTATAAAAATTTAACAAAGTGTGCGTCTACTTTATTTTCATTTTCACTTATGTATTCAAAGATAAATTCCAAACAAGTTATTTTAAGTGCTGCATACCATAAATAGTCAATTAAATTAAAAACAAACATACCAACACCCAAGACTGTATAAAACAGCAGTACTGTACACTACAGTAAAATATAGTTATCATACGTTATAGTATAAAGCGTCCATTTAGGAAAGGTTTTATTATTAAAAAATTCCTAACCATATCATTGAGCTCACCAAACTATTGAACTTTGCTCAACACTTTATTAGTAAGACAACATTTTTCTGCTAAAGGTTATGTTGTCTCTAATAAGTTTATCTATGTATTTGGCTAGCTTATGTGATATATTAACAAGAACTCAAAGTAATGTAATACATCGCCCCCAAAAAACAGCGACAAACACAGTTATTGACAATATATTCAAGAAAATTAAACATAAGCAACACCTTCAAACACCCATGCCTGTATTGTGAGCCATAAAACAAACAAATTTTTCCACACACAAAATTGCTTCCACCTTCAGAAAACTCAATATTTAAACCTATCCTGTGTATAACAAATAACATGTACAAGTAAGAACTACCCCAGCCTCAACATTAGCTAAACTGGTAGATCATTTTAAGACAAGATACAGAAAACACAATGACATAATAAACATTAACCCGAAATCCAGCTCACCAACTCGTACATAACACCCATCACACATACACAAACATCTAAACTAGTTTAAAAATTCTCCACATTACAATCTATAATACAATAAATTACAAACTAGACTGACAAATTTTGTAGACTAGACTTAACTTGTATATATAATTTCTATTTGAAAGGTTTTATTTTATCCTGTTGGATAAATGTGTAAAACGTAAAAGTAAATTTAGCTTAAAATGCTATGATATGTAATTGTTCTTTCCAGTACCTTTCAAGTTTCGATTAATTTATTTAAATTTAATCTTATTACCATGATTGTATTTATTTATATTCAATAAAGCTTACAAAACAGACAAATACAAACATTTCACTTACACTGAAAATGGCTGACTGACTGACTGATTTAACTTGACTTGTAATATAAGTGATATTATGTTATTTTCAACCAACTTTTGTTAAAATATTGTAACTTACAACTTTCAACCCCTAAATCATTCCGGCCCAATAAGCTATGTGGTTGCAATCAAATTATGCATGAATTAAATGGCTTTTTGAGTCAATGTCATTTTTCATACACAATAAACTCAGTTCTCCTTCATTGAATTTATGTTTATTTTCTTGCTTTAAATATATCAGTATAAACTATGAGTAATTTCAGAAGTAAAAACAACTATCTTAAAACAAGGGTCTGTAATAAATAAAGAGTACAATACATATTACATATCAAAATCTTGTTGCTGTTCATGACAAGCTGGTTGTTAATTCATTATTACACTTTTGCTATTACTTGCGACCAGACCTTTTGTTAACTAAAGGTTGTTAAATTGTTAACTTACACTTGGAGGAAATATTTTTGTCTTACGACTTCTTCAGCACAGATCACACATACTCTTCGATCCCATTACTTCTAACTTTCAAAAAATGGTAATAAAGAAGCACAACTGCAGCAATCCTAGAAATCCTCAAAAATACGAGGCTGAAGAAGTCGTAAGACGTAAACGTTTCCTCCAAGTATATGTTAACAATTTAACAACCTTTAGTTAACAAAACGTCTGGTCGCAAGTAATAGCAAAAGTATAATAAATAAACATATTAAATTGTTATTTATAGCCTTCTTGCATGTGGTAACTTGCTTACAATGTTCTTTGTATTTTATAATTGTAACACAATAATACAATTAAGTTTTTAATGTGATAAGTAAAAGACATTAAATTTTAATTTTCTTGAATCTTGACTACTGACTGTAAAAAGTATTAAGACAAATAACTTGGTAAGAAATCAAACAGCCACAAACATTGTAAATAAACAAACCCCTTACCAAGAATATATATATATATATATATATATATATATATATATATATATATGTATGTATATATATATATATATATATGAAGTTAATAAATTACCAATTTTGAGTAATTTTTCCACCATTAAGTGCAATAAATTTACCTTGAGTGATGAGGCACCTTTCGGTCTTTGACCATTGTCGAATCACTGATTGTTCTCTGCTGTGGTGATATATACCACACAAACTTCCTCATGGCTCCTTCCCATGCAATAAACCTAGATGCAAGATGTGTCCAATACACCCCTCAGCAAATAGTTTCAACAGCCAAACAACAAAAATGGTCTTCAAAATACAGGGTCATCATAATTGTACATCGAAAAATGTCATATACCAGCTACAATGTAAACTTTGCTCAGCACAGTACATAGGCCTGACCACGGATGGTCTGAATATCAGAATGAATGGCCACAGACATGATGTTAAAATTATGAATATGGATAGACCAACAGCTCAACATGCTGCGAGTCACAACATCGCAACTTTTGATGACTGATATACCACAAAAATAATTAAATCACTCCCCCCTGATTGCAATCCCTCAGAACTGAGAAGGTGGGAACTATCATACCAGTGGTATACCAAGTCCAGAGAATCCCCTAACCTCAACATCAGATAATTTTTTTTTTTTTTTTTTTTTTTTTTTTTTTTTTTTTTTTTTTTTTTTTTTTTCTTCCCAATAGCCTTATCTCTTTTCCCCTGACAGACTTATATAAACTATAATCACTCATATGCTCATGGAAACAATTTATATATATATATATATATATATATATATATATCTTTAATCTGTGCATCTGTATCATCTGATTTCTACTCTACACAATCTGTGATTACAACTTATATTTATTTTATTCCATTCTCTCATATTTCTTTTTGTGTTTTCTCTTCGATTGATAAAGACCACTGTGTGGTTGAAATATATCATTGTTTAAGTGCTTTTATGTGTTTCTATTTCAAGACTACAGTGTGGACTCTTACCAAGGTAAGTCTGTCAGTCTCCTAGTCCAAAAAATCTATATATATATATATATATATATATATATATATATATATATATATATATATATATATATATATATATATATATATATATATATATATATATATATAAATGAATGTTTTTGTGTATGTATGTATGTATGTATGTATGTATGTGTGTATATTATAGACGCCTAAACTGCTGAACAGAAGTTGATGAAATTTGGAGGTTTTTTAACATGTTCTCAGGATGTGCTTGTGAAGTTTGGTGTAGATTCATTTAAAGGTCTGCACCCCAGAGGCTTAGGGCGGTTTAAAAACCAATGTATTTGCGTATGTATGTATCTTATGGGCGCCTAAACCTCTGAACATAAGTTAATGAAATTTAACATATTTCCAGGATGCTTCGTGTTAAGATTGGTGTATAGGGCTCCGACACCAGAAGCTTAGCATGGTTCAAAAACAGATGTATGTATGTTTCTTATGGATGTCTAACCCACTAAACAGAAGTTAATATAATTTGAAGGGATTGTTAAACTTAATCCCAAAATCGTTTGTGTGGTGATTGGTGTAGATCCATCTACAGGGGCTCCGCCCCAAAAGCTTCTCATGGTTTAAAAAACGATGTATGTATATATGTGTGTATGTATAAGTCTTATGAAAGCCTAACTGCTCAACATAAGTTAATGAAATTTGGAGGTGTTTAACATATTCCCAGGATTGTCCGTATTAGGTTTGGTATAGATCCATCTTCAGGGCTCCGCCCCAGAGGCTTAATGTGGTTCAAAAACTGATGTATATCTGCATGTATCTTGTGGATGCTTAAACCGCTATACAAAAATTGATGAAATTTAAAGGGTTTGTTTAACATACTCCCAGGATGGTGCTTGTGAGATTTGGTGTAAATCTATCCACAGGGTTCCACTTCACTGGTTTGGGATTGTTCAAAAACTGATGTATGTATATATGTGTGTATGTAATGTCTTATGAACACTTAAGCCTCTGAACAGAAGTTAATGAAATTTGGAAGGATTGTTTTAACATATTCCCAGGATGATTCGTGTGAGGTTTGGTGTAATCCATCCACAGGGCTCAGCCCCAGAGACTAAGATGGTTCAGTCTACTTCCTTCCATAAGTCTAAAGTTAAAATGTATATCTATACTAGCGTTACTAAAATTAATTTTAAAAAAATTATAAACATTGTGTAAGAATAAAAATACATTGTTAATTATTTTAAACTGTTTATAATTGCTAGGTTCAATGTACAATTATTGCTATCACATTTATTGATATTAAAAGTAGGATCGCCGATAATATTCTTGTGAAATTTGAATCAACCAAAGCTATGAATGGTACCAGAATAACCAAAAAAAAACAAAAAAAAAAAAAAAACTGACACCTAGCTTGACCGGGCAGAAATCAGAGGTGTCAAGTTCAAAGGAGAGATTGTCTTAATTGCATGAGTACTGATTATTTCGTCAGATCTACCTATTGATTTCAAACGACTACAATTTTTTTTGCGACTTGCATTTGCAATAACCATAAACAAGGCACAAGGAGAATCATTGACCATTGCTGGATTAAATTTGGAACATTTGAGCTTTTACCACGGATAATTATATGTTGTGTTCTTACGTGTTGTATTCTCACCTAAAATTATTATGTTTATATGCCTAATACGATGAAGAAAAACATTGTCTATCCTCTAGTATTGCAGTAAATTAAATATAATTATTTTGATTTGCTTTTCTTATTGCAAAAGAAATCATTTTGGGCACAGCAACGTGCGCCAAGTAACGCTAGTATATATATTTGGATTGGATTACAATTATTTTATTTCATTCTCTCATATTTCTTTTTGTGTTTTCTCTTCGATTGACAAAGACCACTGTGTGGTTGAAATATATCATTGTTTAAGTGCTTTTATGTGTTTCCATTTCAAGACTACAGAGTGGACTCTTACCAAGGTAAGTCTGTCAGTCTCCTAGTCCAAAAAATCTATATATATATATATATATATATATATATATATATATATATATATATATATATATATATATGATGAATAGTTATAATCTGGAGTACATCCGTTCATTCTGCAGTGCACAAAATCGCAATTCCGATGTATCTCTAGAATCTCATCTAGCATTGACGAGGTGAACCCAACAACAGTAGAAGCGAGGGTTACTGTTGTTGGGTTCACCTCGTCAATGCTAGATGAGATTCTAGTGAAATGTCGGAACTGCGATTTTATACACTGCAGAATGAACAGATGTACTCCAGATTATAACTATTCATCATATTTTTCCATCCGTGAAGGAATACGTATCAGCATATATATATATATATATATATATATATATATATATATATATATATATATATATATATATATATATATATATAAATAAATTAAATATTATATATTTTTATATAATATTATATAATATATATATATAATATTATATATATATATATATATATATATATATATATATATATATAAATAATATATATAAAGAATACATATTACGATATTTATATATATATATATATATAAATATATTCTTGGTGAACTGTTCGTTTATATCAAAGTTTTGTAGAAGTTTCTGTTTGATTTGTTACCAAGTTATTTGTCTTAGTGACTTTTTTTGGTAAGTTTTTTTAAAAATTACAAACCTAATAAATAACTCTTTCAGTCATCTAGCCTGTTGTGTATCATTTCTGCTTCTTAGTTATTGTTTCCAGATGTCATGTTACGTAATAGAAGTTTGTAAGAAAAAAAATTAGCCTTATTTATTTAACATAATTTAACGTTTTTTTTAGGTTATTATGAATGCAACAGATGACAGAGAAACAGAAGGAAACAACATTGAAGAAACAGAAGTTTTAGATAACAAAATAGCGTCACGATGTCGTGCTAATGTAGCGGTTAACAATTGTAAGGGCTCTAAAAGTGTTGATAACGGCTCATCTTCAAAAATAGTGAATAGAAATTCCCAACACATCGATTATAGTGAGAAATTTGTTGGAGATAAAACTACTGTTAGTATTTCTTCGAGTGTAAATGGTATTAATTCTCATTACAAGGAATGTAGTAACTATTCAAACAATGATATTGATACCAGTTCATCCAATGGTGCAAGACCAAAAGTCAGGACAGTTTGTAATCATCCCAGTGGAGAACACTCAGGCATACAGAAAGTAAATAATAACTTTGTTACAACAAAATTTGAAAAACTTCAAAATGGAAACCAAGAATTAAATGGTATGGATATATATCTCAGAAATACTGAAAATATCAGTAAAACTGTAGACTGCCAACCAAAAGTGCTAAACAATACAAGTAATAGAAATAACTGTAAAGATGAATGGCATAGTTCTAGTGAAAATGAAGGAGAAGATGAGGAAGAATGTTGTTTCTATACATATAAAGGAGATTGTAATCCTGTTGCTGATTTGCCAAGTTCGTTTTTTAGATTAGATACTAATGTACCTCGGTGCAATGCTGGTAGTAGAAGCTCATCCCCAGATATGGACTATTTAGAGATGGATTTCGATCCCGGTCCATTGAATGATAGAGACAGTCCAACAGTTTCTGATTCTGATTGTTTTGATATTTGTACACAAAGTCGCCCAACTACACCTTTGCCAGTTGTAGAAAATTGTGAACTTCAGGGTGTTATTGAAATTGAAGATCATATAAATAATCTTGATTTAGATACAATAAGACCATTATCTAAACCTACATCACCTCAACCTGAGGTATCTGCTTGCATAAGTCTTCCTGCTCAGAATCCTGTATCTGAACCTAGCTCATCTACATCAGTTGTTGACATTCCAGGTATGTTAGGTAATAAGTATCTTTAATATTATTCATAATTACTAGGGGGTGGATTTTAATGACAAGTCATATTTTTTTCTTAAGGTTATTTGGTGTAATTTTGTATTTTTAGTATGTTTCTAACAATTATAATCAAAATTAAACAGTTTTTATTATGTATATAAATGAATATTTAGTACTTTTTCTGCTTGGTGACATATATAAACTTAGAACTAAATATAAAGACATTTTTGACAATTTTCAGTGAAATTAGTTAGAATTCTCACAAGAATTATAAATTTTCTTTCAACGTAGAATAGGATGTACTTGGATTGAATTATTGGAAAAAACTGTAAACGTTTTATTTAACTTTATAGAATGGAAACACTCAGATGAACTATAATACAGTACTTCATAGAATATTTCCAACAGACAAAATCTGTTACTATCTGAAAATAATTTATTCCTTTCCGAACCTACTAATGCACATTAAGGGAAGAGTAGCAATACTTTCTTATGCTTTTATTCTCTTACTTCCGTCCTTTCTATCCTGTTTTTATTCTAGGCAAACTAAGCGACAAATCATTCAGTTGCTGCAAGATGTATAAATGAAAAGTTAAACCAGTGTAAAGTTGCAGAATTTTATTCAAGAGTTCAGAGGAAAAACTTTCAGTACAGATGGAACAATAATATATTGTAATACTACAGAACTTAAGAATTTTATTGCCAAGCGTTCTGCAGTTGAAAATAGATAAAGTTTGCTATTCAAAAACCTGTCTGCAAGTTCAAGAAAGCCTTTACAGTTTCATAAGATCTCTATAAGTTGATTACATTTAAAATTCCTTCTAAGAAATTGTGCAATAAAAACTGTAGACAGTTTCTTGAAAAATATGCAGAACACCCTCTTCCTTATGAATCTCCTCTTAAGAATAGGATACCTAACTCTAAATTATGAAGAAACTATGGATGTAAATGTCAGATAAATCGGAAATGGAATCGGGAAAATGGATAAATGGAAATCAGTACATTGAAAGAGGTCAAGCCCTATAAAATATTGCTCCTGGCGTGAAGTGCTACTCAAGATTAATCGTTCCACAATTTTAGTTCTCTTTGACAATTTGTTAAAATTGTAATGGCCAGAGGATGGAAAACAAAAACACATTATTTGTTTTCTGACTGATTCCTTATATGATAGGAGTACTCCAAATCCTCTATCCTACAACGTTATGTGTGACATATTTAGTACATGCCCTATACAAGATGGCCAAAGAAGTTCGAGGTAGCTACCAATAGGTAGATAAAGTAATATCCAATGCCAAAAAAATTTTTGTCGAAGTTCCACTTCACCTTTAAAGTGTCAAGAAGAATTTTATTGGCCTTTCCTCCCCATCCTGTCTTAAATCATTGGAAACTTGGCTTCATGCTACAGTGTACTATTGCAACAAGTTCGATACTGTGAAGAAAATAATAAATTCCTTTGATTCTGCAGATTTATCATTTTTTTAAAAGTATTCAAGATTTGTTTTTGAGTAGAATTTACTAGCGTTCCTGGCCTACATCAAGTCAAATTTTAGATTCTTATTTGAAGCAATAACATGTATTTTTGTAAAAGAACAATGGATATTTACATCTAAGTAGATTAAAATATAAGTAAAATAATTATAATATATAGAACAAAATTTGAAGAAGTAGAAATAAAAAAGCTAATAAGTAATAGAACCACTATTGATTTTGTACAGATTTCAAAAAAAAGAAGAACAAGTAAAATTTCATTGAAATAAATCAGACTTGTGCATCATAAGGTATAAAGAAGAGTTGGTGTGATGAGGATTAGAGCAATGGATATCAGGCCATTAATACCTTCTTCTTAATTCTGAAATTATGTAAGAAGCACTGCAGAGAAACAGGTTTACCATAATTGCGTATGAAAAGAAAAAAAATGTCTATATAAAGACATGCTAGAGAATAATAGGTATCTTTTAGATCAGGGCCCCGGGGGGTCCGCCGACTCTTAACTAGCTGGTCAGCAGTGAACTTTAATCAAAATTAGTAGATTCTTACAAAAATAAACATAGAGGGAACTAATAAAATTAAAAATTCATTTGACTTTAAATGAAAAAAAAATAATGAATACTGAAAACAAAAGTTGATGGGTAAAATAGTGTGTCGGGCAGGCAGAACTAGGCTGGTCTCTTAGTCGCTTTTTTGGAAATCTTAGAGTTGTTGCAGTGTATGTTCACTACAGAACTGATGATTCTTGAACAGCTTCGATTTTTCCACAGTATTATGTAAAAGTCACATTGTTTCTCGAGAATATCAGTCGAGCTCAAGCTTCTTTCGTGTGTGTTCTACCTATTTGTGTCTCTTTATTAATTAGATATTTACTCCAATCCAATATGGATTGGCGCTAAAGTCAGATCTCTGAGGAAACAGTTAGTTTCTCCATCACCTGGAAACAAATTTTTGTCGAAAATCTTACACATGGTAAGTCAAATGAATCCTCAGTTGTTTCATTGGAGAAAGTTCCATCATTCACACATTTAACAAATCTCCAAAGAGCTACAGTTCAAACAGGCACTGGAAATAGAGTAATTAAAAACCACAAGTACCACGTCAGTTACTTAGATTTGGGATATGTAAAGACAAACTAAGGTAAAGCTCATTGTGATTTGCATATGAGTCCTTCAAAACAGTTCTATTTAAACTGCATCATCACTTTGAGGGTACATACTCATAACTCCTGGAAAAACAGACTGGTTATTTCAAGAGGAAGCACGCTCAACTGGCTGCTTCTCAAACTTTCATCAAAACTCATGCAAAAACTTTAAATGAAAATTCTTTGAGAGCATCTTATTTAGTAAGTTATCGAGTGGCAGAGGCATGTAAAGCTCATCCCTTCGCTGAAACCCTCATAAAACTATGTGTTAGTGATATTCTTTCTTGCATGCTTGATGATAAAGCAGTTAAACTTGTGACATTAGAGACATTGTCAAACAACGCTGTAAAAAGGAGGATTCTTGATTTATCAAGTGATGTTAAACAAGTTATGGTTTTTTGCAACAAACAAGTGTCATTTTCTCTCTCCAGATCGACGAATCTACTGACGTCGTGGGGGGGGGCATTTTTATTGGCTTTTGCCCACTATGAATACTCTTGATGTTTTGAGGAGGATCTCCTGTGCAAACTACTTCCTGCCAATACAAAAGACACAGAAATATTCTGTTTGTCGGACGATTTTTTTACAATGAACGAAATTCCTTGGAGTAACTGCATTGCATTGACGTTTGCACAGATGGTGCAAATGCAATGATTGGAGTGATTATGAAGATAAAAAAAAATCTGAAAATGGCAGCAACGGTCATTGTGTTTTCCATAAACATGCTTTAGTGATAAAACAAATGCGTGCCTCTTTTAAGAAAGTTTTGGATGAGTCTGTTCAAATTATTAATTATATAAAGGCGCTGCCGTTATAGTCAAGAGATTTGGTTTTACTATGTGATGATATTGGAAGCCTTTACAACTACTTGCTTCTCCACACAAAAATGGCTGTCTCGTGGGAAAGCACTTTCATGGCTACAGAAGTTAGGTCCTGAAGTCTTATTTCTGTTGATGGACCATAATATCAAATTGGCCAACATTTTTAATGATGATAGATGGCAGTGTATAGTTTCTTACTTATGTCAGTGTATACTTTCGTATTTATCAGATATTTTCATGAAAATAAATGAGATGAGCCTTTCTCTGCTAAGGATGAATATCATAACATTTGAAGCTAATGACAAGGTTCAGGCATTTAAAAGAAAAATCTAGTTTTGGATTGAATTTTTTCAGAAGAAATAGGTGGAATGTTTTCCTGTGTTAAATGATTGTTTTATAAGAAAACAGACTGGATCTTGAGAAAATTCTTTTGACTGACAAAATATGATAATATCTTTGCAGTTTGTCAAAGTTTCTTGAACAATGAATGAATGAGCTACAGCTCAAGATACATCCTGGAAGAAAATTAATGGGTGGGCAAACAGTTTTCAGTTTAAAAAAAAAGCAAACTAGTCTATCATCAAGAAAATACAAACTTACGACAAGTAATTTCAGTCTCCGCCTTGAAATCTACTTCTGAGTGTGATGCCCTCATTTATGGCTTCTCCTAGAAAACAAAAAATTCCAAATGCATGTTGAAAAAACTCAACTAGTTCTTCTTCCTTTGCCACAACTTATCTATGCAAATCTGGATTTTTTATCTATCCAGCCACTAAAACTAAATATCGAAGCTGTCTAGATGCTGAATCTGACATCCTACTCCGGCTATAAAAAATTTAACCAGATATTTCTAATTTGTGCCTATTAGAACAACCTCATTCTTCCCCTTAATCAAGCTGACTCAATGTTTAAATCATTACCTTTTAATTTATTTTGTTTAAACTTACAATTGTTGTACCTATCTACCGATTCCGTTCAATTTGATTTTTAAGTTGTAAATAAAGTTGTGGTAGATGTTATGTATGTTTTCTTTGTGATTTTCCACTCGGTGACTAATAATAAGGCATGGCCTCCTATTTTATTTACCATAAACTACAACTTTAGTGTCTTGTATCTAAATCTGAATACTTTAGTAAGAGGGATCCGTAGTAAATACATTTCTGTGAAAGGGGTTTGCAATTCAAAAGGTTTGGGAAGCTCTGTTTTAGATCATCTTCATTTTGAGATATTTTATGTATTTTTGATCATTTTGTTGATGGTTTGTAGTATAATTTTATTACATCTTTAGTTTACTTTCACAACAGTAGCAGTAGGTAAAAGTCAAAATGTATAGTAGAATACGTTTAAACACGTTTGTGTTTACACATACACACACAAACTGTCCTTGATAGAGGTGAGTAGTTTAAACATAAATGCTACTACAACTTTCAATACAAGAGACACAATTATGTTTCTAAATGTATAGAAAAAGCGAAACCCAATTTAGTCATGGATAGCCATATAAAATAGTGTGAATCCTGTGTGTATTTTGTTTTCAAAATTAAGTATGTTACTTATCCTTTGTTTTGAAGTACTCATAATGTAGTCAATATACTTCCTAAGTTTTATACCTGGTACATTTATTTATTTTTTTTTTACTTTAACAATTAGCTGTGTATATTTTACATTTTATAATAAGTAGTATAATATTTCTACCAATTGTTTCATTATAAATATGGTATTTTGCAATATTTTTATTAATGTTTAGACATATTTAGAAAAAAATTAATGTAGAGATTTATTACGTAAAATTTTGTTATAAGATGTTTATTTTACAGATCGATGTGGCTGTTCTGAAAAAAATTCAAATAGCTATGGTTTATCAGGAGAACCAAATACTTATGCTACTACAAGTTCACCCTTACCTGTTTCAAGTACTTACATAGACCACTACAAAACTACAAAAAGCAATGTTTCATCAGAATTCCAGAGTATAAGGGATAAAACAATTACTATTGCCAAGAAAGAAATATCTCATGACCATGAGGATGATATATCTCTGGTAATTTGTATTATGTGTAAAAACTATAATCAACAAAAAAACTCATTTGTATGCTTATATATTGCTTGTTTTTCTACATGCAGATTTATGTTGGTTTCATTATTAAGAAATTTTATTATAATAATTCAAAAACTAAAGAGACAAATAACTTAAGAAGGAAAATAGTTTAAGAAGAAAAATGCCAAGAATGGTGTAACTGCTATAATAGTCAGTCATATAATATTTGCAGTCAGCTGCAAATAGGTTTGAATGTGACATAAAAGTTCACTTTGATGTAATTATTTTAAAAGAAAAACAAATTGCACTAAACACCATATTTACAAGCACAAAATATATTTACAAAAGTAGCAACCATAAAAACATAGGACTAAATATAAATTATTGGAAAATGTCATGTAAGCCTATTCAAAATTGTTTAATTTGTTTTAACTGAGTTTATTTATACATACTCCTTTATTTGGGCCCTTGAAAAACACTTCAAATTATTGTTTATAATTTTTGACAGTGTGAAACTTGTCAAAGTAAATCTTGGGTCATTTGGGTAAGTGTGCAGTAGGCCTAGAGCTCACATGTAAGCTTATTAGAAAGCACTTTATCTATAAAATAATAGCAAAATACTAAATAAATAAAAGAGATAGGAATAAGGGCAAGTTCACATCAACAGCAATCTATCAACTAGGCCAGATGGCTGGAACCAGTTGTTTATTTACAGAAAAAATTAGGATAAATAAGTACAATCAGCATTATAAAAATAAACATTGCCTCTTCATAACACAGGAAATGAACATGGTAAACGATATCATTACTAAGAATTTGATAGTATGTAATAATTGCATCGCAAAATATGCTGGACAGAGCCCGACAGTGGATCTGAACGGGATATTTTGTGATGTCGTACTCAGTTCGCATATGGAGTGCAAAAGGTTAAAAACAAATAGTGATCAATTTAACCTTTGCTTATAATAATTTTTTTTGTTTAGCAATCAAAAGATGCTGCTTGTTCCCAGTTACCAGTGGAAAAAGTAATGATATGGAATGAAACAGAAGCAAGTCTCAAGCAAGTTAACCAAATTGCTACCTCAGCTTGTGGAGTAACAGCTGTAGTTAATGTTTTGGTAAGAAAATATTTTAAGCACTCTGTATAACAGCAAATAAAATTTTATTGTATTTTACTAATTAGATCAAGGCTAAACTCAACCCAAACAAAGATTTAAAACCCTATCTTTTTAAAGATAAGTTTTATATCAGCTATCATAAGAGAAACTGTCTTAAAGTTAGCATTAGTTTCTCTGGTTCTCTTCTTTGCTTTCTTTATTTTCTTCAGCAGAAGAATCTTCGTAATTCATCAGTAGGTCTTTAACGAACACATTCAGATTCATTCCATCAGAGTCTGCTCACGATTTTAGCTTTATTAACATTCAAATAAAATTTGTAGATAACTTCTAGATTAAAAATTTCCTTGTCTTCTAGAAGTATAATTTTTTCAAACATATTTTTGGGAAGTTTGGTTTCTTGAGGAAGGTCAGAATTCATAATGTTTTCATGCTTATTTGACCTGGTTCCAAACTGAAAACCAGGTGTTGAACCACCAAACTCCTGAATCAGGTGTTTTATCAATAACATTTAATGATGGAATAATTGTTTATAATTAATATAATAACTCTATAAAGTCAGTTCAACGGAATAATAATGGACATCGTTAAATAGCATACACACACACAAACACACACACACACACACACACACACACACACACACACACACACACACACACACACACACACACACACACACACACATTAGGTTGTATATTTTTTTAACTTTGTCATTAAGTAATCAGTCTAGAAAATATGCTATGTATATTATACAGTTAAAGACAGTTAATTAGAATTGTTTAATACATTGTACTGAAATATATTTTAGGTGTACAGTACTGTATCACTTTAAAGCCAGCGAGCTTTAGGGTGAACTTAACATTGAAATTCCATGTAGATGTGTAGTGGTGCAGTACAATGTTGGCAGGGGAAAGGTCTATAAATAACTGCCCATTGCAATGGCGACACTATCACCACATAATTGCATTCACTCTTCCATCGTGCCTCAGGCCCCAGCTAGTTTGTGTTTTGTTTACATGCTGTTCGGAATTTGGATCTGTTGATCAACTCTACAGTTTATTGTATTTGCGTTTTGAACATTTGTTTTCTATTCTGGTAACACAGCACTGTATATACATTTTGAAGTACATTTTTGTTTTTTGACTAAACATTTTGTTTAAATAGAACAATTGGTGAACATTTGTTATAATTTTTTTCAAAATGGCTGAAAATAAGAAAAAACTGTCTATACAACAGAAATTAGAAATTGTGCAGAGACTTAAAAAGGGGACAAGTAGAAAACATGTGTTTAGAATATGGAATTGTGAAACAACAGTTGAGAACATTGTTAAGCAAGACTAAATTGTTGGCATTTGCATCGTCATTTGTTACATTTGGCATAGAAAAAAAAGAACACAAATTCCATTATATAAACTACCAAAATAAATTTTAAATTCGTATCTATTTCTATATTTGAATTCTCTCTCTGTGTTTATATATTTTTTTGTGTGTGTATCTCTGTACTTGATATCTAGAGTAATGAAATTTTGTTTAATTAGGTATAAATCAATATGTTTTCTTGGTTTTTCAGATTGCATTAAACCTTAGTTTCTCACTAGACAGATTAAAAGAAGCAGTAGGAGTCCGCTTGCGTAGAGATACTGCACCATTACCCGATTATTTGTTTTCTCGTTGTGATGCAGGTGCAACACATTATGATATGATCCGAGGTATAGAAATTATTTCTCAAAGAAGCCTTTTTGCTAGGTTTTTTCCTATGTATCCTCCCAGAAGTTTTTCACTGTGTCGTTGGCTTTCTTATTGGATGAAGAGAGGTAAATATAAATAATTTTTAGTGATTTGTAAAAGGATAACTTTCAAAAAAAATTTCACAATTTAAAATAAAACAATTTTTTAATAGGTGCAGTTCCAATTGCAACTATAAATCTACAGCAAGGTGACCATCCATTATCTCTTATGCCTGATTGGTGGCACCATCAAATGATTTTTGGTATTGGTCCAAAAGGGATTTATTTAACAAATCCTCTTGAGTGTATAAATGAAGTTAACCTGATGACTATGTTGTCCAGTCCTCCAGTGTTAAAAGTAAGAAGAAAAGATATAATAGACAGATGGACACCAGATACAGATTTGATGCCATTAATGGTTCATCCTAACCCTGCTTGGAAAAGACTTAATGTGTTAGGTTTGTAAAATTGATTAATTACATTGGAGATGTACAGTAACTAACAAATAATTGAATTGAATCCAACTAACATTATAAATACATACATATATATATATATATATATATATATATATACCACTCACAGTAGTTTGTAGTTGTGGACCATTTTTTGTTTTATCTATTATTAAAAAGATTTAAGATGCTCATCAGTTTACTTAGATCTGTAAACATTCTTTATTTACTTCATTCTGGAAAAATGTTTTATCACACAAGTAAGTAGTACCATAAACAGAAAACAGCCCATTAGCAAATCTATGGAAATTATCAAATTGTGCCAGTGGAAGACTCTTATAAAATTCTACAAAGATGAGTTTTGATATTTGTTCCTAAATATATCTTTGCACTTTAGATCAATAATTTCCAATTGAAGTTCTGGGGTAGTAGTTTTATTGTCGGTCTCAAAAGGATTTATTAAAAAAAAAAGATTTTCAGTTAGTTAATTATAAAATAATTCAACATAAATTTTAAATTTGTCCAAACCTCATAACGATTTTATTTGAATTAAATTTATAACATTATAACTAGCTTTTTAACATCGTAATTTACTTTTAAAATTATCTAATTAAAAATAATTTCATTGTTTTAAATTGAAATAGAAAATTGATAATTTAATAATATGTAAAACTTATATGCCTTGGAAAACCCATATAGACTATGATAGACTTCTAGCTTTTACCCTATATTTGGAATTTAATTTGTAAAAGATTTAAATACATTTTGTTACAAGTAAATTTACTGAATAGTATTTAATAATATTGATATACATTTGTTCTGCAATAGTTAAGTTATTCAGATATGTTATAAAAATATTTCAGTTACAAGGTGCTTGTTATTCAGATCGTAAAATAATTAGAAATATAAAACTTTAGTTCTATTAATTCATTCTATATTAACTAAAGGGATACAAAAGATGACTATTTTAAACTAATTTCAAGCAACATCGAATTTTGAACAATTGACAAGCCGGTTGAATATCGAGCCAAGTTTATTTAATGCGACATTTCGGCAACTGATTTGTTGCCTTTAACAAGCCTATAGTGCTATGACAGGGTGTCTAGTGACAGGGAAAACCTGGAAAAGTCAGGGAATTTTAAGATTCTGGAAAATTCAGGGAAAAGTCAGGGAAAATTTTAAAAAATCGGGAAAATATTTATTTTGATTAGAAACAAAACTAGTAGCCTTTGGCCTCGAATATTTGGTATTGTAAGCCAGCGGTTTAGGGGCAGGGCAGTCAGGAAATAACACTTCTTTATTTAGATGTCCATTATTTATTTGAGAAGCCCGTTGCTATGACCTCAGGACTTATGTCAATAAATATTAAACGTGTCGAGTTGGTACAGCTGGGAAGTTTTAGCCTGGACCGTGGCCTTGGGGTGCGCAGTGGTTCTGTTATCATATGGACAGGTGGAGATAACAGATAACTCAGTCTGTTTCTGACCACACAGAACGCTGTGTAAACATTTGTAGCCAGCTATTTGCCTAGACTCGTGATAGTATGTGTTTTATTTGACGGTGATTATTTTTACACTGTTTATTTCAACATGGAAGGTTCCGGTTTTCATTGCCGTAGCGGGCAATCACGTCATGCAGATGTCGTCATTACCTTCCCTCCTTCCTTAGGATAAATATAAACTGAAAGATGAAGTGACAGAAGCAGAGATTATATGGTGCGTGAATTTAGTAATGCAACACTTCTTTACGCAATGCAGAAGGTAGTGTGTGCTTCTTTCCAAGGATGTTCCCTGATAGCACGATTGCACAGAACATAAGATTGCGGAAAGGTAAAATTTCCTATAGTGTTGTATTCGGTTTATCAAATTATATTAAAGATCTGTTACTGACATCATTAAATTCAAATTCTAACTATGTAATAGGCTTTGATGAAAGTTTAAACAAAATATCACAAAGAGCCCAAATGGATTTGAGTGTTAGGTATTGGGATGCAGAGACGGATGAAGTGAAAGCTCGATATTTTGGTTCTGTGTTCCTTACAGACGCAAAAGCAAAAGAGTTACTCAATTAGTTCTTAAAAGGTGTTCAAAGTCTGGATTTATCCAAGATCCTTCAGATATCAATGGATGGGCCCAATGTAAACTGGGCTTTCTATAGACAGAAAATGACAGAGAAAGATAGAAGAGCAGCTGAGAAGAGGAAAAATAATATTCAGCTGAAGGAACTGGAAGCTAAAAAAGCAAAAGTGATGTCAGTTGCTACAAAAGAAATAGAACTTATATCTGAAGAGATTGAAAAACTAAAGCAAAAAAGCTAAGACAAGACAGTTGTATAAATTTGTTTATATTCTAAGTGTTATAAATATAGTGTAAATACAATTTAGAAAAGTCAGGGAAAACTCAGGGAATTTCTTCAAGCTATTTTACTAGACACCCTGGAAAAGTCAGGGAAAACTCAGGGAATTTCTTCAAGCTATTTTACTAGACACCCTGTATGAAACACATTTAGCATTATAAATTCCCTACATTTAATGTTTACAAGGGTAATGTGGGGCTTCTCACATTATCTATTTAAACATTAAATGTAAGGGCTTTATGTTTTATAGCACTACAGGCTTGACAAATCAGTTGCCAAAACATTGCATTAATTAAATAAACTTAATTCGATATTCAACCGGCTTGTCATTTTTTCAATGATTATATTGAGTGCTCAAATAAACATCAATAACATCAAATTTTGTTATACAGGGTGCGGCAGCATAACTTCCTTTTTTGAAAACTCAATAAAAACTATTGTATGCATCTGAAAATATTTATTTATATTTTATAATGTAGGTACATGTCTAAAGTTTTTATTTACATTGTTTTGAAGATCAAATCTGTTAGGTGACGTCCCTCATTCTCCATACATTGTGTAAACCGATTTCTGGCGTTCGCCATGACTCTTGTTAGCGTAGCAGGTGTTATGTTGGCAATTTCTTCTTGGATGTTGGTCTTCAAATCTTGTAGGGTTCTTGGACAGTTCACATAAACATGGGATTTCAAAAAACCCCATAGAAAAAAATCACAAGGGGACAGATCGGGAGAGCGTGCCGGCCATTCCAAATCGCCTCTAATTGAGATAAGGCGCTCTGGAAAGTGTTCCCTTAAAACAGCCATCGATGCTCTTGAAGTATGTGCTGTTCCATCGTCTTGTTGGAACCAAGTGTCCCCCAAATCTAACTCTTCTAGCCGTGAGAAAAATAAATTCTGTAGCATGTTTACATACCGGCCCGAATTCACTGTCACTGTAACCTCATTTTCCTCAAAAATCTAGGGACTAATAATTCCAGCTGAGGAAATTGCACACCACACTGTGACTTTGGGTGAATGCAAAGGCCTTTGATGCAATTCTCTAGGGTTGTTGTCAGCCCAGTAGCGCATGTTTTGTTTGTTAACCCACCCACACAAATGAAAATGGGCTTCATCGCTAAAAAAAACAATAGCACCCTTGGGAATGACATCAAGAAGAAGCTCACACGCGTTCATCCGAGAATTGAAGTCACGTTCTGAAAGTTCCTGCACTATCGCCATCTTATAGGGATGAAAATGAAGATCGTCACGAAGAATTCTTCTCACAGAGTGATCGGATAGTCCAAGGGCAGATGCGTGTTTGTGCGCAGAACGCCGTGGTGATCGCAATATTGACGCTCTCACTGCTTCAATGTTCTCAGGTGATCTAACGGGCCGAGGGACTCCAGTTCTTCGTTTTGTCGCACTTGCAGTTTGTCTGAATGTAGTGACCCATGTAACAATTGATTTGCGGTCTGGGACGGGAGCCAACGGGGCTAAATTAAAGGGATTCCGAAATGCGCACAGTGTCGCAATAACCAAACATCCGCTTGAAAAGTAGGCCTCAACGGCAAAGGCACGCTCCTCACTATTCCAACGCATGATGGCGACTGAAACATGTCAGGACAAAACTTTACTGTACCCCCTCTTGAACGAGACCACTAGCGCTCAGCTATGACATCAACTAACTGAATGGCGAGCATTTAAAAAAAGGAAGTTATGCTGCTGCACCCTGTATTTGGCCATCCTAACCATTAAAAAAATCTTTCCTGATATATGAGTTTAGGTATTATATGAGTTTTAGGTATAATATATACTCAATTTCTATGAAATTTTCATTATATATAAATTAAAATATTACGCCATGTTTTGATTAAAATGATCCTTTAAACAGAACATATACATAGACAATATCAAAGCAATTATCTCAATCTATTTTGTTAAATAGGTGTCATGATATTGATATTTTCTTATATATAATAAAGTTGATTTTATATATAAAATATTAAATCACAGTTTTGTTGTTAGGTCAAGTAGTGAATATGATTCGGGAAAATCAGAGATCTTCAAGTCCCAACTGCCCAAGTTTAACGTCACATTTGACTATTCCAGCATCTTATAGTTCAGGAATAACGTTAGTGATTCCACAGGAAAGTCCAGGATTTTATGATTTAACAGTAGCTCCAGAACTTCCTTTGACATTTAATGACTGTTCATCTTTGTGGTAGGTTTTTTTGCTTCAACCAATTTTATAAACTATTTGTTTATCTGTGGATGCGTGTGTGTGCTAATGGTATTAATGACAAATTTCTGTTTACTAGAACTTTATGATGGTTTATTATTTGAAAGTCGTGTTATCTAAAAATTAATTATACGAAATAGAATTACACAAATTCTATTTAGTTTTTAAATTAAATTAATATAATAATATTAAGCGATAATAAAAATAGTTAAAATGTTTATATTTAAGTAATAGGCTAAAAATACTTAATAAAAAAAATCACCTATAAAATACAAATAATTAGTATTACACAATTATTACGTCACATATTTCAGTAAGATAGAGGTAAATACCGAAAAAACAGTGTTTCAATTGTTCGCATTGTCCACTAGACAATGCAATCTGAAACTTATTTACAATGGAATAGAGCTGAAAAAAATAAATTTTGCCAAGTACTTGGGTGTTAACTTCGACAACAGACTTAGTTGGTCAAGCAAATACAAACTGCAACTGTAAAAGCTCAAAAGAGAAATAACCTCCTAAAGAGATTAGCAACTACGAAGTGGGGAGCAAGGCAGGAAGAGACAACAGCCTATAAAACCTATATGTGCCCAGTTATGGAATATGCTTCTGAAGTCATCACTCTCTCTTCCGATGTTAACTTAAGGAAATTAGAGGTTGTCCAGAACAACGCACTGCGAAAAATAACTAGTGGAACAACATCAACTCCAATATCTGCGATGCAATTGCAAGCGGAGGTGGAGCCACTACAAAGCTACAGGGAGAAATCAGTACTCAAGTTCTGGGAAGGGCAAAGAGAATTGACTACTGACCCTGGGAGAAATATAAACCTTCGATATCGTGACTCAAGACACAAATATCACCACTTATTTATGCAGAGCAACTTGGAATTAAATACAACCTGAAACTGGGGCAACCATTTAAATTCCCAACCTGTCATACGTTTTTTTTTTTCATTACCAGAGGGAAAACTGTCGCTTCTAGATCACAAAGACTCCAAGGCTATTAGTGATCCCCACATCCTGAAGGCCGCTGGCTTGGAAACGATTGTGGATGTACACAGTAAAGATAACTGGATCCATGTATAGAACGTTGGGTCAGCGGTAAAGCATGCCTCTGGTGCTGGCTTTTACAGTGACTACTTTAAGGGCGGTAGCCCAGTTGGAATTAATGCCAACAACTTCGGCGGCTATAGTACAAGCTGTCGAAAAACTTTGTTCGATCAAATCAACTTTCAAAATGCCTGTACAAACCCTTGTCTAAATTTTACACAAGTTTTCAATCGATTATAAAATACTTTTTATTAAATCACTCAAGTTCAAATACATTTTTTTTGTCTTGTATGGAAGACAATTGATGTTAATACAGTTTTTTCTGTATTCATATTAATTCAGTAATTAATTTTAATAAATTAAATTTAGTTTAATATGGAAGAAAACATTTTTTCAAAAGGGGCAAGATTGTAGTATAGTGTCCCATTTGGCTTAAAATAAGTGATAACATATGAGTTTATAAAACAGCTTAATATATCTTATATATACGTCTTATATATCTTAAACATAGATGTGTACATCTAATGTCGTTTTTTGCATAGGTTATGTTACTTTATTTATATTAATTGTAATTATTTAATAAAAAGTAACTAGAAGAAAAACATTTTTTGACCCAAATAGGGATTGACTTAAATTTTTTTTTTATGTTACTTGTTCGTGATATTCTTTGGGTAGTTGTGATTTTTTCAGACTTTAATGCTATTAGAGTTTTCAATGAATAATGAGTTTTTTATGTTTGATCTTTTACTTTATTTTCAAGAGATAATGTTCTTTTATCTTGAAAATGCCAAACAAAACCAAAGTATTAGTTACATTAGTAAGTTCCATTATATTATAGGAAAAAATTTAACTTCTGTAACAAGGAGCTGTAAACATTTTTTAATATTTAGAAGCAAAAGTAATTCTATAATTTACCATGTCTTATTACTACTCATTGTCTTATTTTAATCAGAGTATTTTTTACAAACAAAATAATCAAATAGTTTGAAGAATCTATGTTAAGAATCTGATGTTATAACTGATTTCAGGAGATAAATCTTTTCAGTATAGAAAATGTAATTAATTTCTAGCCTAAACAATCTTTACTTTAACCCTTTGTACAGCTGGTAGGTAGATCCTTAAACCAATGATAATCTTTTAGAGTACTCATTATTACAATCCCCATTACTTTAAAACCAACCTTTACTATCCCAAATGTTCATTGTTTTACAAAAATTCAGCATAAGTGTTGACTTAGTTGATAGGATATACAATTTAAATTTTATGCATCTTGAGATACTGTTGGTTAGGCTTCTTTAAAAATACATATATAAATGTTATATGTAATATAACTTTTGCAATTTCTTAATGTACTCTCTCAATCTCACTATTCACAGAATTATAGGTTGTTTTTTTCCTTAAAACATTCAATCAGTCACAACTCACCTTGAATGCGTATTTCACGAACCTACAGCAATATCTTCTACGAATACAACAAACTAATAGCAACTTTCTCCACAAAACTTTAGTGTTTCATATTGAACCTATACTTGAAATCATGGAAATTACTCCACACTTTCAAAACACAAATTTCAGAGGAAGTATGATAAGGTAAGACCACTACTGTAACATCAGATGGAAATTACTGAGCAAAACATCATACGTACAATAACATACGTTAAATTTGACCATACATTCAAACAATACCGGCTGAGCAATCTTTAGAATTCTCAGAAATTGATAGTACTTCTTTAAAGATTGTAATGGCGATTATAACTTATACAGTTTATAAAATCTACAGTGTAAGTTCCATTGAACTAAAATCTAAATCGAATAACCATTACACTTAACTTCTCAATTTTCAATGACTTTTACTAATTTGAAATTGTAAAAGAAAATTATATATAAAATTTTGACTTAGTTTTAACTTCTACTTACTAATAATTTTTTTCTACTGATAGCATTTAAAGTTCAAAAGACCAACCCAAAATTTAGAATCAACGGTAATTTCAAAATAAAGATATTCAAATTATCAAAATACTACTGTTTATATGTTTAAAGTTAATATATGTTAATTGTAAACAATTATTCCACCATTAAGTGCAATCAATTTATCAATTTTTACCTTGTTATGAGGCACCTTTCAGTCACTTGGCCATTGTCGAATAATAACATTCCATAATAATAGATGTTAAATGTCACACACACACACCCATACACACAAGTATGTATGTGTATATATATGTATATATATATATATATATATATATATATATATATATATATATATATATATATATATAGATTTTTTGGACTAGGAGACTGACAGACTTACCTTGGTAAGAGTCCACTCTGTAGTCTTGAAATAGAAACACATAAAAGCACTTAAACAATGATATATTTCAACCACACAGTGGTCTTTGTCAATCGACGAGAAAACACATGACAATTATTTTATTTCATTCTCTCATATTTCTTTTAGTGTTTTCTCTTCGATTGACAAAGACCACTGTGTGGTTGAAATATATCATTGTTTAAGTGCTTTTATGTGTTTCTATTTCAAGACTACAGAGTGGACTCTTACCAAGGTAAGTCTGTCAGTCTCCTAGTCCAAAAAATTTAAATAATCTTTACCAACCAAAACTAACCTAAATATATATTTTAAGTTGTCCATTATTTTTCCGTTGCACTTACTTTATGAAGTTGATAAATTACTATTGTAAATACTTTTATCCACCACTAAGTGCAATAATTTTACCTTGTTGTGATGAGGCACCTTTCGGTCATTAAAAGGAGAAAAAGTAATCAGTGATTCGACAATGTTCAAATGATCGAAAGGTGCCTCATCACACAAGATAAAATCATTGCACTTAATGGTGGATAAAATTACTTACAATAGTAATATAAGTAACTTCATAAAGTCAGTGCAACGGAAAAACAATGGACAACGTAAAATATGAATGTATATATATATATATATATATATATATATATATAGATTTTTTGGACTAGGAGACTGACAGACTTACCTTGGTAAGAGTCCACTCTGTAGTCTTGAAAAAGAAACACATAAAAGCACTTAAACAATGATATATTTCAACCACACAGTGGTCTTTGTCAATCGAAGAGAAAACACAAAAAGAAATATGAGAGAATGCTTCTCTCATATTTCTTTTTGTGTTTTCTTTTTTTGTGTTTTCTCTTCGATTGACAAAGTCCACTGTGTGGTTGAAATATATCATTGTTTAAGTGCTTTTATGTGTTTCTTTTTCAAGACTACAGAGTGGACTCTTACCAAGGTAAGTCTGTCAGTCTCCTAGTCCAAAAAATCTAAATAATCTTTACCAACCAAAACTAACCTAAATATATGTATATATATATATATATATATATATATATATATATATATATATATATATAAACAATTTTTTCCACCACTAAGTGCAATAATTTTACCTTATGTGATGAGGCACCTTTCAGTTACTTGACCATTGTCGAATCACTGAATTAATTTTCTCTATTTTTCAGTGATTCAAAATTTTTTTTCAAAATAGAGAAAATTAATTCAGTGATTCGACAATTGTCATGTGACCGAAAGGTGTCTCATCACATAAAGTAAAATTATCACACTTAGTAATGGAAATAATTGTTTACAATAAATAATAATAACTTCATAAAGTCAGTGCAACAGAAAAATAATGGACAACGTGAAATATCACTATATATATCTTTATATCTTATTGAAAAAATCCAGTGATTGGCTGTCTTGCTTTTTAGACTCTATTTAGAGGTTGTTGACAATAATACTAACAAGCAAACCTCATTCTGTGAAAGCTAAGAATGATCAAAACCCAACAAGCAGTACCACGAATTTCAACAATAGTATCAGTGGTAATGCTAGGAAAATATTCCAAGTCTTTAAAAAGTGTTTGATTAAACTTTCAAGTACCACCAGGGTATAGGCCAGGCACGATTGAAGCTTCATGATTCAGCGATTGATGCAATCATATGTTATATATCTATAAAATACTTCTTATTAAAGAAAATTGAAAGGACTCAATTGTTTCTAAAAACTTAAACTTTATACATAATCAGCAATTTGTTTGATTTTTAATTCAATTTTTTCAACTTTGTTTATTTTTATGTTGTGCTTTTGTTTCTTTTACAATTATTATAAACTACTTCTGATAATCTTCTACTTTTCTGCTAGGATTTATATTCTTATTTTAAATATCATAATTATCTACCATTCCTAGCATTGTCACATTATTCATTGGCACGTTTCAGAGAACCTCCATCAGTCAGAACTTTTTATGAACTGACTGATGGAGGTTCTCCGAAATGTGTCAAGGAATCATGTGACAATGATAGGAATGGCAGATGATAATGATACTCAAAATAAGATTATAAACTTTCTTTTCCAATATATAGTAAAAAAAAACCTTGACTTGAAATAGGAAATAGTTGATTAATAAAATCTGTTATTTCAGAATACTGTATAACGTCTCTAATTCGTCACGTTTGGGACTGAGGAGGTGGCGAATTTGAGAAAAACACGAATTACAGAGGTTGTGAAATTAACATGTAATTGTGGGTAAACATAGCACATAAATACCTAAATAGGTACGTTATGTAAATAATGTTGTACTTACATGATTTATGTCGGTTGAAAACTAAACAACTCTATAAAAACACTAGCAGCTGCAGTATAGTTCCTATTACAAATAGAGGACATTACTCAAAGCTTTATGAATTAAAATTGGGCCTCTTAGTGGAATACCTTGACTTTGTTGTTGTGAGAACCAGATAAACATTGCATCAAGTTAAACGTGAATGAGTATTGTCATTCTTTTTCGTTTGTTAACATTTCCATTGAAAACTTCCATTTTTTTGCCATGAACTTTTTAATTTTATTGACATTTTTCTTGATGTCATTCTAAAAATTCTGAATTCTAACATAGTTCAACTCAGAGGGTCAGAAAATGTGTTTACCCTCAATATTCGCCCAATTCTGTTTATGGACATTTCAAATTTCCCAAAAAATTATGGAACATAATAGATAATTCTATATTATTACCAATGTAATGATTTATTTTGCAACTAAAATGTTAAAACATTGCCCATCAAAAGACATTCTATTTAGTTGTGATTCTAATTTTACATTAAAGTTGTCAAGGGCAAATTTGATTTTTTTCGAAAGGGCATCGATGTTGCAAGAAGTGCCGCAGGAAGATGTGTCAATGATAATAATACATGTCTAAACACCATCAACTAAAGCAATCGGACAAGTAATTTGGAAAGTCCTGTGCAATTTTGTTATTTTGTCTGCTGTAAAAGAAAATAAAGGTAGTTGATATGTTGCAGGATTCGTGTTACTTAAATAGTACAATTTTTGACTTTATTGTAAAAAATATGTTTTTACTGAATTTTCTATAAAATTCCCTGGAATGATTGAGTTCACCAATATCAACATTATTTAAATCATTTAGACCTAACAGCCTTTCAAAAGACTTCCCCCCTTTACCTTCTTTAATGGAAATATAAGTTGTACTACCTACCCTAAGCTTTCCCAAAAATTTCTCATGTTCTTCGTTGATTTCTTTTTCTTTAATTTGTAATGATCCTGAAAAGTCAACATTTATGAGCACTAGATTTCTGATGATTAATTAAGTGTCCTTTGACATTACCAAATGGGCCGGTTTTCAAAACTGCTATATCTTTAGGCACAATTTTTTAATTTGTAATACATGGAACACACTTGATAATTCTTGATTCTTCAATAAGCCAAGGCATCACGCTACATATTTGTGTTACTGATTTGTTAACTCTAATAAGTTTGAGTTTTTCTTCAAATTCCTCTATTTCTGGAGTGGTTGGGCAAGAAGCGGTTTCAGTATGCTTGTTATCTTTATCCTGCAGCTTGGTTTGATTGTTTTATAAGGTTTTAGTAAATCTTTCGTTTAGTCCTAATATTGTCTGATTTATGAACAAGTTTATAGTTGAGTTTTAATATCTGTATTACTATCGACTTGAACAGACATATTAGGTAGGTCTATATCAATAGGAAATATGGGACTATGAACTTGAACAGATTTATTAGGTATATTAATATGAACACTAGGCCAATCATTAGTACAAGGAGAAGGTTCTTTATGAAATTCCAACTTTAGATTAGGCATATTTTCATTTTTAAGGCTTCTAATTTTGTTAGAGGGCTCATCGGGATCATCTCTCAGTTCATCTAAAGTCCTATTAGAAATCAAATCAGTACCTTTAGAAACCAAAAATCCCAATAGCTTGATTTTTTTTCTCTAGGGCATTCACTCCCATCTTTAACTGATGTATGCGAGGCTAGATTATCATCCCTGCCATTCATAGTAAGCACAATAAATCTCTTGCTTGCTTTTAAATGTTGACATCATATAATTTCATTAATTAATACATTATGAAAAATTATAATAAATATTCACTAATTGTTATGAAACAAAACACGTAAAACTGTGCTGAGTGTTGCCGGGAGGCAAGAGAAAAAAAATACTTTAAGCTTTACAGCTTCTTGTTAAAAGAAAAAATTCACATATAGTTCAATAATCAGTATTAACAAACAAGTAAAAACATATGATTAATATGCACTAAATCTCTTATTTTATTACAATAGAAAACACCTGCAATACATCACCAAATGTGAGTATCTTGTTAGTTTTTACTGCGTCTGGTATAATCTTGCGTTTATGTGGAGGCGAGCTACTGAATCGAGAACACGATACGCTACTGTAGCTGCAAGAAAATAATAACAGACAACTAGATACGAATTCTAACCTATCGGTTTGTTTATTAAACGAGTTTTGATACCGTTTGAATTTTTTTAAATTCAGAAACACTATAAATTCTTCTATATAAGGAAACAAATTATTTTAAAAATTTTAATAAACTATATGTCCCCCAAAATTTCCCAGAAATCAAGAATCCCTCCCCTCGATCCTAGATTTCTGGATAGGACATATCCTGCATCTCTGGCTTAACTGCACTTTCGGCTTTTAGGAACTGCTGTAGCATGTCATACATATCAACCAACGTTTAAGTTTTATAATTACCGCAATTAGATATTTCCAGTTTATATAACTACTTTTGGAAAAAATTATAAAATGAAGAAATTATGAAACAAAAACTGAACTGTAGAATACAATTTGTATAAACTACAGTATAACGCATAATGCAAATGAACGCTGTCTACTATGCTGTGGTCAGTCAATTACTGAAAACTTCTACTACATTTTATCAAGCGTATGAGATGTCTAGTATTGGCCTTATCTGATGGCTGGCGCATATACTACGAGACGGTGCAGGCTTCCAAATGATGTGTTATTTTTGTGATGGATTAAAGAGTGATAAATTAGAGAGGTTCTACTGTAATTATTGTTTTATTTTATAAACAAACATTTGATTAAGAATTATTTATTTAGAAAAGGCTGATTTTTTGTTGTATATAAATATAGAGCTTATGAAATTCAAACAATATACAATGTATTCTTAAGATCACATCCTCATAATTTTAAACTTCTGTATAACACAAGCTGTTTAATTGGTTTTCCAATAACCAAGTAAGTCGTTAGTTATTATTTTAAACCTTTATAACAAAAAAAAAGAATTCATATTATTTGATTCCATCTTCACATGAGCTACTACTTTTTCAGTTATAGTCTGTGTTGACAGTGGGGACACATCTCCCAAACTGGCCGTCCTCAGTTATCAAAAACGTAAGTGCTACCTATAGCCAAGCGTGACAAAGAATTCAATTTTTGATTGGAACTAGGGATGGGCCGATTCCTAAAATTTTCGATTCCAATTCCGATTCTAAAATTTTCCTTTCGATTCTCGATTCTTTACTCGATTCTCGGTTCTCGATTCTTTCAAGTTATATTAGCTTACATGCTAGTTCTCTAATAATTAATTTAGTTAACATCTTGGTCATATGGCAAAACCTTTTAAAAGTTCCGTTTTAATGTAATAGGCTACACAAAACCTTCAACCGTGAGAGTGATATCTGTCTATAATATAATTTATTAAGGTCAAGTTTCGGAGGAATAATACAGTGTTTCTGTTATCCGTCTATTCGCTCAACCGTCATGGCCACGGTTCCGACGGTGAAGGTTAATCGAGTTTTTACTGTACTTTTTTGTGTTTTGTTCTGACATCTATAAATCAGTGGCAGTAAGACACGTGGGTGAGAGAGAGAGAGCAAAAGAGAGTATCGAGCCCACTCTAGTGAGAGAGAGAGACGAGCGATGTCAAACTATCAGAAATGGTTACGATCTTGATTGCTGTTGCTTCATAAATAATAATATTTTCGTTTATTTTAATCATTTAATTCATTCAAATCAACTAATACATAAATAAGACATAGTTGTTAATTAATTATTTTTCCACACAAATATAATAAATTTTGTTTGGTAATAAATTACTCCACACGCATATTTTAATAGTTAACAAAATAGGAATCGGAATCGACACTTTTATGAATGAAGAATCGAGTATCGACGATTCCTCGATACCACCTAGAATCGACGATTCCTGGAATCGAGAATCGGAATCGGCCCATCCCTAATTGAAACATTGAAAGTTAAAATTATAGAATAGAAATTCACATTTTTAGAATGTATCAATAAAACAATATATTAATTTTTGTTTCTTAAATTAATCATTGATAAAAAAAATATTACATATTCTTAAAAATTCTATGTAAGGTTTTGATTTATAGACTGTGGAAGTAAATATGTTTTTATATTTTTCAGAGAAAAAGTGGATAAGAACGTTGATGGAATGAATAGGTGGTATCTAGTCGACAAAAAACCTTTATGTTAATATCAAATTCTTTTTAAAGATATCTTTTATATATATAATAAAGTCAGTTCAACAATCCAAAACAAACTATTTAGTGATTAAAAAACAAAAACATGCTTCTAAACAAAGGAACTACAAGAGTATGTGGAAAACTTCATATGGAAGAACATACCTTCTTATGTGGAATAACTCTTGTCTTACAATATTTAAGTGTAAATTTATAAGCTTTTAATGTTATTTCATTACATTTAATATATTGATAATGTATTTTATAAACTTTATTATTAATAACCATGTGCATATGTAAAGTGTAATTTACAACTAAAATTTTCAATGGGCTTGGGTTGGGATTCATGTCATATTGCTCAAAATTTACAACCCATGTCAAGAAATTTTGTATTGATTATTTGTGTACATCATACCTGTAAATAGAGATATGACTTACAGCATCTGTATATTTTAGAATTGTTTTGAAATATAGTTAATTTTAAAGCTTATGTAAACATTTTGTAACTTAACCTGAATATTTATTTATTATTTTCAAGACATTATATTAGTTTTTAGATCTACTAGGTGTTTACTCCATGTTGATTATAGACATTAACTTCAGCCTTAAACCTAGTAATCCACAATAGGCTCTTTGCCTCTTACAGGAGGGGAAGAAACATATACTGCATATCTATGAGCTCATAGAGTGAAATAATAAAGATCCATTGTTTCTTAGTAATAAAACAAGACTACTGAGGCTGAAAACATAATAGAGCCAAGCGCAAAAAGCATTGTGTCACATAATTTATAATAGATGCTGAATATTGCAGTGTTATGTTACATAATTTATAATTAACCTGCAAAAGTTATGTACATCCTCATTGAATTAATAAAAGGTATGTTTTGAAGGAAGACACGTTTTAAGGATAATACAAATCAAGAATTTAATTGGTCATGAATTCCAAAATAAAGAAAAGTTGAACAAATGAAAATTATTTTTTAATTACATTCATGTTAAAATATTTTATCTCTGACTAGGAAGTTAACAAATTAGAACAACTATGTAATTAATCACATTGTGGTATAGATATGAGATATCTTGTCGCAAAATTGTTTTCAATCATTTAAAGTAATAGACATACTATAAATTTACTTAGAACATAAAATTTTAACATCACTGGCTTATCACTCATTTAAAATTCTTTCAAGGTAACACACAAAAATTAGAGATTTCACTATTCGAGCGGCCAAACTGTTAATTACTTAAAACTATTAATTTGAATTCGTTTTGAAGAAGAAGATTGTAACAAATTGTTGTATCACATATCTGCAAAATTTATGTGAAGTTGATCATTTTTGCCTGTTAATCCGCCATCTTCCTGTTTTGATCAGCTTGGATATTGCGTTTAGAGAAGTATTTACTTAATTAATATAGAAATAAAAAAGATTATTTTCAAAACTCATTCTTAAATAAATTGTATACAAAAAAACTCAATCGAACATTACTTCTGTTTTTTAAAAGAAACTTCTATGGATGAAATGTGCATAATCCCATCTCCCTTGAATCTACTTCAGTTAAAAAAAATCTCGCTTCAAAAGCTGAAGACCAAACAGGGATGACAAGTTAGTTGTTCTGATAGAATTAATTTTACTCGTAACACTCTTCGCATTACACCTAAAATGCTTTTAAACAGGTTTATAATTTCTATTTTAAGCTCGTAGAAATCTGATATCTTTACCATTGTTTTTTACAATGTTGTTTTTAATAAATAATTGTTACATATATTACAAATGAACAAATTCACAATTTTAAAAATTATTTCATTAATTATTTACCCTGATTCTTTTTGAATGCTGACTCTCTAATATTAATATTTTATTAAATAAAATAATATTACAATTGGACTCACAATAATGAGGCACGGCAGATTAACTTGGAGGAATTATTTTTACATTTGAATTGAATAAATTGACGACTTGTCGAACTTCTATTGTAAGTAAATTTATGAAAAACTAACTTAGATAAAAAGTTTTCTATTACATTATGTTACCATTTTCATCACTGTTGCCTCCTGAGGAGCATAGTTGAAGTAGGGTTATAACGGTTTTACAAGCAGCTTTTCTATTGTATGGGCAAAAATTGTAACCGATTTGCATTGGATTTGTTTATTTAATGTTTTACTTGGTGTTTTGGTATATTTTTCAATTTCATATTGTTTTAGTGTGTTTAGATGTAGTTATTTTTTGTTGATATGGAGTAATTATTGTCCATGTTAAGTATGGCCTATTACTATTGTGTGGTTTGCAAAAGATAAGCCAGTGTCATTGAAAATGTGTTTTTTTTTTGTAGAGCTTTTGTTATAGTGAAGGCTAAGAAAATTAAATGTCTTTTCTTCAAATTCTGATTTGAAATGAAGTTTTGGGTGTATTTTGATTGTGTGATAAGCTTTTTTAATTAACTGATATTGCATCTGTATGATGTCATTGACAGTCCTTTGTCAGTAAAAGATTTTGTGTGAGTCTGTGTTTGAGAGGATCTGGGTGTTTTCAATGTTCTTGAGAAATATTTCACTGCTGGTGTTGATGACTGGATTTTTCATGCATAGGACGTCTGGTCGGGAGTTTAATTTGGAGTTGAACGTGGATAGTTTTACTTGTAATTGATGCCCAGGATTCCAATGATTTGGGTTTCTGGTGCATTGTTGTCCTTTAGTTTGGATTTTAGAGTTTCAGTTACTGAAATATTGGTATACGGGTTTGTTATGCGAAATGAGAATAATGTCGAGTTCTGCAGTCTGTCCTGGTTTTTACATGTGTGTCTATTTTAAGATTAATAAAGGGTCTGATTATTTTGTCCATGTGATTCGCCAGTTTTGTTTGTAGTGGCATTCTAATAGTTTATAATTGGATGGCTGGAGCTATTGCGTTTGAGGATTTTTGGGGGAACTTGAATGGTAGGTGCTTTTAAGTTGATTTTTTTCATGTAATTTGTTTATCTATATTAACCCTTTCTTGTGAAATAAGTGATTCTGAAATTCCTGATCTTTTACTTGATCCTGATTTAATAGAATGTAGTTCAGTTTTATAAACAAAATAACTAAACCAACAGTTATGAAACCAAATATAATGAACCGTACAGTTTTACGAGACGAACAAATAAATGGTGGAGGAAAATGTTTTTCTGTCTATTAGATGTAGCTGAAGTAAACAGTTTTATTATCTATAATAACAAAAAAAAGGAAAGGAGAAAAAATCCTGTTAAACAAAAAAGGTTTCGTCAAAACTTGGTGAAGGAACTTGTTGGTGATATCAGGAATAACCAGTGACATCAACTACTGACAAGGAAGAGAGACTGACTGAGAAATTACATTAAATTTATTCCAATGATAAAAGTAACTCCAAGGATTGTGCCGTTTGCAGTAACAGAAAGATGAAAGGAGACAGAAGGGAAACAGTTTTTTACTGCAAAACATGCAGCAGAAAACCAGGACTTCATCCGGGAAACTGTTTTCATAGATATCATACTCTATAAAACTACAAGTAAGATAATAAAATCATATACATACTGCATTAGTAAATAAAAATAGCTTAGTTTACTAATATCATCTAAGAGAAAAAATAAAGTTTCCCATAAAAAATAATGCAACTTGTAAGTGAGGAATTTGTCTCAATTTAATTACAAGTGGGGAAGCAAAGCATGTTAAAAAAATCCAAGTGCTAAGGGAGAATAGTGTCGAGTTGTGCAGTCTGTCCTGGTTTTTACATGTGTGTCTATGTTAAGATTAATAAAGGGTCTGATTATTTTTTTCATATGATTTGCCAGTTTATATGTTGTGCCATTCTAATAGTTTAAATTTGGATAGCTGGAGCTATTGCGTTTGAGGATTTTTGGAAGAACTTGAATGGTAGGTGCTTTTAAGTTGATTTGTTTCATGTACTTTTGTTTATCTGTATCAATGATATTTGGAATTAATTGTTTTCTTATGATTGATGGTTTTGTGATATTTCTCTGTTGTATCTGTTATTACATCAACAATAAAAGACTGCAGTTTCAATTAGATAAACATGCTATCGTTAGATCATGCTTCTTAAACTTAACCCTTAGAGTGACAATATCTGATCCGTCGGACGCTCGCTATTTATTTTACCCTGACCCCAAATATTGTAAACCTTTAAAATTCGATGTTTTTCTAAATTTATGTGTTTCCATGGATTGCTTTTTATTTTCTGCTTAAAATGTCTTTTTTCATTTTTATTGACTATGGGCATTGCATTTTTTATTTGATAGTTCTCTTCAAAATGATTTAAATAAATTAGTACTGGTAGGGATTGTATTCCAAAGGAAGGGACTTTTTGATCTTCTTCAATCTTTGATTTAATTGAAACTAGGGATAACCCGATTCCGATTCTCGATTCTAGAAATCGTTTATTCTAATGGTATTGAGTAATTGTCGATACTGGATTCTTTATTGATTAAGTGCCAATTTTGAATCTTGTTTTTTGAACTATTAAAATACGTATAATAATTTACTGAAAAAATAATTAATTAACTATGATTATAATATATGTATTAGTTGTTTTGAATAAATTAAACGATTAAAGCAAATGTCAATTTAAGATAAAATTATTATTGTTACTTATGACGCAATAACAAAGACGATTGGAAGCATTTTTGGTCCATTTGCCACCACTCAACTTTCTTTGCTATATCTCTCATTTGTAATTTTAAATAAATTATAACTACAATTTTAGTCTTACTAAAAATAATTATAATGCAATCTTTATTTTTATTAAGTTTATTATTTTTGTTAAAATAAAAATTTTAAAAAATCAAATTTTTAATCTGAAATAGTACATGCAAAGTAAGAAATATAAACTAACTGATTTACAAAAATGGAATAATTCCAAAATATGAGACAAGAAATGTTCACATAAAAGGATGCCTACCATCAAACTGTTTATAGCTACAAACAGCAGTTGAATTTATTGATTCCTCGTGTAATATTTCATCAAAACTATTTGTAAAGAAAATGTATTACAAAAATTAAAATTTATTTTACATAAACAGTTTTATCTTTCTAAAATACTGTTTTTAAAATGTAAACATTAGTGCTTTTCAAATTCATTACTATAAAATGTTTTCATGTTTCAAGACAAAGATCCTGATGCTACAGTCCCATTTGCTACTGGTGTTGAATCCTAAAAACAATTAAAAATTATTATTTTAATCAACATTACTACATACTTTATGTTTTATAATTATATTTTTGTGATCAACCTTTTATTGTAGTTTTAAAATTAGTTGTTAATAATTTCTAAGTGGTACTTGGTTACCTACTGTGAATTTCTGACAAAAAAGATAGTAAAATATTTTAATTGAATCAATTCCATTTCATAGTAAGTTAAATGCTATTAACTATTATCAATGTTTAATTAACATGATAATTAATATTTGTCAAAACATTAAAAAAAAAATTATTGTAGAACAAGGCCCAATCTCATGAACTACCCACTCAATTACAAAATGGCTGCATACAGTTCATTAATATATAGAACGCTTAAAGTTCCACTTAATAATAAAGAAAACGGAAAAAGAAACATCATTATGCTTGTAGTAGTAAAAAAAAATTAATTACAAAATGAAATATCCAACACAAATTTTAAATATATACTATTTACACGTAAATTGGAGGTGAAATCAAACCCATCAAATTAAACTAATTTTGGAAATACTTAACTAAGTGAATACGTAATTGCTTACTTGCTGATGTGTTTCAAAACATTTGTTCCTTTTACAAAGCTTCGTAAAAGGAAGGAATGTTTTGAAACGCGTCAGCAAGTACGCAATTACGTATTCACTTAGTTAAGTATTTCCAAAATTAGTTTAATCAGTGAATTCAAGATGATTACGTCAAGCAACCATCAAATTATTTAAAGACTCAAATTAAAATAGAATGTAATACTAACAATGTAGTCATTATTAGTAAGTAATAAACCAAAATAACACCCACAACAAAAATATAATAGATTTTATTAAATTTAGTGATTGTAAAAAATTATATCTATCAAACAAAAAAACACAAAGATAAAGAACACAATAATGTATGCTTAAAACCATTTACAAATCTAGCCACTCACAATAAATCAATATTTTAATTTTAAAAATCTATAAAAACAATTTAATACAGGAAAAGAGTTATTTTTAAATTCCATAAACTCATACCTGTAGTGAAGTCGTATCATTAAAATTAAGCCAAGGATCTCTCTTGATGTCTTCAACTTGAATTCTGGCCTTTAATGGTGCCAAAATCTTAGTAATCAAATTTTTGCAAGAAAAAGATACCTTCGGTTCTTTAGGAAATGAAATTTTACTCATCACTTGCTTTTGACATAAAAAAACAAGTATTAGAAAAATGGTTTCACATTTATTTTAAAAACATTTGAAAAATAACACTTTGTCTAATAACAGTCTGTTATTTCTTATCAATTCTTGCATATCAAACAAAGAACAGATTATTTTTGGCAGTACAATTAAATGATGTAAATAAAAACGAAATATCCTATGAAATGTAAGAACACATGAGCTGTTACATTGAATATATATACATATAAAGACTTAGAATTAGTTCAAATAAATTGCTAGGTTACTGAGAATTGTAATAATTATTTTTCAACCAAGATCATAAAATAACGGTTTTGTGTTTTTAATGTTCGATGTGACACACAATCACAGGACTTACAAAGTGGCTATGTAGATCAAATTGACATAATGCTTGAGTGCTTTTAATACAGAAAATATAGCTATATATTGCACTTCTTGGTGCAATTAATAACAACACTTTATTCCTAAAAGATAGAAGACCTAGTGGTGTAAATTATCAACTTTCATTTTATCTTAATCTTATTATTTTAGAATACATTTATAAGTTTCTCCCTGTTAAATGTTTTTCATTTTTGAATAACACTATTTATTTTAGTCATTACTACCTGAGATATTGAAGCATTTTCAATATTTTATACTTCCTAGAATTCCATTATAGGAGAATAATATGGCTTAATTTTATCCCCCCCCCCCATTGCGCCAGTATAGCCCCATCGGTCTCAATATTGGCATTAACTTTTAATTTATTGATCTCATTCATTATTGTACTTTATTTTGATGTAAAATTTTAAATTGTTAACAGATTTTTAAGCAATTTGAAAAACAAGGTAAACAAAAGTAAAGTTGTTTGTTGTAATCATCTTGAACTCACTGATTAAATTATAATTAAATAATACTTAATTTAACGCATTTCGAAACAATTGTTCCTATCGGCTTCGTAAAAGGAACGATTGTTTAGAAAGGCTCAGCAAGTAAGCCCTTATGTTTTCACTTAGTTAAGTATTTTTTAATTATAATTAAAAGTAGATGAAATTATTATGAGGGGCAGGGATACATGATTACAATAAGGGTAGATTGGAAACAAGTTGTATAAATAACTCTCATAAATGGATAATCAGTATACATTTAGTTCTGATAGATGGATAACAAGAAGTGTCAACTACAGACGAGGTGACTTTGCAGGAGAAGACTTCTGTATTTTCATATTTATATAGATTCTATGAGAAATAGAATTTCATATACAGTCGGACCCTAAGGTATGTAAGGGACATTCAGGAGTTTTGCATAAGTCAAAATTTATTTATGTTGAATATGAACATACTCGGTTTAACTTATTGCATCCTATGGACAAAAGATGTTCATGATGACACATTACTGGCAGAGATCATACAGACGTCAGTTTTTCGCCATGACACTCGTCATTATTTGTTTGTTTCAAGAGAGTTTTATTATATGTCATGTACAAGACTAGATGCGTGAGGGATATTTATTGCTTGCAGCATATATAAGGTTAGATATTTATAACTCATAAGTTGTTCTTTTATCAGACATGATAGACTCATTATCAGTTTGTATGTCGAGTAGACTTTCATGCTCATTAAAGTTGTTACTCGGTATCAGTTAGTGGCTGAGTTTTGTTGTGTCACTGTTTGTTAACATGGAAAATTGGTGTATTTTTGTCTACATCCGAAATGAATAATATTAGTGGGAGCCTAAAATATAATGCGAAAGCTTTTAATATTTGTTTACTAATTATGATTACAAATATTAATCAATTAACAAATAATAATTCATAAAAATTATAACCTTTATAAAATTATACCCTTTAGTGCTTTATGAGTTAGAATATTTTTGTAGCGAAATACATCTATCAATTAACATGAGGAATTGATTTACGCCCACTGTTTTCCTAATCACTCAATCCACAATAAGTTAATTATGTACTGTATATAATAATTAAGTATAAAAATACGGACAAATTATTTATAGTATATCCATGTTCTTTATGCATCAACTGAGAACACAAACAAATTGTAAAATGCTAATTGTATTATAAAAATGAACAAAATACACGTATACCTTGCCATGTAAAAGTGAAACACTGAACAGTCAATAAAATATCATTTAATTTATACAATTAAAATGTAGTTATATAAAGCACAACAAAAAGCACACTTCAAATGGAATAACATTGGTCTATTTGTTAAATGAAATGACTAATTTACTCGGCTTACATAAAAGCACCTGAAGAAACACATAAAGTTGAATTCTCTGAACAGTCCAACTGTTGAATACTATTTTATACAAAGGAATGGGATTTTGCTGTGACCTTGACCAACATGTAGGAGTTTAATATGAAATGAAGGCCCTTAGTTACTTTTTTCTGTCTAGTGTTTAAAACTTGTGAACAGTAAATATTGAATTTTATTATACATTATTATATGTACTGTACTGTACACATTAATGCAGTATCTGTAATAAACATATATTTAGTATATAAAAGCAGTAGAGAATAATTTTTATTTTACTGAAGCTATTGAATTAAATTTTTTGTACATAACTACAATATGTTGTGAAGGTAATGTTTTATGTAACTCAGGGTCTTCCTGTATTCCCAATATAATAAATATTGTATTTTATGTGATTCGACTTTGAATTAATCTACTAGATTTATAGTATTACGATATCACTGTTTTATGTCTTTTTCGCTGTTAACGATGAGGTTTTTCTATTCATTTACAATGTTTCTAGTATAGTGTCCTATGGTTTTTGAATGCAGAAAAGATTTAGAATCTATCGGCTTTTATCCAGAGACCTTTTTTTAAAAGAATATTTTTATTGTTTTAAAATTAATTATCATCACCACATGAGTCTCTTTCATTAGAGATGAAATATTTTATATTTCAATACTCTAATGTGGCCACTTTCAATATTTATAAAAAACATTGTTAACACATAACTTTTACACTATTGTTAAAAGTAATGTGTCACAAATAATGAGATTGCTTTATTTTAGTAAATTATTTTGAATAAATTTCTTAAAATTAATCAACAAACACTGGTTATAATTTACTACAATTAAATACACATTAGCATATTCTTTAAAGACTTACTTTTAAAAGTACATTATAATTTGTGTCATCAAATGGAAGTCTACCAAATACAATAGCATAGAGCACCACACCCATTGACCATGCATCGGACAATTGCGGCTGATATGGAACGCCCCGTAAAATTTCTGGCGAAGCATATGCATAACTGCCACAAAATGTTTCACTTAAAACTGGGTTACCACCAACTTTTGATTTCATATGACCTCGTGCAAAACCGAAGTCTGATACTTTGATATTGTATTCATGGTCCATTAAAAGATTTTCACATTTTATATCCCTATAAATAAAATCAATGATTTTTCACGGTATATAAATTATAATTTTTAACACTTATTAAAATAGAACACATGCTACTGTTATTTTCAGGATAGTGTTTTTACTCTTCCTTTTTACTTTTACAATAATGTTTTAGAAGAATGTATGCATTGAATTAAGTATATGCAATTATTAAAATTTCACTTTAAAAGCAGCATACTAAGCTTTTTTGCTGTATGAATTCTGGGGATTACCATTTAAAATAAATAGAAATTTGTTACTTTTATAAAATAAAAATTTTATACCCAGTGACGATGCGACAGTCAAACATCATTTGACCATCATGATGTTTTTCACTGCTATCTTATGATTTATACAATATAAATATAGTGTACATTAAATAAAACAATATAATATATAGTAAAATATAATTGTTATTAAAACTGTGAGTGCAAATCCTACATGATCACATATAAAAAATATTCACACAAATAAGTCACGACCATTCTTACAAACCAACTCAAACAGGTAATTTTAATCTCCAAGTACTGAAAACACATTAAAATAAACAACTTTGACCAAGACCAACTTGTTTCTGGTAGGCCAGTTATTACATTGAATTGTCAGCCACCCAGATCCACATGGTCCAAAGAGAATGTGTTCAACCCTACTTTTAGATAAGCTTCTACGCATTGTATATTACTGTACCATGGGGATAGTATATATATTTCCCTGTATATATTCCCTGTATATATTTCTTACAGGGAATATAGAGCCTCCCTTCATTGTAGGTAGTTTTTTTAAAACTAACTATTTCACCATTAATATATTTTAAGAAATTACATTTTTTGTATTAACTTGGCAAAAAAACCACTACTTACTGAGTTATTCAGCAGACGCATTTTGCACTAGGTCAGCGCATTATTCAATGCTGTGAATCACTGACAAGACTGTTCCTCTGGTGTGAGTCTGTGATGTATTTATGTTCTGTGGTGTGTTATTGTTCATAGAATAGTTGTTAATTATGTGCTCAAATATAGTACTGTATTTGATTGTGAGTGTGTTTTGTAGTGAAGTACTTGTCTAAACATAAAACTTCTGTCACAAATCATTTCATTTTTACACATGACATTTTAAAACAATATAGGTTTTTAAAATTTTATATTTTTACCTGTGTACAACACCATGACTGTGACAATAATCAACTGCGTCAACGAGTTGACGAAACCAACGCCTTGCTCTAATTTCATCAATGTGACTGTCACGACGAATGATGTCCAATAGACTTCCATTTTCTGCATATTCCATTATAATGTATACTCTAAAAATACAAATAAAAATTAGTGATTTCAGCCATTTAAACATTACTACCAGTAGTATTAGCTATTACAGTCGTTAGCTATAGTAGTTAATAATAGTTCTACTACACATGACTGAAACTATGAGAGTTGCCTGACAGTTTAATCAAACCATATTTATCAAAACACAAAAACTCTTTTTTCAAGTATTACCACTATCATTATAAAAATTTCCTACAGGGATGGTTTTGATCAGTTTGATTTCAGCTTTCTAATACTGAAATATATTTCTAAAAATTGTTCTCATGTTTCTAAAAATAAATAGGAAAATTATCTGTAAACAAAATAAACCTATTCTGCATTAGTAAGTTTGATTTTTTAAAAAATATATTTACATCCTAAAATTAAAATGATTAAATACTAGTTTTGTACAAAGGTCAAAAACCTTTGTTATAGTTTAGAATATGAATATTTTTAAAATTTTTTCATAGTTTTGTTTGACCCTAAGATCAAACTTCATAAAACTGTACAATTGTGTCAATCCTTATTTGGTATTTAATTACCATCAAGCCTAATGACATTTTTTTTAATTGAACAAAAATCCAGTATTGTAATTCTTGCTAAATTTCGGACCACTTAGAGAGTGTTGTATCTAGTGGAGATACTCATCTAAGGGTCTTAGATTCCCCAAATTTAGTACGAATTATAAACTTGGCATGATAAATACAATGCAAATACTGCTATAAAATTGAAAAATAGCAATTTCATGGACAGACCATAATTTTGAATTCAGCAAACATGAGACTCTGACTTTCTCTTAAGTGGGCAGGGCTTGTTTTGGTTGCTCTAGCAATGTGACATCTTGAAAGCATTAACTGCTTCAGATAAAGCCGGCTCAGAATCTAGGTTCAAGTTTATATTTTGTGTTGTATTATTGGGAGTTTGTTTTGTTTTTTTGATTTATCAGAGTCTTTAAATCTATATGCAATGAATGAGTGTAATTATCTGGATACAACTTGCTTTAAACTCCATTTTCTTCTTTACCTTTTGAAAAAAACGTGTGCTCTGAAAAACAAGCAGCCAGAGCAGTTATTGAAAATTGTGCAAGAGGATGGAAACCTAGTAAGTACTTTCCAGCCTTAATGGTATAAGGATTATCCATGGCTTACAGCAAGTATGACAGACTGTATGTTTTATTGATATGTGTGTTACTTAAGGTAATAGTGAATAGAAAACTTTTCAAAAAAAAAACATGCAAGCACCAGATCTAAAAAAGACGTATTGAGAATGGAAAATTTTTGTTGGTAGTAGAATAGAGCATTCCTTATCAGAAGCTCATCTTGCTGCTCTAAAACATGTATTATAACGTAATCAACAGGTCATTGTTAGATGAGTTCAAACGGTATGTTATCTCGGAAAAGATGAAACATACTTTCTGTGGGCATGATGAGAATAGTAACTGCGTAAATAGATGTAACTACATTTAAATAGTGTTTAAGAGAGGTTTGTTGGTTTCTAAGATGACTCAAAATATAAAAAAGTGGAACAGGATGTTCTCATTTTGGATGTCTTAAAGAAATAGGATGTATATAAAAGGTTAATACATTGGATTTATGATGGTGTTTCTGTAATAGTCAATTTTGAAGGAAACATGAAAATTACTCTTGTATGGTTAGAAAACTGTAAGCAAAGTGTTTCTTTACATATGATTTGACTGTAATTTTAACAAGATATCTAGGAGAATTCAATTCCTGAGTGGTAAAGGTTTTAAACTTCCCTGGGTATGCAAATTCGATAGAATATCCACTCCAGAGTATCACTAGCAATAGCACCCATTTTGAGCAATGGAAAGAAATTTGTGTGCACATATTTGATAACGATGAAGAATGGGATGGCGATTCAGTGGTTGGTGCTATAGGACTGGTTAGATTATATACTTTCCCTTTCTCCTGTGTTTCTTCACAATATTTTGCAATTACTGATCATTTGTCCAAGATGCTGTAAGTAAAATGTAAATATCTGCAACCATGAGATAAAACAAACAATACATAACCAAGGAAATCTGAGATTTGAAGAAAACCATTAACGAAGTAGACACACCAGCAAAGAATTCAATAGCACAGTACCAGGCCTTAAAGCATATAAAATGATTGATGAAGAGAGACACTGATGAAGATTGTCATGAGCGATTAGAAATATTGTCTCAGTAAGTTTTTATAAATTTACAAAAAAATTTATGTTTGGATAGTCGTAAACTAATGTAAAGTTAACTATACATATTTGATAACTATATTATATAATTGATAACATGGTGGTACTGATGGAAACATGCTCTAATGAACATCCTCATTCCGCAAACCTAAATACAAAGTAGCATTCGCAACATCCAACACAATTAAAAAACACCTACACAGTTAAAAAACACTAGGATAAACACAACAGGGCAGGCGTATACAAGATAACATGCAACAACTGTCCCAGCTGTTACATAGGACAAACAGGGAGAACATTTACCACATGATACAAAGAACATGTAAAGCAGATAAGAAAGACACAACCTAAATCAAATTTTGTCATACACATACAAAACACACTACACTCACAGACCAACAGACACTAATCTAAAAATCCTACATTACATCAATAAAAGCAACAAACTTAACACAGTAGAAAACTATGAGATATATAAACACCATAAATACTATCCACAACACATTCTAAATGACAAAACACACTCCGAATCAAATACTATATTTGAGCACATAATTAACAACTACTCTATGAACAATAACACACCACAGAACAGAAATACACCACAGACTCACACCAACACAACACACCTGAGCAACAGTCTTGTCAGTAATTCATAGCATTGATTAATGTGCTGACCTACCCCAAAACGCGTTTGCTGAACAAATCAGTAAGTAGTGGTTTTTTTCCAAGTTAATACAAACAAGTGTAAAAATCATACATTTTGAAATTTAAAAATTTTATAACCCTCATGTCTAATTAAAATAAAAGTAATAATAAATATATAAGTGTGATTCATGTGCTACTATTGTTTAAAAAAATCAATAAAAAAAAGGGAAAAGGTAGAATCGAACAGCAAAAAATGTAGGATAATTACAATACTCAACTTAATTTTTTTAGATAGTTAAATCAAAAAGTTAAAAAAGTAATTTGTAGCTAATATTATTTTGAACTTAGTTAAGGTATTTCTAGTCATTGAGAAGCTTTTGACAAAGATTGTTTTCTATTTACCAAATTTACTATGAAATAAAATTATCAAATACATAAAAAAGCAATGCTACATGCTCTTGCAAAATATGAGCAATTCATTGTTTTTCGAACAGTTATTATTTTTAACTAATTTTTAATTTAAAAGAGCTGAAGTAAATGCTTCTGAATGCTTTGACTAAGTAAAATTCTGCAATAATTTTAATTCTTTATAATTTTAAATTAAATCTTATTCTTAATAAAATAGTCTATGAATAAATACTGCATTCATCCATGACGGCTTTTGTTTAGTTTGGGCCATCAATGCAAACTCCCGAGTTCGAAAAAAAAACTAAAATGTAATTAGAATAAATTATGAAAAAATAACTGAAAATTGTATATTTGTTGGTTTCATCTTCACATGAGTTACTAGTTTTCACTAAACACTTGTAAATATTTACAAACTTGCCTATAGTAGCACTTACTTATATTTGTTGAACTCAACAAATATAAGTAAGTCCTACTATAGGCAAGTTTGTAAATATTTAGTGTTTAGTGAAAATTGTATTTTTGACATTTAGCCACAGTTATTAAATGCAATTTAAAAGTTCCCTGTACTGACTACAAAACCTCTGAAAACACATTATTACTTCCTAACATTGTCTGATAATGTTATTAAAATGTCTACAGTCACATCTTCAAAGATACTTGAGTTTTTATATTTGTAAACGATTTTCAGTAAAAAATCAATTAATATGTGTGATTTTGCTTTAATTTCGTTATCCTTTTCATATTTTCAGCTAATTAAATTTATTTTCATTACATTGCAAATAAGGCAAGAGAGACTGACTAAAATTACTGAACATTTTTAAGAACTCACTACATTTTGTAATAATGTTTAACTTCTAAAGTATATTAAAATATTTTCTTTGTTATTATTTAAATAATGTACTGACACCTCAAATTAAAACAAACAGTACTTGTACCATTTCCTAATACTCGAACCTATAAATATAGTTACTAATTCATTACCTGTGTGTTGTTTCAATGGCTTGGAGGAATCGAATTAAATTCACATGTTTTAATCCTTTAACTACTTCTATTTCCCTAGGTAAAAATTTTCTCAAATAATCTGTTGGTGCTTGAAACTTTGATACTATTTTCACAGCTACATCACACTCATGTCTGTCAGATCTGGCAACCTTAAAATATATTCATATATTTTAGCTTGAGTTTGAAATTAATGGTGAAAAAAATAAATAATTACCTCAACAAGTAAATACAATGAAAGAGACTACTGTTTTTTTAATGTTATTAAACCTGAAAATAGGTAAATTGGTTCCCCTACACATATTGAGATGATGTTCCAACTCTCGCGTAGGATTAAATCCTACGTTGTATCAAACAAAATTTTGATTTTGGTATAAATAAGATTTGATTTTAAATCTAGATTTATCATTTTTTTAAATAATTTTTATGTTCCTGCGAGAATGCATTGATTACATTAATCTTCTGCTTTTTTTTAATCAAAGTCATATTTATTTACAAGACACCCAATGCACATATGCAAGCATCAAGACTAATTTAAACATTCTAGACATACTAAACCATATAAAAAAACTAACTATGACAAATTTGAAATATACAAACTGTTGTACAGACTGTTGTACCTGTGAAATTCATTTACTCACTACTGGGATCATAAAAAGTTATTTACTCACTCATCTTTTTGTAGGATTAGAGGTATAAAAGTGTAAGTGGAATTTGGTAGATATAAGGAAACGTTTTAATGCCCTGGTATGTAAAGAACTGGGATTAGGGATGAATAATTGCAATGAGTGGGCAGAATTACTTACCTGAAATTGATCTTCTTACAACAGAGGTGGCGGCGGTTACCTTTAAATTTATAGGAGAAAAAACAACTTCTAATATTTATAAAATAAAAAAATATATGTAAATTTGGTTGTTCTAGTCATCTTGATTTCACTGATCAACACTTAAATAAGTAATTACTTGAAAGAACTAAGGGAAAACTACGAACTTAGTATGCTGACTCGCTTTGAAATCCTAGTTTCATTGACGAAGCCTAACCTGCTACAAGCGGCAATCTTAGGCAAGTGCCACCAGTAGCAGGTTAGGCTTTGTCAATGAAATGGCAGTTTCAAAACGTGTCAGCATAGTAAGTTAATAATTTTCACTTATTTCTTTAAATAATTACTATTGACAAAATATCTGTTGTATGTATGAAAAGTTTTATTCCAATTATTTATTAAACATATCAATATATAAGATCATTAGTTGGCTTATTATTAAAAAAGAAACTGATAATAACAAAAATATCATGGAAAACATTAAAAAATAGTAAGGAAGTTTAGAACATTATATGTAACTAGAAAAATAACGCATTAATCTAAATAAGTTATGATAATTTTTAATAACTTTCAATTCTAATTAGACACATTTATTGTTTTCCGTTTTGGTTTTTGCTATTTTAATTTCATTTGATTTTTAATCTTGAAAAAACCCATTGAGTCCTTTCATTTACTAAAAAATGATGTAAATACTTAACTAGTATTGTATAATCATAACATCTTTTTTTATTTGACTTGTTTCAGATCACTTTCATAATTCTGAAATATTAAAACAATTTTTACATCTTCTATAAACAGAAGATGTACTACATAGAGATGTTATAACCATACTAGGTATAGTAGGAAACATATTTATAATACTTTTATTATTATAAATTTAGTTTATAATTTTAAACAAAAACCACCTTAACTGTAGCATATGATCCAGTCCCAATAGTTTTACCCAATTTGTAACCATGTGTTTCTAGTACAGTTGCCTTCCGTTCCTCAGGAGGACATTCTTTTGAAGCAGTATCTTCTCCATCAGAACCATTTTCTTTATCATCAAGATTACTAGTGGGGCCATTGGGACTTACTCTTAAAGTCATGTCTAATATTATTTCTCATCTCCAAAATTTAATCCATGATAACTAGAATTTTAATGTAGATATTTTAATTTGTGTTACTAAGGCAACTATTAAGTAGCAGATTGCTATTGTTATCATAAATTTATTCAGAAACAACATTAACAAATTCCTTAAACTAATTTAATTAAAAAATATCACTGATACTCAAAAACTCAACAAAAAGTATGCATATCAATGAATATTGAAGAAAAGGTATATATGGGTAGCACATAGAGTAGATAACTGACAATGATAAAATTAAGAAGTGCGATATATACACTTATTTTTTAGTGAAATTAATTAAAGTAAAAACCCATTAGTAGTAAATACAAATTAAAAAAAGACAAAACCCACTTTAAAAAACTCAACCCGAATATATAATTTCTACTTACTAAAAAGTCAAAAATAATTTTCCAATAACAAAAATATAATTTATCATAAGCTCATTACCCACAAACATTTAAAGTCGGCATTGAATTTCGTACTTGGACTCATATTTAACATTTAAACTCCAAACAACAGGAATATTGTCTTTGTCTGAGTTTGAGTGAACGTGATAAATAAAGGATTTTTACATGATCTTGAAGCACCTTGGCATTTAGATTAACAAATTATGATATAAACACAGGATTTTCAATCATTTCTTCCATACACTTATTTTAGATATAAGAAATTTCCTAAATTTATGGTACAAGAGGTTTAAGGAGATATTATCTTTTATATTTATAAGCATCTACAGTAATCATATTCCATGTAAGTCATTCAAAGAAGATGAAGATCGCCACGGAGCGATCAAAACCGTTCTGTCTCAGGAAAATTTTAAAGTTCGGACAGTCATAAACTAATGTAAAAGTGATTAATTCAAAGAAGGTTGAACTGTCCAAAATCATTATATCTATATATATATATATATATATATATATATATATATATATATATAATTTTAAGAAAAATATGCAATCTTATATTTTTTATCAGATAAAACCTGATATTTGTATGGTCTCTGCCGAGAACAAAGATCAATTATTATCCCCATACCCTCGTAATATCAAACTCATGAAATGTAAACTCTATGGTTCGATATAATTAATCATGGGAAATCAAGAAATCAAAAAGGTAATTGTTTTGGAAATGTTTGGAATAGATTTGATGCATTAGCAAATACAAGACCAGATTTCAGGGACGACTTCAAAGTTTTGTAGATAATAAGCTTATGATAAATTATATTTTTGCTAAAAACACTTGTAAATATGGTACAACTTACCTATAGTAGCACTTATATTTGTTGAGGATGGCCATCTCAGGAGATGAGTCCCATTGTCAACTCAGACTATAACTGATCTTAAGGTTATTGTAGGTTAGCGTGAGGGTGGGATATTAGGTTGAGGATGTGCGTGTATTTGGTGAGTATTAGGATTATGATGTCAAAAATGTATGTTAGTTATAATGTAATTCTGTGTTGAGTATAGTTGGCTTTGTAGAGTGTAGTTTGAAATGTTTGTATATTTTGGTTGTGAATTGTTGGTTATTTTTGTATTGTTTATAAAGAATTTGTAGATTGGATGTTGTCTGTGTAGTCATGGTTCATGTAAACCATCTTCTACTCTTTGGAGAACTCTTAATGTTAAGGACAGTTTTGGTACTTTTTTTCCTAGCCCTAGCTTCTCATTATTGCCCCTTACTCTAGTCTTCTGCCACCTGTGCTTTCTTGTACCTCCATTTGAAAAACTATAGTTTTTGTTGGTCTGAATTTTTGGTATAGATTATTATCCAAATCCTTTATTCTCCTAGACTAATAATAAAATAAGAATGATGATATTCTCCTGGACTAATAAAGTGACCCTTTACAGTAGGGTCGCACTAGTTTGACCTTCAGTAACCCGGGTATCTATTTAATCCGACCCGGAATTCGAAGGAAATGACATGAATACAGACTCCAGCCTCTAGTATTTTTGTAACAAAAACAGCTATTTTTGCAATGCAGAATAATAGGCAGGTGGGTGAGTGATGTCACGTTGTCTGTTTTTAAAATAGCTGAGAATACTGCACAAGCTGTCCCCCATCTCAACCTTTCAATCTTCCCACTTGCTCAGTCCTCGAAGGCCACTGTTGTGCTCCTTAACATTCCTTTTGTCTTAGTTCTGCGAGTAAATATTTATCTTGTGTGTGTTTTTTGATGCAGTTTAGTTAGAATTGTGCACTAAATCTTTAATTTTGTTTAACACGATGCATGAAAAAAAAACAAAAATTTTTTTACAATTTAAACCAAACTTTTAGCTATAAAATGTCTTGATAAAGATGAATCCCTGAAAAATATTGCAATGGAGCTGGGTGTTGGGAAAGGGGACTGGAAGTAAAATTGTGTTAATACTGAACAGTGGTGTGAAAGCAGGCGTCTGGAAATGGAATTAAGGTGGGAAAGACAATGAAGAAAAGTGATCACCCGGAATTAGAAGAGGCATTGTTTTTGAAGCACAAACATGTTCAAGACCAGTTTCGGGACCTTTGCTCTGTGAAAAAGCTCTTAAATTCGAATATAAAATTGAGGGTCATAAAGGAAAGTTTACAGAAAGTGACGGTTTGGTGGACAGGTGGAAAGAGTTGCTTGATGTTCGTCAACTTTCCATCAGTGGGAGTGCTTTGACTGCAGACAAGTTCATATTCATATTTTTCTTATTTTCAAAGTAAATTTAAATTATAAGTAGTTCAAAAGGACTCTAGAAAATTTTCTATTGATATTAAAACTTTTTTAATGACTTCAATAAGGCGAGATTTGCAAAGTAAATATAAATTTTCAAAATAGCTTTGACTGAAGTTATTAAAGGAAATAAGTGAAATTAATAACAATATGAAAATAATTTTTCATTTGCTACATGAACAAGTTTAGATTTATAAGTTTGTTAGTTTTAAAAATGTTAAAATTTCATGTCTCTTTTATATAAAATTTATGTGATTTCTTACAAAGGATTTTTGTTTATGTGTGATGTTTTGATAACAAGTTATAATTAATAGAAATTGAAAGTGGATGAATTTATAAAAAAGAACTTGGGTAAAAAATTATACAAATTTAATTTTTAAGGAAATAAATAAATTCAAAGAGGATAAAAATAGATTAAACTATGAATGGTAGTAACACAAGATCAAATAATTTGGGAATGTTTGAAAATATTTTTCAAATAAATGTAAAGTATTAAAATGTAAATTAGAGATAAATGTTAAAAAAAAATAAATTTAAATTAAAATTTTATGAAAGTAAATGGGAGATTTGATTATAAATTTGAAATAAAATAAATGAACAATTATTGAAAATTATTGAAAGATAAATAGCACCACATAAATAAAAAGAAGGTAAAATTATAACAAATTTTTGTTCAATATTGCATATTTTTGTTTATTTGTATAAATCATTACACGTTGGATTATTGAGTTGTTAAATGTATTACAGGTCAGAAAATAATTAACGTTGAATATTAAAATTATCAGTAAATATTTTCAATAATTTGAGAATTTTAAATTTAAATTTTGAATATTAAAATACATTTTTTATATATAAAATTAAATAAGAAGTAAAATTCCTGTACTACTTAATATATATTTCATATAAATAAAAATCGATGGGTTTTACTAACTTACGACTAAGAGATAAATTTATTTTTCACTAAAAAAATTTCTTAAATAATTCTACAATCTGATCACTAAGCTGTGTGATGCTTTTAAATAAACTTTTCCCCAGAATGTTTTCAAAGGGTTAAATATCAGTAAGTTAGGTTTTTAAAATCAAAGTCTAGTGACTGGTTCTCTGGCAGAATTTGGCAAGCAGCGGTACAGGTTCTAGCTTGTGTCAGAGCGAAATATTTGTATCGTTTGACGTTTGTTCACTATTCCCAAGCATACCAGTTGCTGAAACATTAATTTTGTTAAAAGAATTTTTAATTGAAAATAACATAGAGATTAATGAAGTTAACGAATATGTAAAATTAACTAAATGTTGTATGACTCAGAATTATTTTTCATTTAACAATGTATTTTACCAACAAAAAGATGGTACAGCTATGGGGAATAGTTTATCACCTTTCATAGCCGAACTTTTTATGAAAAATTTTGAAAAGGAATTAAGAAACAAACTCCCGTATTTTCCTAGAGTATGGATTAGATATGTAGATGATGTTTTCGCAATTTTTAATACCAAAGAGTTTAACGTAGAACATTTTTTATCATTAATTAACAATGAACATAAAAACATTAAATTTACTTTTGAAATAGAGCACAATAAATGTTTACCGTTTCTTGACGTATTATGTATTAGAAATAATAATAAAATTGAATTTGATATATATAGGAAACATACAAATAATGATAGATATATCCCGGTAGATTCTATCCATTGCAAATCCCATAAATTAGCAGCTTTTAATACTATGGTTAATAGATTAATTACTATTCCATTGCATAAAAATAGATTTAAATGTGAGTTGGCCAAAATTAAAGAAATCGCTAAATTCAATGGATATGATCCTAAAATAATAGATAATATATTGAGGAAACAAAAATTTAAAAAGTTTAGAAACGATTCTACTACCTTAATAACACAAAAAGAAAATATGAAAAATCAATTCATTAGCCTACCATTCGATATGGATTTTAGACAAAGTTTTTAAACAGGTAAATTTAAAAGTAGCTTACAAAAGCTTAAATAGCTTTAAAAATGTATTAGGTAACCCTAAAGATAAAATAAAGATGATAGATAAATCTGGGATTTATAAAATAAATTGTAATTCATGTAGTAAAATTTATATTGGCCAAACAAAAAGGAAAATATTAACCAGATTTAATGAACATATTAGCCATATAAAATTTCAAAGACCTGAAAAATCTAGTGTTGCAGAACATATTCTAAACACTAAACACACTTTAGAATTAAATGATCTAAAATTATTAAAAACTGTTAATTCAAAAGGTCTTTTGAATAGTTTTGAAAGTTTGTACATTCACAAATATGACAAAAATAATTTATTAAATTGTGATAAAGGGCCTATTCCTAAATCTCAGTTATATTCATTAATTAGGAGATAGTTATAACTTTGTTAATAAATAATATTTTTGTTTTTTAGTAAAATTGAAATGGTTGTAACTGTAACTCTTCACCACGAGAGTTGGAAGACCGGACCAAGTTGTAGAGGGGGAATTTACTGCAACGTGATTGGTCGTACTAGTTTTTTAAATTTAAGGGGCGTGGCGAAGTAGTTACAGGTTTATGCCTATATATTTGTTGTATTATGTTGTTTAAAGTTAGTTGTATTTTTTAAATACCTCTGAAGATGATTGCTGAACAATCGAAATGTACATAAGGTTTAAATAAATGTTATTTGTGATTTAGAGGTTTTATTTATTTAAAAATAAACATTATGCCACAGTTGCTTCATACAGTTATAATTTTCACAATAAAAATAAAATCTGAGTAGATTATCAAGATCTTGAAATGTTGAAACCACGATTTGTTTTTTGAGATTTCAAGATAGACCTGCCCAGCAAAGTTGTTTCCTCAATAATTATTTTGATAATTTCTAATAAGTATTTTAAAATATGTAATTCCATAGAACTTATTTAAAAAAATGTAACACTATCTGTGATTAGTTGGTCATAAAATGGAACCCAAAAAAATACTAAATAATTTTAAAGAAAGTAAATTAATAAGACTAAATCAAATAATTAGCAAGCATTTACGGTTTTACCAATCATTCCAGTTAGTGACAAATTAGTTTTATTTATTTATTTTTACCTCACACTCAATCACACACTTAACATGTAACAATAGCATACGTTTGATACTTTCTCATACAAAAAAAATCAATCATGATTATTCTTAATGTATAGCTAATATGAGAGTGATTATATATATATATATATATATATATATATATATATATATATATATATATATATATATATATATATATATATATATAGGAATTTTTGGACTAGATAGGCTTACCTAATGGCTATAGTCCAAAACTGCAATCTTTTGGAAATAAACACATATAGAAACTTAACACACTATTGATCTTTTCTCAAATCCACCACATATTTGGTTCAGACAACCTTTTAATTTGAATAATATTTTAGTACATCAAAAATTACCACATCCAAGTACTGAAAAACCGCCTAAACTTCCTCATGGCTCCTTTCCGTGCAATAGACCTAGATGCAAGACATGTTCAATACATATCCCAACAAATAGTTTCCATAGCCTAGCAACCAATGTGGACTTCAAGATTCAGGGTCACCATACTTGTACATCCAGAAATGTAATATACCAGTTGCAATGTAAATTTTTCCCGGCACAGTACATAGGCCTTACCACGGATGGTCTGAGCATCAGAATGAATGGCCACAGACGTGACGTTGGAACCATGAACATAGACAGGCCAACCGCTCAACACGCTGCTAGTCACAACATCATATCTTTCAATGATTGTTATACCACCAAAATAATTAAGGCCCTCCCCTCTGATTGCAATCCTTCAGAATTGAGAAGATGGGAGTTATCATACCAGTGGTACACCAAATCTAGAGAGCCTTCTAACCTCAACATCAGATAAAACTCCTTTTACATTCTTCCAAACATATAGCATTTTAACAACTCCATTTACCTTCCTTCTGACAGACTATTAATATCTAGTTTCAAATAATCAAAATTTACACAAATCACATATAACAATATTTACACAAATCACATATAGCACTATATCATAAACTATAAATCTGTAACATTTGGATATTTATACACATCTGTGGTTCACTTCAGTCTTTTGTTTTTCTCTTTTTTGATTGATGAAGATCATTTTTGATCGAAATATTTCAATAGTGTGTTAAGTTTTTATATGTGTTTATTTCCAAGAGATTGCAGTTTTGGACTATTGCCATTAGGTTAGTCTGTCAGTCTCCTATCTAGTCCAAAAATTCCTAAATATGCTCTAAGCCAGGCAGCCTCACTACGCGGCCCATACGCATGCGGCCCTCGGGACGATTTTTTGTGGCCCTTAGACGGTTAGGATTGAAGTCAAAATATTTTTTGTTACCGTGTTATGAAAGACGTTGTTAAGATCGTGAATTTCATAAGATCAGATGAACTGAACCACAGAACGTTTCAAGAGTTTTTGAAAGAACTTATTTCGCAATACGGGGATGTGCTTTACCACACAGAAGTTAGATGGCTGAGTAAGGGTAAAGTTTTGGAACGTTTCTTCAGCATTCGACATGAGATTAATTATTTTTTGGCTACAAAGAACAAAGAGTACCCTGAAGTGTATAATTTTAGTTGGTGGCTTAAAGTAGCGTTTCTTACTGACACAATGGGCATTATGAATGAAACGCTGACTAAATTGCAAGGAGACTATAATAACATTGTAACTAAGATGATGAGTATCGCATTTGCACATGAACAAAAACTGATTATGTATATTCAAGAAATATCAAACAGTGATTATTCCAGCTTCTCTTCAGTTAAAACACTGTTTGATAAAAATCCTGATGAAAGTCAAAATGTTTCCGATTTACTAGAACTGTTGAAAGACCCGAAGGAAGAAATGTGTCAGAGGTTTAGTGACTTCGGGAAGTATCAGGAACCATTTCGCTTGGTAGAAAATCCATGGGCAATGAAACCAGCTAATGTAGCTCATCTTTCTGTTTTTGGATATGAAGCTAGGGATTTTAAAAATAAATTAATAGATTTTCAGAACGATACGGAACTCAAAAGTATTTTTGAAGAAAAGATTAAGAATAAAGCTCACTAAGAGTTTTGGAGGGGTGTTGAAAAGGACAAATTTCCTAACTTGAATGTGCTCAGAAAATTTTGAAGGTGCTCAGAAGTTTTTTCAGTAAGCTAAGTTTGTAAAAAACAAGTACAGATCTAGGCTAACAAGTGAGAATGTTAAGAACATTTTAAGAATTTCAGTTTCTTCCCAACCTGCCAACATAGATGCCATATTAGAGGACTGTGAAAGATTTCGCCCATCAACTTCAAAGAATTAACTAAGTAAAAACAAAAGATATTTTCAAACTTTTTATGCGCAAAACAGTTTATTTATGTTGGTAATGTAATAAACGTATGTTATAATCATATTGTTTGTCAGTTATTTAGTGCCTCTTGTACTTGCGGCCCTCAGGAAAATTTTATGCAAAATTTTTGGCTCTCAAAGTATTCCTAGTGAGGACCCCTGCTCTAAGCTCTACTAGAACTAACCTAAATATATATATATATATATATAAAATAAATTTAAAATATTTCAAACACAAGAATACTTTTAATGAATATATTTATTCAAAGCTTTTCGCCGATAAAAAAGTATCAGCATCTTCAGGAAAAATAATTATCTAATAAAATACTTTTACAAAATTCATTTTGTAAAAGTATTTTATTAGATAATTATTTTTCCTGAAGATGCTGATACTTTTTTATCGGCGAAAAGCTTTGAATAAATATATTCATTAAAAGTATTCTTGTGTTTGAAATATTTTAAATTTATTAACTATATACACAAGAAAACATATCACCATATTTAATATATATATATATATATATATATATATATATATATATATATATATATATATGAAGTTATTATTATTAATTGTAAACTATTTTTTCCACCACTAAGTGCAATAATTTTACCTTATGTGCTGAGGGACCTTTCGGTCACTTAACCATTGTCGAATCACTGAATTAGTTTTCTCTATTTTTCTGGTGTGGTTGTTCGGTCCGTGATGTTGGTATTTGTTGACGTCATACATGTTTCTTCATTGAGCCGTGTGTATAATGTTTCTAAATAGTACGTTGTCTGCATATGTTGTCTGTAGGTTCATTAAATCGTTGTGTATGTTTTTATAAATGTGATATTTTTCTAGTGAGTTTAGTTCTATTGGGTTATTATTTAGTTCAAGTATGGTTAGGTTATTTTTGTAATTTGTTACTTCATGTTTATGTGATATTAGGTGTGCTGCTACATTTGATGTTTTTGTATTTTTATTTTTGAATGCTCTGTAATGTTCTTCAAATCTTATTTTAAATGATCTGGTTGTTTATCCTATGTAAAATGCGTTGGAATCGTTACATGTAATTTTGTAAATTGCAGATAGGTTATGTTTTTCTGTATTTGTATTCTGGTTTGTGTTATTAAAATATTTTATTATTTTGTTGTTTGGTTTGTATGTTGGAGTGTAGTGTTCTTTGTTGTATATATTTGTTATTTTTTCTATTTTGTTATTAGTGTATTTATATTTTAGGTAGATTTTTTTATTATTATTTTGTGTTCAGGTTGTAGTGTTGCGTTTAGGTTAGGGTTTTTTGTAAATTTATTTTATATGTTTTTTATAAGGTGTTTGTTGTATCCATTTTCTATTGCTATTTTTGTAATGTTATCTAAATCTTCATTTAATTTTTGTTTGTTATTTTGTGTGTATTTTATTGCTTTATTTATTATGTTACTGTAAGTGTTAATTTTGTGTGTCCAGGGGTGGTTAGATTTGTTGTGTATTGTTGGAAGTTAGTTCTCTGTGTACTGTAGTTTCTATTTTATTATTGTTTATATTAAATTTAATTTCAAGATAGTTAATTGTTCTGTTTATTTCTGTTTTGAAGGTGAATTGAATATTTTTGTTGTAAGTATTTAATTTGTTTATTATTATGATGTGTTCGTTGTGAATGGTAGGTTGGTATATTACGACTATATCATGTACATATCTTGTCCATAGCAAAATGTTATGTGTGTTTAGTATAGGTTTAATTATTATTTGTTCAAAGTGACTCAGGTTTAATTATTGTTTGACCGAAAGGTCCCTCATCACATAAGGTAAAATTATTGGATTTAGTGGTGGAAAATATTATTTACAAGTGATATATATATATATATATATATATATATATATATATATATATATATATATATATATATATATATATATTCTTGATTTTAACGTTATCCATTGTTTTTCCGTTGCACATATATATATATATATATATATATATATATATATATATATATATTTAGGTTAGTTTTGGTTGGTAAAGATTATTTTTGGACTAGGAGACTGACAGACTTACCTTAGTAAGAGTCCACACTGTAGTCTTTAAATAGAAACACATAAAAGCACTTAAACAATGATATATTTCAACCACACAGTGGTCTTTGTCAATCGACTTGCTTATGTGTTTCTATTTCAAGACTACAGAGTGGACTCTTACCAAGGTAAGTCTGTCAGTCTCCTAGTCCAAAAAATCTAAATAATCTTTACCAACCAAAACTAACCTAAATATATATATATATATATATATATATATATATATATATATATATATATATATAGAGACTATGTAAATTAGATATGATATAAATATAAAACACATTTACTTGTAAAAATCTATATTTTAAATACATTATAGTAAAAAAAAAAAAAAAAATACAATGCTTGAACTATAACAAATAGGACACTATAGTAAATTTTTATTTTAGAAATCCATATCTTTGACGTTTTTCTCCTAGTTTATCTTCTTCTGAAAGTACTTTACTAAGTTCTTGGTTTAGAGTCAATCCAATAGACAATCCTACCTGTAAAAATAAATATCATTATATAACTAATATAACTTAAAAACATATAGTACTGTTCAACCAAGCAAACTTAATTATTGTGGTTTACTATTTTCTTTTTCTAAAATTCTTATGGGATGTGACTGTTTAGAAAAATCCAAAAATATTATCATTGTTACTCAGTCAAAATTGACAGAATTATTGAAAAAAAGAAATATTTAAAAAATGGTATATGCCATTCTTGATAAAATAAATAATATTTGCTGCAGGAGGGTTGTTGGAAAATAATGTTATGGTTTCCTACTTATTTTATCATATAGGTCTCAACTCTATCGAACAAGTTTTTGCAAACATACAGATACATTAGAAAAAATGTTTATTAAAGGGACTTAGATAAGGATGTAAAGTCCTTGACTAATATGTTTTTAAGATTATGAGTAAGAATGTGCAAAATTGTTATCATGTACTCAGAGCAGAGAAGAGATGATACATTTATCTATTAAAATTTAAAGGTAAGTTATAACTGTATTAAGGAGGATTTAGAATGATGGTGGAAAAAATTAGTTACTGTTATGAAATTCAAATATGTATAATATCTTAATTTTATAAAGCTACAAAATTTATATCAGTGTCTAATAAATACATAAAATTCAATCAAATGAAATAAGTAATGACTGTGCCTTAATCGAAAATAACTTAATAGTAATTAATCAAGCAAGAAAGTATTCAAAAATGTAATAAAAAAGCTTTTTGGTATAATAGTAATAATTGGCTGCAATATCAACACAAAATTATGCAGTTTCATGAAGTTGTGAACTTTCAATTACTATAGCTATAAAATTATTAGAAAAGTAATCAGAAAATAGTTTTATTTAAACTTCTGAATTTGAATCATACTTCTACAAGGTATAATTGATTTTTGAACATCTACCTAAACCTGAAAAACTTATAAATTAGAACTTTGAAAATTTTTGGAGAATTACAAATCATTATAAAGTAATAAAACCATTAAAGTTGAATTATAAATACAATTTTTATTAATTTAATTCTCAATTATTTTCGTTTTAATACAAACAAAAAAGTCAAGGCATATGCAAGGTGGATTATATTATTAACACTGAACGTTTACTTACATAAAACTTTTATTGAATAAAGTTATAGATTTTTAGACAAGTAAGTAACATTACCACAATACACACGCACTCGTTATTATCAATATTTGGAAATTGTTATACAGAAACAAAAATGGATAGTTTTAAAATTTAATGCTTATAAATTTTTTAGATGTTGTAAATAATACAAATAACCTATGGTGATATTTAAACCTTGATTTGGGCAAACACTGAAATAAGATACTTCTTCTAAAAAACTTTTAACCATTTAAAAAATCCTCATATGAAGTCCAAAGCCCTCAAAAAGTTGTTTACACTATTTACCTAAAACCCACTTGATGTTTTAGAAGAAATTGTTAAAAAAGTTTAAAAGGTACATAGCACCTTAGGTTATATTATAATATTGCAATACTATTTTTCTTCTAAAGCCTGTACATGAAGTTTAGTTTTCATAAGCACCTTTAAAGTATCTTTGAGTGTCTGGGGATGAAAACTGCCTACTCCTGTTTTGAAGACAGCTGAAATTTTGGAATTTTTTGTCACAGCTACCACCAAACTAGCAGCACTACAAGTTTCTTCTTCAGCTGTTGGATCTACAACACATTGGTCTCCAATCTTTAACAGATAACGACAAATTTTAGAATTAAATGAGAATACAATTTTAAGAAATAAGTATTTTTCAAATTAAAAAAATGAACATTTTAAAACTATCTACATCCTGTGTATGTTAAAGTGACCCATTTTTTTGTTCTTACATATACACAGGATACAACATAAAAGGAAACTTACAAAAATACTGGAGCCATAGTCAATAAAAATAAACCAACCAGAAAAAATATGTCCCTCACTTAATAACGGAATATATAAAATCAAATTCCCAGACTGTAACAAATTATACATTGGCCAAACTAAAAATAAATTAAAAGACAGATATGAAGAGCACCTAAAGGGATACATTATGCCAAACATTTATAATCCAAACAGCCATACACATTATCAAAAGCATACATTACCCAATTAAAAAAACAAACGTCTACTACAAAAAGTACAAAAATGCCTCAAAATGACAATCTGGGAACAGCTACAAATTTATAAACACAAAAATAATATAATAAACAAATACAAATAAAATTAAAGTTAATTATTCAACTTAAAAGACAAAATTAACCCTAAGAAAAACTAAAAATTTCCCATAGTCCAATGAATCCAAAAATAGAGCAATACCGGCATTCCACGTGACAACAGAAATCCCATACACCTGGGATGTGATAAGACAGGTCAACCGCTCAACACGCTGCTAGTCACAAATTCACATCTTTCAATAATTTTTATACCACCAAAATAATTAAGGCCCTCCCCCCGATTGCAACCCTTCAGAAGTGAGAAGATGGGAGTTATCATACCAGTGGTACACCAAATCTAGAGAGCCTCCTAACCTCAACATCAGATAAAACTCCTTTTACCTTCCCCCTAACTTCTACCATTTTTAACAACTCCATTTACCTTCCTTCTGACAGACTATTAATATCTAGTTTCAAATAATCAATATTTATACAAACCACATATAGCACTATATCATAAACTATAAATCTGTGACATTTGGATATTTATACACATCTGTGGTTCACTTCAGTCTTTTCTTTTTTGTTTTTTGATTGACAACGATCACTTTTGATCGAAATATTTCAATAGTGTGTTAAGTTTTTTATATGTGTCTATTTATTTATTTCCAAGAGATTGCAGTTTTGGACTATTGCCATTAGGTAAGTCTGTCAGTCTCTTATCTTGTCCAAAATTCCTATATATATATATATATATTAGCGATCAAGGATGAATGTTCATGAGTTAGTTGACAATGCAATCAGTGAAAATTATATATATGATGCAGTCTTGAAAATCCGAGTCCCGATATTTCGAGCCTATTTCTATTTCAGTCTATTTTATCTATTTGAAAGAAAATGAGTTGGGCGTTCAAGAAATATTTAAATCAATACCTCATGCTAAGGAAATAAGCCAGGCTTCCAAGCTTCCTCCTCATTCTGTTGTTATGTTAACACTCAGGTTTGCAGTTATGTTGTGTTTGAATGTCAGTATCAGTTGTGTTTAGATGACTGAAGGTCAATGGGTCATAAATATCTTTCTTTATTTACACTGTAAGTTTCGACAGTCAACAAATATCCCTGCACAAATTTCTAGTCTTGCAGTGACATATTAGAAAATAAACTCTCTTGAAGCAAACAAATTAATCAAACAATGAGGACACTCATGATTAGAGGGACTAGTCTTTATTCCCGCTATTAATAAATCTGGTTTGGGCTGTTGCCACATTAATCTGGATATGGGGGTGTTACTGTATTAGGGTTCATTAAAAGTCCTGTTTTTCAAAATGCTCCAGAACTTTTCCTGTGTAATCCGAGGGGTTTCTGTCCCATTCACCTCAAATTATTGAGACTCTACTGAAACTTTCAACATCTAAGCAACCAAATTGATATTTAAAGCTGGATCCATAGCTCCAGTTTTTTTTTTATGAATACAGTTTGGTTTGAGAAAGTAATAATACTAACATAGTATGTGGGAATTTATTTTATCGAAAGTTTGTATTTATTATTTGTGAACCACCAAAATATTTACGACAAACAGGAAGCTGATTAATATTAAATAAATCTGTAAGCTTGTTTATATAGATATAATACATCAAGCATATTATCATAAATATAAAACAATTTGTGATTATGATGTATTTATATAGATAAACCAAAATTGTAATAGTATTTTTCATTGTGCAGCTAATTAACAAATCTTGAAAAACTGAAGTTAAATTTTATAGTTCACAGTATGTATTTTAATCTTTTCTCAAGACCTGTACGTCATGATATTCAGTCAGGCAGAATTCATCTTACACCATAATCTAACACATTACTCATGTGAATATAAATTATCATTTAACCATCTCAAGATATTTTAAGGCTTGATAAACATATAAGAGTATACGTATTGTTAGTGCCAAGCGTTAGGTAAGTTAATTAAAATACATTTTGTTGTATTTCTCTAGGTGTAAAAAAGATTTGTGTAGACTATTAGTTTTAAGGTTTATGTAAAAAACAAAAATATTTAATGTTTCAAATTTATATATTCTTAACTTTACAAATAATATCAATATCTCTATTAATCCATTTTCACAAGTTACTTTTAATTAACATATCTTTAGTTCTATTCTGTTCATAAGTAGAATAAATGATAGTTCCACACAGCTTTAAGGGTGTATAATAACAACAGAGAACATCAGGACTGTGATATTTTTTGTTGCTAAATTCCTGGAAAGAAATTATTAATAATTTTAATTCATTTTCCTTCAATATATAAATATATATAATAAAAAACTTAATAGTTTTAATATGTTACATCTTATTACAATTTAAAAATTAACCACAAATAAAGTCAAACGTTGAAAAAATGTTACGGTGTAATTCTAAGCAAAACTTTCTGCTTATTATTTCATAGATATTTAAATCACCAATTTATTTAACATAAACATTATATACTATACAACTATTCTTTGAGCTTAGCTTGTGAAGGTTATGTTAAAACAAATAAAAACATACACAAAACTCACAAATTAATCATTTATTGACTCATACACGTTTCAATGACAAAGTTATCATCATCAATGAGTGTTACAAATACAAACTCTCACTGAGTTGTAAGTGAGTTTGTAGTAGTAACACTCACTGATGATGATGACTTTGTCACTGAAACGAGAATGAGTCAATAAATGATTAATTTGTGAGTTTTGTATGTATTTATTTGTATTATATATTACCTTGCATAGCGTGACTAAAACAGGAGCACATTTTATATCCACATTCCAACAGTCAAATGGGTCATCAGATAATGTCAAATCAACTTGTCCGCCATCTTGTTCAGCAGCTATTACACTAGGGACACGAGTATTGTACAATGCAGCCTTAACAGCCAGTGATACAGCATCAAATAAATTGCCCCCGCATTCCAAAACCAGAATATCAGCATATAGTTTCCAGCACTGCAGACCTCTCAGTATACATAGCGGCTCAAGAGGAAATGATGAATAGGCTTTAGATAAGAAACTGCTTATTTCAGTTGCCAAATCTTCTCCTCCTCGACCTTCAAAAGCTGGAGTTGCATTGGCTGAGCTAATTAAAAACATTTAGTGGTTAACAAGCTACTATAAATATTATATAAAATTTAGACACACATTTATTAAGCCTATTTCTATAATACTACTCAAAACATTCCAATATAATGAAATCCGAACCCTGGTGATCCGAAGTTTCAGATAATCTGAAATTACTTGAAAAAACAACAAAATGGTTTTAAAAGGATGAAAAATTAAGAGTTGTGTTTATTTACAATGTAAGGAAAAATATTAACAAGATAGCAAAGTGTCGCTCAAATGCACAAGCAAGATCTGCATGTGTCACAAGATTTGTTGAGATATCTTCGTCATTCTAAAAAACATTTTGATATTAAATCCGATCAACCATTGAGACAATGCTGTCATTATTTAGTTCCTGATTACCATTCTCATCTTGGGCGATTCATTCTTCGTATCCAGGGATCTGTTTAGTGAGTGGAAGAGTCTTTCATTGGTGCTGCATCACGAAGATTAGTTTCTTTAAATTCTAGACTTGGTCAGAATGTTTTCCAAGATTTTTACAGTTTTACAAATTTTACACTTTTATTACATTTTCCCCATGCTTCAGCAGGCCAATAAATAACATCTCTATTTACCTTTTAAAAATACCTATTTTAGTCTATCTTTAACAACAAGTCTTCTTTTTCTTCAATTAATATTCGTAAAGGCATTTTACAATAACGCATTTTTATTGTTTGCAGAACTCCTTGGTCCATTGACTGTAGAATTAAGGTTATAAGAGACAGCCAGAATATGGCTTCAATGTCGTCTTTGACTAACACAGCATAAGATAGATGTGAAATGTCATTATCAATGAAAAGAAAAGCTTTGATAGGCAATTTATTATCTTTGTTAAATCTTATCACTGAATGAAGGAATTTTTTTTCAAACAATTCTTTGTAGAGAATACTGATTATCCATGCCTTGTTTCGATTTCTATAGAAAACTGGATGAGATTTCATATTTATATTTGTCAAAGCATGTGGCTTTGCAGATTTCCCAATAACCATTAGAGGTAATTTAGCCAAATTGATTACCTCATTAGAGGTAGCCATAGGATTGCTGCATCTCACAATGGTAAGGCGTTCTTTGTTCATTTTAAACCCTGGGGCTGATAATTCCTCTTTAGAAGCAAAACGTTTTGTTGGGAACACTTTAAAGTTTAGTCCTGACTCATTGCAATATAAACATGCTGGGGTAGGATGTTTTCTGACCCAATTAAATCTGGAATTCATCTATAAATTCATATGTGGTGGAACAATAAGCAGATAATTTTTCTCCAGCTAACAAACACCTTGCCTCTTTTTCCAACAGTTTAACCATCAATTACTTGCTGTAATGCCTTTCTCTGAATTCATGGGCAGCTTATAGGAGTGCCTTTTTCTCTTGACTGTATGGACCATAAAAAAGTACTTTTGTCTACTTTTGATAAATAGATGTAGAATTATGACGTTCCAAAGTGTCTTCGCTTGTTGTACCTCTGAACTGTTCAATTTTAGCACCATTTTTCCAATCAGTAATTGCGCTTCACTAATGTTGAATTCAAAGGATAATTTGGTTGCTGGTTCCCCTTTGTCTAATCTTTTAAGCACTTCTAATTTTTCTTTTACTGTAAAACAGACGCTTTAGTGTCCAAAAAGCATAACTAATCTTCAATGTACAAGTGTCTGAAATACCGTTCAATACTATCAAGAAGATTAGTAGTATTCTTCGGACAGATTTGCAAATAAGGAAACAAATTTATAAAAAATTGAAGTTAATTCAAAATGTTATCAGTTTTTTTTAATTAAACAGAAATAGTTGTACAATTGATATCATGTTAAAACTTCTGCAATACGTACCAATCAACAAAAAATTCAAGTTTTCCTTGACCAGGTGTCTCTGCATGGGGAACATCAATCTCTGTTTTTATGCCTACTAAGATATCAGTATTTGCTAGCCGAAGACGAGCAGATCCACTTGCATTATTTACAACATCCGTTTCTAATTCCATTGGTCGATAATCAGTCCGAGTTCTCCCATCATTTCTAAAATTGTCCTACAACATAACAGATTTGATTTGACTTATTTTTGCATCCTAGCAGAAATTATTAATATACATTTCTTTGAAACAAGCAAATAAATCTTGGTAAATACAGAATGTTTATAACATATTTTATGAGTATCAAACATTTACTTTTAGGGTGTTATATAATAAATACTTAATAAAAAACCATAGTAAATAACAAGTTAAGATCTTAATTAGATAATATAAGGAAAACGTAATATATTAAAAGTAATAGGAAGAGTTGATCTTTGGTAAATACTTACTAATAAACTGCTTTTGTAATCCAACACAATTACTATAGGTACAATACAGACTAGAAATATGCAGTAAAACCCTATTAATATGTTTTTCAATGGCCTGTTTAAAACAATGTATTAAATTGGAGCACATATTAAGCAGAATAGGATTAGCACATGAATGGGCTATATTTTTTAAATATTTATGAATTTAAGAATAAAAGTAGATTGACAGTATTTGTTATTAGTGTATTAAACTCAATAAATATGATTTTTAAAACTGTTACAATTACATTTTTTATCCTTATAGGATAAATAGTTATTGATCAGAAATTGATTATTCAATATACTAACATTTTCAGACCAAATAATTGACTTGATGACTGATAATATGATGAATGAAAAAGCTCATTTTCTGTGCAAGTCAACCAGTAGAATTGTTGAAATAATCTAAAATAGGGGTTTGAACTCTGTATAAAAAGAAAAATCTGGTACATAGCTATAGAGAACCTTTTATTGGGTCAAATCTTTCAAGAGAATAAGTGAACATTCACTCACTAAATTCTGAGTGTGATTGCAAATTTATTTAAACTGTGTACAATGTCGCCTTCCCGTAATATACTAACAAGGTGTAAAACCACTTTGGAAGATGAGAGATATACTTTCTCTTGAATTTTGTGGTCCATTACATTCGGCGAATCTTAATTAATCACTCTAACATTAGTTTATGACTATCCGAACTTTAAATTTTGTAAATTTGTGAAAACTTACTGAGACAGAACGTTTTCGATTGCTATGTGGCAATCTTCATCAGGGTCTTCTTTCTGTTATGATGTTGGTAATGGACTGGAAAGTCGTCATAGATACAAAGAATTGTTATTATGTTTTCTTTGTAGAATTGTATGGGACCACATTGTTGAGATAAATTGAGATATTCGATCATCATCAAACAGGTGGCAATATTAATTACATATAACCTTACAAGTAATTGATGCTGAGATAAGGAGAAATAAGAATCAGAGAAGGATCTGCTTTAATAATAACGATTTTAATAATTTATAGTTCAAGCATCTGCTAGTGATAATAAAATAATATAATCAACATAAACTTAATTGAAATGCAGAGAAATGAAGTTGATGCTTTCATTATGCTAGTTGAATTTCAGCAAATTAATCATCATGAATAAGTAAAACAAAATGCACCTGTTCAGTGCAGGTTTTGTATTTTTCGTATTTTGCCGCGACATTCCTCAGCTGTACAACTGGTCTCTTGATACTCGTTGACGTTTGACCTGTGGCCAGCTGTTTAGCCAGTGCAACTCTGTTAAAGTTGGTTGTCAACGATTTGGCTTTCTTAAGTTGGCATCAGTGCTCTCATTGTGTTACAATTTCTGTACAGTTTTTCCGCCTTAACACAGTAGAGAAGTATTTCATCACTCGACTAGGTCAGTCCTTGGTCAAACCGAGCTGTTCTTTCCCGCATTGGCTTTGTCTTTGTAGCCAATTTAAACGTACCGCAAGCATTTAATAATATGTGTGTAAAGTTCGGACAGTGTCGAACATTTTGAACTATATTTCGTCGCTTTTGTTAAAGTGTCGTTTGGTTACCCCGGTTGTGCAACTTCAGTGCTTAGTCGCGTGGTAGGAACTTATAAGTGCCTTTGTAAGGTGAAATTTGTACATGTTACTCATGGTTTAAATTGAGTTTTAATTACTTTACTGCCGTCAAGACGTCTCTGCAGCATCCGACGACCACAGTACTGTGGAAGCTCTACTACCTCGCTCTTCAGAAGGATACATCACTTCTTACCTCGGGTAAGTGCTTAGTTAAGGTTTAATGAGAACTTGTCGTTCACATTCGTATTAAATTCAGTTTCGTTGTTGATTTGTTTCTAAATGACTTGATCTTGTTTAGAGAGGTTTTTAAACTTTCTGTGTTAAATGTAATTCATGATTGCGCAATTTTCGTAAGCTTACCGACCATGCTTTGTGTATCCCCTCGCTTTGTGAATCACGATTCCGCAACCGCAAGTAACCTTGCTGACAATACGTTTTATCGTACCTCGTTTGTTTCTAACTTTAGTCTCTCTACAGACTAAACAGCACCCTTTTCTACGAGTAAAAAATAGCATACAATTAAAAAGAAATACTTTTTGATAAAATTTGATTATTTTATATGAAAAAATTACTGAGGAATATATGAGGAGACTGAAGTCATACAATGAATTGTTTGTTACAAATTCAGAAAGTAACAAAAAATGTTGTTATTTACAGAAGTCATATACAATTGATGTTATCTAATAGGATTAGTTATTCAAGGATTAGTTATTAGAAGACAAGTTCCTGGTACACAAACAAAACATATTAAAACACACATCACAATTATTTTGGCAGAAGTGATAAATAAATTTTAGAAAACACTGGATGAAGCAAATGATCCACCAACACATGAAGTCCTCAATCTGAGAAAGATATCAGCAAAATTTGTAATAGAAAAATTTTCAGGTAAAAATACTTATGCTGTACAATGGACAAATATCAATTTTTGCTGTATAATTTTTGAGAATGAATGCTCAAGAATGGGGGTAAATCAAATTATGAATAAGATAAGAATTTTTAGATTGTTTTAGGAAAGCTCATACATTGATTGATGTAGCTCAATAATTGTAAAGTGTATATTTGATTTTGAATGGGAAAAAGTGGGAAACACTTTTCTGCAAAACTCATGCAGATAAAGGGTGGAATCCAGTGAGGTATGCTTCTGAGTATAAGTACATTAATGGTTCTTTATCAGAGTAGACCCTAAAAAGGAATTATTGTTGAAAAATTAACAAATCAGTAGATAAGAAAACTATGATTGATATAATTGCTGTGGGGCTTTTACATTTAATATTTGAAAAAATTGGTAGAAATAAATTACAGGAAACTGAAATTAAACTAGAGATCTATAGTGCCTAGTAAAACTAACACCTATTAGAAAAAAATGAAAAAGCATATACAAATACATATATATATATATATATATATATATATATATATATATATATAATATATAATATATATATATATATATATATATATATATATATATATATATAAAAAGTTATTATTGTTAATTGTAAACAATTATTCCACAATTAACAATAATAGCTTTATAAAGTCAGTGGAAAAACATCAATAGCTCAGAATTGAAAGTACAGTTGAATAAAAATATCTAAAAAGCTAATAGTGCCATCTACAAAAACAAAATTAAACAACTAGGCAAAATAAAACCACCTCAGATAAATAGTAATAAACATGTTAAAATTCCTAGTTTATTATATGACAGGGAAACAGAAGAAACACCTTCATCTTCTAAAATGTTACAGAAAGGGAAAATTAAAAGAAAACTAGTTGTGGGATAAATTTCAATAGGCATATAAATCATGATAAGTTTAAGATTTTAGTAAACTATTTGATTTTAGATCAACGGTAAAAAGTTGATATGTTTATTGTAAATAGGTTTTTGCTAAAAACAAATATGATATCTGGACTGTGTAGCAGAGTATGAAGCCTATATTAACCTATTGGTATATTAATACTGTATCAAACGACCCTACAGATACAGGAAGAAGATGAAATTGAAATAAAATACTAAGTAGCAGAACTGTTAAAGAAAGATTTGATTCCAGAATTGTACATCCATTTGCTACTACAGTAACTCTAACATATAAAAACAAAGACAATAAAAAATCAAGATTATGCATGGATTTTAGGACTTTGAAACAAAACTATGATCTCTCAATCATAACCTTTTTCACTATTGGAGGATTTAATTGTCAAAACTATTAACTATAAATATTTTTCAACTTTGGATATAAATTCAGCATTTTGGTTTAATTTCTTTAAAAATAGAAGACAGATAAAAAAACTGTGTTGAGAAATTTTCCAATTCTCAAAACAAGGCAGAATATACATAAATTCCTTGATAAAAATAAATTATCCCCATAAATTTGTTTCTCAAATTGCAATTATTTTAGAATAAAATACTTCTCATAATACACAACTTATTCAGAAAGGATAACGAATTCTTTTGGTTTAAACAATGTCAGAAATCATTTGATAAAATAAAATCATCACTCTTGTCAAAACCAAGTAGGAGTTGTGGTAAAACAGACAGGTGAAAATAGGGATAGTAAGCCAGGGCATGTTTTTCAAAAAAATTGACCAAAGCTGAAATGAAAAGAAAGTTATCTAGAATGTTTGGCAATAAAGGAGGCAGTGAAATTTAGCAGAATTGGCTTATTGAAATAGATTTTCTAATATACTCTGGCTATAAATATATGATTATAAATCTCTTTAGCATAAAAATATAAAGGCTAAACAGATGAAGAACTGAAAGATAACTTGCTATTTATCACATTCAGAAATGTCAAAATAATACCTCTATAATTACAATCAAGTATAACATATAGAGACCTGGAAGAGGACAGGAAACGGGCTTTACAAAATATGAAGTCTTACAATTATAATAAACCATTTGAAATGAATAGAAGAGAAATTCAATTAAGCATAAGAGACACGGTTTATGTAAAAAACTGAAACCAACTAATAATTGAAAATGGGATTAATTAAGAATTTAACCACACAAAATATTGTAAAAATCTTTTTCAGTATATGAATTTGACACAGGTCATACAAAAACAGAATCCAAAGTTTCTCCACATCACAAAACTAATTTTACTGTTGGGCTTGTAAGATAATTATTGAACAAGTACTTTCAATACCCCACAATTGTTCATGTCCAGGAGAAGAGATTTAAGAAAATCACTCATATACTCATGTTTTTCTCAAGTTCAAACAGATGTCTCTCCAGTTCTCAATATTATTGAACAAAACAGCTGATCAGTTATAATTCACTGTTAATATAAAATATTTTGTGAAAATATAAAAATTGTAATTAATATCCAAGTTAACAAAACATTAAATAAAACCATAATATCCCACCCCCACCCTAATACCCTAACCTATGTAAACCTTGAGATCAGTTACGGTCTGAGTTGACAATGGGACACACTTCCCGAAACGGCCGTCCTCAACAAATATAAGTAAGTGCTACTATAGGCAAGTTTGTAAATATTTACAAGTGTTTAGTGAAAACTAGTAGCTCATGTGAAGATGGCATCAATAAATATGAGTTAAATAAAACTTTAATTATCATTTCTTTGATTAAATAGAGGTATGATAGTTTTATACAATTAATTTCTGCATCAAATAATAAAACTTTGTTGTCATTAAGAAACGTAACAAAGTTAAGTTTTATTGCAAAGTCTTTACATATATTTGAAGAAAATTTATTGCAATGTAGTTTTTTATAACCAGAAGTATATTTGAGCATAATCCATTGTTGTGCAGGAGATTTTATTCAATTTCCGAATGGATCATTCCTTTTCAGGAGCCAGTCACATTTAGAGTTTTATGAATGGTGTTAGTCATTATAAAGGATTGGGATGGAGAGATCATTAGTATATTGAGTAAGAAGAGGGCTTGAAGAAGATGAACTGAAAGCAGTGGTGCCTTGGCAGCATAAGTGGGTTGTGCTGCAAAAAGCAGTATGCCACAACAATCATGTGAAAGGCTTTAGCATACGAGTGATTATCTGAATTGATAAAGTTTTACGTGATTGTTCTTCAATGCACTGCTAAACCCTAGTAACCTTTGGAGGTGTGGTTTGTGCTATGGAGGTGAGGTGGACAACTACCTTAAGTGCTCAAGAGGACCACTCACCCCTCTATATATTTTAGCAGGTTGTTCAGTGGTCCTGAGAGATGGTCATTATACTTGGCATCATAACAGGATTTTGGATATTATGAGTTGCCAGACATGGCTCATCCTTATGCTCTGATTTGACAACAGTGCAAACTCTTTAAGGTCTGTGAGTTGAACTGAATATTTCTTGGGACACTAATATTCCATCCCAACCTAAGCTCAATAAAAACTCCTATGCTCTTAAGTTAGGGAGAAAGTGTAAAAGGAGTCATTTTTATGAAGTGGAAATTGGAGATCATAGGCTTCCTGTAGTCTTTACATGATTCTGAAAGACCTTGGTCTGGCTAGATAATTAGATGAAATTATCTAGTATGTCTAAAAATCCACATTCATCAAGGCTGTGGCTAAGACGGACTGTAGCATGGCCACATGGTGAGGAAGTGTTGGACCCATAAAAGCGCTTAAACCTCCCATTGCCATAGTTAGAAGTCCTGGACCAGGTAGACTGAAAGATTAAGACAGGAAGATCTTTTGAAGCTACAGGTCCCAAAGAATAGGAAAAAATCTGAAAGGAAGATGGATGGTATTTAAGGAAGAATCTAAATATGCTTAATGTTCCAAAAATCCTGATTTGCTTTGGTATATATATATATGTATATATATATATATATATATATATATATATATATATATATATATATATATATATATAAATATCGCAATATGTATTCTTGTGTATTAATAAAGAACTAACTCAAAATACAAATACAAGAATTATAATTGAATTTACAATTCAAAGCTTTTCGTTGACAAACAGTACCAACATCATCAGGAATATTAAACAATTAAAATTAACATATGCGCAAATTAGATCAAATAAATAGCTATGCCAAATAAATTACAATGTTGTTAAAAATTTTTTATTTTGCTGCCCTAACATTACAAACACTGAATATATTATCAAATTTAGATTTTACTTGTATTTGTTCATTTATCAACTCATTATTAGTATTATATTTATGTATTTCTAAGGCTTCATAAATATTCATTCTCAGGCCTTTGTTAATTTCTTTTACAAGTATCATATTATCTATATTAGGAAATATGTGGTTATTATTAATACAATGACTAGCAAAATTTGATTTATAAATTTCTGGCTTTTTATATGCATTAAAATGCTCTTTATATCTATCTTTAAGTTTTTTCTTAGTTTGTCCTATATAAACTTTATTACGATAATCACATACTAATTTATATACACCGTTTTTTTCATGCATATTAATAATATTATTATTCATTATATTTATTAATATGTTATTAGTATTATATATATTATATATATATATATATATATATATATATATATATATATATATATATATTTATTGGAAAAATAAAACATACTCCATTGGTAATACTTGACAAATTCTCCACCATCTTTGAATGAATTGAGTGCAACATTTTTAATGTCACCAACCATAAATAGGGATTATAATTTATATTAACTATTATCATGTAAACATAACCATAAAGATTTAAACCATAAATATTACAAAACACACTCCCGTTGAAGGAGGATTTTTTTTCAAAAAAAATTACAGCACTATATTACAGCCTATTACTATAAAGCTATACAAACCCCCAGCATGAGTATCTCATGATTTCGCTATAATACCTGCAAATGCATATCACACAATATATCATATCATATTTACAAATTTAAACATGTGTATCCTACTGAAGTTTTAAAAAAATAAAATTTAGTACAGGATTGTTGGGATTGTATAAAATGACCCCGTAATGGATTTATTTTATTCAAGGACCTGATATTCATTACAAACTCATGGTATCTGGTAAAAATTATGGAGTCTCCTTGTACTTGTTTAATATAAATTCTCAGAAGCCAATTAGATATTCACTGTCAGCCTGATCAAACTAGTACTTTATTTTTTAATTGTGACTACCAATATCTATTCAATTTTCATACTTTGGTTTATATGAATTTTATTCAATATCCTCATTCTCATATAAAACCACATCTTACAAGTTTTATTTACAGTTTTGACATCTATATCCTACTGGAGTTTAAAAAATTCAAATATAGTGGAGGGTAATATAGTGGAACGTAATATACGTTCCTATGAATTCACATTAAGTAATTTGGAGTTAGTTTTGGAAATTTTTACATTTTTTAATGTTTATTGTACATTTTTACCCAAAACATTTTTTTAGAATTATTGCAATAGCTAAAAACTATCTGGTTATAATAGATTTTATTTTTAATAATAAATAATTTTAGGGTAATTATTAAGATCAGCGACTACCACTCTGATTGGCAAAGTTTTTTTATCCCTGTTTAATTTGACCATGCTGAATACGAATCTGAAGTTATTTTTAACGGCAAACATAAATTAACCTAAAATAAACTAACCTTACCTAACCTAGGTGCTTACTAACACTCTGATCACCCAAAATTATTTTTCTTGTCAAAAAGGCACGAAACTTACCGACAAACCTGTCGATATGTCATGTGACCCGGAAAATGCTTTCCGATTGGCCGTCAAATGACACGTGACTTTCAACTGAAAAGGGCACGATTCTGTGTTATTTTAAGCGGCAAACCAAAATCAACCATCTTGGCTATAGTAGTTATAGAACCTGAAAGATGCTTTCTGATTGGCAGACAGATGCTGCCTGAGTTTCCAACTTAAATAGCTCGTATTTAGTGTGTGTGTGGCTGATCTTGCCATACATTATTTTTCAAAGCTTGTTTGTTCGATAAAAAGCGAGTTATTGAGGCCTTATGTTCCCATAACGTGCTTCCAATGAAGATGAACTGTTTGAAGTGCATTAACAACAGATCTGTTTGAAGATCACATACAACTTCGAATTTAGTGTGAGAAAGTTGTTTCATTGCCAAAAAAAGGCCAGAAAAATGTGGGTAGCAGGTTTCAGCCAAGGTTGGTTTATTTTTTTAAAGAGCGAACCAAAGTGAACATAATGGCGACATCTGGAGGTAAGTTGTTGTATGATAAGAACTCCGGTGTTCCCAGGACGTGTATCCTGGTCAGGAGGGGGTTGAGTGCTTTTTTACTAACGGACTTCTGCTGCAGGGACTTGATAGCAGTGATGGTGGAGCTGCGGGCGGAGGGGAGGATGAGGAAGCTGAACCTGGCCACGGCATATCTTCCCTTTGACTACGCGGGGGCTCTACCAACACAAGAGCTGAGGAGGCTGGTCGAGCACTGCGGGGCTGTGGATGAGGAGCTGCTGGTGGGGATGGATGCTAACTCCCATCACAGTTCCTGGGGAAGTACAGGTACCAACACTAGAGGTGAGGAACTTTTAGCTTACCTTAGCTCTAAGAATTTACTAGTCTTAAATCAGGGAGAAGAGCCGACGTTTGTCACTAGGGCCAGACGGGAGGTCCTGGACATTACGGTGACATCGAACCAGATGGCTAGGTATGTACTAAATTGGCATGTGTCAGATGAACCATCTTCTTCTGACCACAGACATATTAGGTATGATATTAGGTAGGATATCTCCCTCAATCCAGCCATGCTTCGGCCAACCAGGGATCCAAGAAAGACAGACTGGGACTCCTACAGGAGGGACCTGGGTGTTCGGATTGAGGAGGCTGGATTGGAGTATGGTGGGAGGAGAGAGCTAGAAGACTCTGCCACATTGGTTGGCGAGGCTAAAGTAGCATCCTTTACTGATAACTGCCCTCTCAGTGAGGGGAGAAAAGTAGGGGATCCGTCATGGTGGAATAAGAAGCTAGCCAAACTTCGGAAGACCACCAGGAGACTCTTTAATAAAGCAAAAAAGAACAGGGAGTGGGACCAGTACAGGAAAACACTAACTGAATACAAAAGGGCAATTAGAGAAACACGCAGGAAGTCCTGGAAGGAATTTTGTCAAGAGATTGACAAAACTCGGGAAGGGGCACGACTGCATAAAGTGCTCTCTAAGGATCCAGTTAACCCGGTGGGGATGCTAAGAACCCCACTCGGAAATATAACAAAAACTGCAGGGGAAACTGTGGAAGAATTAATCAGAACACATTTCCCTTGCAGTACTCTGAGGAAACTTGGGGGAGCAGACACTGTACCAGTTGCCAAACCCTCCACAAGACGTGGTAAGAGGGAGGACTGGGAAGTGGCAAGGAGGATAGTAACTCCACAAAGGGTAAGATGGGCTATAGGCACATTTAAACCCTACAAATCTCCAGGTCCAGATGGGATCTATCCTGTGCTGCTGCAGCAGGGAATGGATATGCTGGTGCTGGTACTTACTAAATTATACAGGCTAAGCACTGCTCTAGGGCATGTGCCGGTAGCCTGGAAATCTAGTAAGGTGGTCTTTATACCTAAGCCCACCGGTAACCAATCAGAAGGGAAAGGATACAGACCTATTACACTCATGTCCTTTGTTCTTAACGGACTTGAAAAGCTGGTTGATAGGCATATTAGGGGGGGGGGGGTGCTTTGGCCATAAAACCACTGCATTGGAACCAGTATGCTTATCAACCGGGGAAATCCTGCAAGGGAGCTCTCCATCAAGTGGTTGGTAGGATAGAGCAAATGATCGCTAAGAAAGGTTGTGCCATTGGTGCCTTCCTCGACATTGAAGGGGCTTTCAATAACCCCTCAGTGGAGACGATAGTAAATGGTGCAAGACATCATGGAGTGGATGCGATCACTTGTGGTTGGATAAGTTCCATGTTAACAAACAGAAGCATTTCTGTAGAGGTGGCAGGGGAGGTCAGAAGAGCGGAGACAAGTCTGGGCTGTGCACAGGGGGGGGGGTTCTCTCTCCTCTGTTGCGGTGTCTAGTGGTTGACAACCTTATTGAACTCCTGAATGAACAGGGGTTCTTCTGTCTGGGATATGCGGACAATATAGTTGTTCTGATCCTGGGCAGATTCCCTGATACAGTCCTTGAGGTAATCAGAAATCCTCTACGACTGATTGAAGAGTGGTGTAATAAGGAGAACCTTAGGGTAAATCCGAAAAAGACTGCTCTTATTAACTTCACCAGACAGCGAAAAGATCTGACGACCAGGATGCCTCGCTTGTTTGGTGAATACCTTGAGTTTGTGGAGGAGGTGAAGTACCTGGAAGTTACTCTGGACAGGAAACTCACCTGGAACTCACATCTTGAGAGGACAGTTAACAGGGCCAACAGGGCAATCCATAGATTGACTTGTCTGTGCACACTAAGAGCGATGTAAACTACACCTGGTGCAGCAATGGAAGTAATGCTTAACCTGCCCCCCCCCCTTGAGCTTGTCCTTAGGGGAGAGGCGAGACTGGAGATTGCGTAACTCGAACAACTGGGCTAATCTCCCAGATGTTTCGGGACATATGAGTATCGAGTGCGTGGTCAAAGAACCCGTCTTGGAAATGGGCAGTGACCACATTACTCGAACGTTTGCACCTGACCAGGCCCACCAAACTATGATGGAATGGTCAGGGTCAGTAACATCGGGAGCTCAGATCTGGTACACAGATGGCTCCAAGATGGACTTCGGCACTGGAGCGGGGGTGTATTGTAAAACCCAAGGTTAAAACTAGTTTTTTCCTTGGGGAGGCATACCTCTGTCTTTCAGGCCGAAATATATGCTATAAATGCCTGTTTGGGAGAGATAGCGAGAAGGAGAACACACGGGACCCGGATTGCTATTTTCTCCGACAGTCAGGCAGCAATTAAGGCACTAAACCTCGGTCATAGTCAGGGAGTGCCTAAATAACCTAGAAACCCTGGCAAGGTACAATCAAATAAAGATAGGTTGGGTGCCAGGGCATAGGGGGATATTTGGAAATGAAGCCGCAGATGCGCTGGCCAGAGAGGAATCTTCGACTCCCCTGATTGGACCGGAGCCAGCGGAAGGTATTTCCAAATCCATGGTCAAGATTGCAGTGCGAAGGTGGATGGCTGAAAGACACTGTGAGCACTGGATCAGGGCTGAAGGGATGAGACACAGTAACCTAACCCTTAAGAAACCTTCCTTGGGGCTGTAGAAGCGTCTCATTTATCTGTCTAGGCAGGAATTGAGGATAGCCACAGGTCTACTCACGGGACACTGTGGACTAAGGAAACATTTGCATAAAATGGGTATCTACAAAAATGAACCAGTGTGCAGATTATGCGGTCAAGAACTGGAGACTGCCACACACATCATTTATAGATGTGAAGCACTTGCCGAGAGGCGCTTCAACCTCTTTGGTGATAGTACAACTCTGGTGGATGCTGACGGTAAAACACTAGTCAGGAAACTCCTGATAAGAGGGAAGGGGCTATTTGACTAGATCAGGGAGGTAAGTACAATATACCTTAAGGTAGCAGCGCTTTGGGGAGTTTAAACTCGCTCCCAAGTTATAAAAAAAAAAGTCAGAAGTACTACGTCAGCGTATCAACAGCGCGACATACTATGTATACGTATATTTAACTATAGCTATAAAGTCTACAGTTAGGATAGATTTGGTTGTAATTTTATACAACATTACATTACCTAATTAGATGTCTACTTTCGCAGAGTAATACTTTTTACCAGGTCACGTCACGTGATCTCTATTCTAGCTTATAACGTATAAAATTATAATCTAATCTACCCTGACTGGATACTTCATAGGTATATAAAATTTACCTTAACAAACTATAATTACCAATATAGCTTCAGAACATATTTTTGATTTGTTTTATAAGCATTGTAATGAGGGTTGGCAATGTGCATTTTTATCACCACATATGGGGGAATGGTAAAAATATAGACGTAATGACGTTGGTGCTAAATTTTTTTAAAAAATTATATTACTCGTTTTAATGTGTAGAACACGAATATCAACTTTTTTTCTGCGGAAAGTACGGAAAGTTACTTTTTTTTACATTTTAAATATTAGGTTGTAATGGCATGTATAGTGTAAACGAGTCTTAATATTGTTAAAAAAAAATTTTAATTACTCATTTCAATGTGTAAAACATTATTATTAGCTTTTTTCCGCGGAAAGCACGAAACGTTAATTTTTCTGCACATTTTTAATGTTAGTCTGTAATAGCATGCAGTAGCTACAGTGCACTGCACTACGTCAAAGGTATGTTTTAATAATAAACAGTCAGGATAGATTTGGTGATAATTTTATACAACATTACTATATATCTATATTAAAATATGCCTACGAAGTATCCAGTCAGGATAGATTTGGTTATAATTTTGTTGTATAAAATTATAACCAAATCTATCCTGACCCGATACTTTCGTAGGCATATTTTAATATAGATATATAGTAATGTTTTATAAAATTACCTTTTTAATAATTTATAATCACTTTTACATTAGTTTATGACCATCCGAACTTTTAATTTTGTAAAAACAGACGTAGTGCAGAGCGCTGTAGCTACTGTGTGGCCGCTCCACGCTATAGGCCTATATGCCATTACAACCTAACATTTAAAATGTAAAAAAAGTAACTTTCCGTACTTTCCGCGGAAAAAAGTAGATATTCGTGATCTACACATTAAAACTAGTAATATAATAACAAAAAAAAAAGAATTTTAGCACCAACGTCATTACGTCTATATTTTTACCGGGGGAATTACAATTCTCCAAAATTATTAATTTTTGGGGCGTGAGCGAGAGTTGTAATAATTTTTTTCGTATCCCTGATGACTTTCTGCGTCGGCCTATATAATTTTTTTCTATACCGTACACGTGGGTACGGTAAATAAATAACAATCCATGTATTAACCCTCAAATATCACCATACTTTTATTGTAATACAATTTATTTGTAGATAACAAAAAATTGCCAAAATATCAATATAACATTTTCACAACACGTTCAATATCTTTTAAAAATATGAAAACTACAAAATCATAAATAACAGTATATTTACAATAATAAATAGTAAAACCAAGATAAAATTGCACACTAACCTCAACACCATGTAAAATGTATGTCTTTTCAGCTTCACTTAGAAAAACCCCGGCCATTTCAAATTGATCTACTTAAGGCATAAATTTTAAAAAGCCTAAATAAGTCTTTCTGTCTGGATATTTTCGTTTACCAGCAAATTATCATTCCTTTTTCTCCTGACACGATCTCTGAAAACAAATTTGAATTCAAAACAACTTATTGGAAACAAAATTAATAGTACACAGTGAGGCAGGCTACAAAGTGGGACATCAGCTGTTTCTGGTAAGGGAATTATGTTTCTGTATTGTTGGCAGCAGTGTAAATGACGGCAGCTATAACACATGCTATGATGTAGTGGCTGCTAAAACTGATTACTAATTTTATTTTGTGTTTTGAAAAGGTAAGAGTTGCTTTTTAACATAATTCGGTAATTATTAATATTAGCGACTACCGCTCCGCTCGTCGAATTTTTTTTTTATTCTGATTAATTTCTTGCTGAACACGAATCTGAAGTTTTTTTTACTGCAAACATATTTACATTTAAAAAAATAACCTAACCCAACCTGACTTTTGTGCTTACTAACACTCCGATCGGCTTTTTTCCTGATAGATATGACATTGCTAGCATTAGAACACTGTTTTTTTTACTTCTTAACTTCTTGCTTTGGACGTTCAGGGTCATGTGACTCCGAAGGTCCGAAGTCCATAATAAGTTGCTGCAGCCAAGGTCCAAAACTGTTTATCGATCAATATTGTTTTCATGTTTCCCTGGCTTCCCAGCGCAGACAGCAGAGCTGCTCTAGGTGGAATTGATGAGGAGTATCGAATATGGTCTAGAGTCTCCTCCTCTTTTCTACAGTTAGGGCAGAGTGGAGATTCACTCAGATTAAATCTGAAGAGATATGTCTCAGTCACAACGTGTCCGATTTTTGCTCGTGCTGCAAAGACGGCTGTAAGTCTGGGAACCCCTTGATACATTTCCAAATCATTTGGTTCTTTTTGAATGTCAGAGGTTTCTACTTATGGTTTCATTGTCAAGAATACAATTAAATACCACCAATAAAAGGTCAACGAACACCCAACACACGGTAGAACCGGACCTTGACTTATCTGCAGCTGACTTGCTACAACGCTATTTCCCAGAACTAGACGACAACGAATCCATGATCGTACAACTCGACGCGGAAGATAACGCCAAACTAGAGGATAATGACGAAAGTGATAGTCAAACCATCCACTCCAATTTTGAAGGAAACATCCAAATTGAAATACCAATTTCTGACGAACCGGTAAACTTTGGAAAAACCAAATATTCTTATCTTTAGTGAAATATGGGCCCAAAAAGGTAAAAATTATAGAGCTATTTGGAACTTCGAAAATTCGTTTTATAGTCGAAATATCAGAGAATAATTTTAAGGAAGACATAGTTAATTTTGTAAAATCATATTTGGTACCTAGAATTAAATATAATCTATATTTTGAAGACGACTTTTATGAGAAATTTGCATCATACATAGCCAAACATTTCAAACAAACTGAATTAAATTTAGTTAAGTGTAATAACAAACTGTTAGACCTAACTTCGGAAGAAGATACCTTAGAAACGATAAGTAATCATCATGTTAGCAAAACTAATCACCGTGGGATACAAGAAACATACGAACAAATTAAGCGAAGATATTATTGGATTAACTTAAAATCACTAATTCAAAATTTCATAAATCAGTGTGACATGTCAAAGAACTAAATATGACAGAATTCCCTTACAGCTAGAAATGAATCTGACACCTACATCGGAGAGACCATTGCAAACAGTTCACGTCGACACAATCTCTTTAGAGAAGAATTCCTTTATCAGCATTGTTGGCAGTTTCACGCGATACGCTCAAGTTTATCGCCTGGGAAGCTCTCAAGCTATAGAGATCGCGGACAAGTTATTACATTACTTCACACATTTCTGCTTACCAACAGTTATTATCTCAGACAATGGAACGGAGTTTATTAACACAGTTGTAAAAGAGATATTAGACCTGCATAAAATGAAAATTCATTTTATAAGCACACAAAACCCCCAGTCAAACGGATTATGTGAAAAATTTCATTCTACTTTAATAGAACACATAAGGCTGTTAAATAATCAAATCTAATTTAAAAAAGACAGTATAATTAAGAAGGTTAAATATGCTGTAATAGAGTATACTAATAGCATACATTCAGTCACGAAATTAACGCCGTGCGAAGTCTTATTTGGACACATAAATTCAAACACATTATTAGATATGGGTTTAGAAAAACAGATTGTAAATGACTACGTTTTAAACCATAAAGAAAAAACAAAAATACTCTATGAAAACATTAGGAATAGTAATCAAAAAATTAAGGAAAAAGTTTTAGAAAAAAGGAACATAAACAAAGAACCACTTCCAGAAATACCACCGGAAGTTTATGTAAAAACAGTTCAGAAACAAAGCAAAACGAAGAACAAATATAGCAAGGAAGAAATAGCTTCAATAAATAAAGAAAGAAAAACTGGAAAAATAAAGCCTAGACATCATAACACAAAAGAAAAAAATACAATTGTCAAAAATTAAAAGGCCTAAGAAGATAAAAAATGTAATTAATGACCAAAATCCTTCTTGTTCATATTCAACACAACCAAATTAAAATCCCTACCATACCTTTGTCCACTAATTCTATGCAAGAAACTTTATTAAACTTTTAAACAACATTGTTTTTATTAATTGTATGTGTTACAAACTTTTGTAATTAATTAAATGATATGTAACTAATTATGGTAATAAATATTGTTAATTATTTGAAATATGTTAATCACAAAAAAATGCAATTGAAGAAAATTAGAAACTATACTCTTAAGAGATAGCAAAAAAGAATTCTTATAAACGGACTAGGATCCTTTATCAAATCTATAACAGGCAATTTGAATGTAAATGATGGTAAAAATTACATAAAACTTTTACAACTTTTTTAAAAAAATGTTTTAACTCGCCTATAGTAGCACTTACTTTTTTTGTTGAGGACGGCCGTTTCGGGAGATGTGTCCCTTTGTCAACTCAGACCGTAACTGATCTCAAGGTTTACGTAGGTTAGGGTCTGGGTGGGATATTTTGGTGGTGTGGGTGTATTTTGTGTGTATTAGGAGTTATGATGTCAAAAAGTGCGTGAGAGTTGTAATGTAATTGTGTATTGAGTATGTGTGAGGGTGTAGTTTGAAGTGCCTATATATTTCGTATTGTTCGGTTGTGTAGCGTTGGTTATTTCTGTGTTGTATATGAAGAATTTGTAAGTTAGATGTTATGTCTGTGTAGTCGTGTTTTGTGGAGTTGAGATGATCGGCGAAGTTTGATTGGTAGTTATTGTTTTTTAGTGCTTTTATATGTTCTTGGTAACGTGTGTGAAATGACCTCCCTGTCTGGCCTATGTAAAAACTGGGGCATGAACTGCAAGTTAGTTTGTAAACTCTAGTGGTGTTGTAAAAGTGTTCGATTTTGTTGTTGGGTTTAAATTGTTTATTGAGAGTTTTGTGTGTGGAGTAAGCTATTTGGTAGTTACAATAAAAATATTGAGTAACTCATCATTCTAGTTTGTAACTTCTTGTGTGCTAGATTGTGTTTTGTAACAAGACCCTCTGATGATGATGACTTGGTCATCGAAATGTACATAAGGGTTTAATCTTAAGTAACTTGTCTTATTTGTTATTTTTGATTATTTTTGTGGTATTGGGGTTCTTTTTCTATATTTTTATTGTAATATATTGTACCACTGTGCTCTTGATATTGTGTATTTGGTAGTTGTATTTTTGTAGTGTGTTGGTTAGGTTGTGGCTTAGGATAATCAGTATGGTATTGACAGTATTTTATGGGATTGTCTTGTTGTGTGTTTGTATACATAGCGTGTTATTTTGGATGAAGCTGTGTACTTTCATAAAGTACACAACATCATTACACTAAAAGAAGACCCAACAACAAAATACAACGCTCTAATCAAAGAAGCAATTAACAAAACAAAACTTATAATCCCACACCACACCAAAAAGCACCTAAAACAAATAAAGCCAATAGCCCCCAAACTAAACGCCCTGCCCAAACTTCACAAAACAGACATCCCAATACGTCCACTAATAAACCATACAAGCGCCCCTTCTCATCTTCTAGCCAAATTCCTCGACAAAACTATCCGAAACCATATAAAATTTAATAACCATTGTAGTATAAAAAATAGCCTAAATCTAATAGACAAAATTAAAAACGTAAATATTCCACACAATTCCACCTTAGTCTCTTTTGATATATCAAATCTATATACAAACACCCCCATTCCAGAAACCATAGACATCCTCAAAAACATGCTAATAGACACAAATACACCACATACACACATTGACGAAATCATCCACCTCACAAGATTAATCATTTCTCAAAATTACTTCACCTACAATAACACATACTACAGCCAGAAAGATGGACTACCTATGGGCTCCCCCATAGCAAGCATCTTAGCAGAAATATTCATACACCATATCGAACAAAACCACATTTTACACAACAACAAATACTCAGATAACATAATTTACTGGTACAGATACGTCGACGACATCATAACATTATATAAAGGCAACACACGCAGAGCACACATATTTCTAAAACACCTAAATTCCATACACCCTAAACTAACATACACCATCGAAACAGAACAACAAAACTCCCTTAACTTCTTAGACCTCACAATTAAACGAACAGACAAACAAACACATAAATTCAACATATACCGAAAACCCACCAGCACTAATACGACCATACACAGTTCCTCAAACCACCCACACCAACACAAACTAGCTGCTTACAATACCATGATATATCGCCTCCTTAAAACACCACTAGACAAAGATGAACACTACCAGGAGTTAAACACCATAAAATATATAGCACAAACAAACGGATACAACCCAACAATGATAGACAAATTATACAACCGCCTAAAAAATAAACATAATAACCCAAATACAAACACACAAGATGACAATCCCATAAAATACTTATCAATACCTTACAGATCATCCAAAACCCACAATCTAACCAACACATTACGAAAATACAACTACAATATAGCTTACTCCACACACAACACTCTCAACAAACAATTTTAACCCAACAGCAAAATCAACGACATTTACAACACCACTGGAGTTTACAAACTAACTTGCAGTTCATGCCCCAGTTTTTACATAGGCCAGATAGGGAGGTCATTTCACACACGTTACCAAGAACATATAAAAGCACTAAAAAACAATAACTACCAATCAAACTTCGCTGATCATCTCAACTCCACAAAACACGAATACACAGACATAACATCTAACTTACAAATTCTTCATATACAACACAGAAATAACCAACACTACACAACCGAACAATACGAAATATATAGGCACTTCAAACTACACCCTACACACATACTCAATACACAATTACATTACAACTCACACGCACTTTTTGACATCATAACTCCTAATACACACAAAATACACCCACACCACCAAAATATCCCACCCCCACCCTAACCTACGTAAACCTTGAGATCAGTTACGGTCTGAGTTGACAAAGGGACACATCTCCCGAAACGGCCGTCCTCAACAAAAAAAGTAAGTGCTACTATAGGTAAGTTAAAACATTTTTTTAAAAAAGTTGTAAGTGATTACTAGTAGCTCACGCGAAGATGGAATCAACAAATGATAAAACTTTTATTGTAATCAATGTAAATTTTGTAGAATTAAAAAAAAGAAGTCAAGTATTGTGAATTATAATGAAGATGACTTTGTTGAATTAGAAAACACGATTAGAGCTAATTATAAATTAGATTCTGATAACAATTGTATATATTATAAACATGTTGTATCTAACCTATGATAGAAAAGACTCATTATACATTGTATTAATCAATTCCAAATACTTTTGCTCAGTTGAATTATAATGAACAGAAAATTAGACTGTAAAATGCCAATCATCAAAAACAATAACGCTTACAAACTACGAGTATACTGCGTTGGAAATCGCAGACAACCCTTTTAACTGGATCCCAGAGATCAACCTTCGCCTGGCGACCTTCTCCAGTAAAGAGGAAAATTCTTGCTTACGCAGCTTTGGTATTATATAGATGGTGAGAACGGATCCCCGACAGTGTTCAAGCGGCCACTGTATCGTACAGACGTTTCTCACTCCAATTGAGTGTACTTCAATTGTTAATGTTTTTATGTTAAGCAAAAATTAATGAACCAGTCAAAAATATTGTTTCTTGGTTTTTTAAGGTTTGTAAAAAATAAAACATTTTTTAAAAATCTTTCGTGTTTAATTTATCACGTCCCTTATATATATATATATATATATATATATATATATATATATATATATATATATATATCAATATTTCTAATAGAAATAAACATGATTTCACTGTATACAGATTTTTTTAAATTCTCTACATCAAATTTTTGCGTTAGTTTCATATCGTGTGCTACTGAAGTTAGTGAGCGCTAGTGAAATTTAAAGTCTAAGGATTGAGGCTCTATTTTTTTGTTATGTCACCTTTACTTGTGGCTTCTTCTTCCGGAATTACAACATAACAGCTGACTGATAATATTTAATTATTTTTTTCTATTATTAGTTGTCAGTTGTCAACATAGCCTTTGTTTTAAGTAAGTGAAATATATCTTGAAACGTACTCTTATGTAGATTTGTTTACAATTACCTTATATTCAAACAATAATTGTTTTTTAGAAACTGTCATTATTGCATAATTTCTACTGTATGGTAACAATAAAATAGACATAACAAATAACTTGTATAAAGTATTAATTTTAAACACTAAATTAGAAACTACTTGTTTTTGCAAGGTTATCTAAACTTGATGAATTACATTAAAATACAAACACCATCTAAAAGAGTGTGACAAATTCTGTTTTTAGTTGACAGTTAACCACTTTTACAATCATAGTGGTTATCTATAGTACAGTGGTGTTAATTTTATACCTGAAATACTTTTTTATAATTTGTTAAATATTGTCTTTATACTAATTTATTACTTAATTTATATACTATATATACAAAATTTATCTGTTTAGAAAATTTATGTTAGTGCAGCTAATCTGGGAAAATGCAAGAAGATTCATCAAATGGGGAATCAACATTTGAGTTTGTTGATAAAAAACCTGAAGATTGTTCAAGTGGAAAGATGCAGTCAGGTTATATGATTTATTATATCATACTTTTTAATAATATATAGTTTTTAAAAATACTTTACACAAAATTAGAATTGATTTATAGATAAAGCTTTCTATGTGGTATTTATTTCCGGTTAAAATGCAGGTAATTGTTTAGCTTGTTAAACCGGGTCTATATTTTCATGAAACATTCAGAAACATGTAAAAAGGCTATTTTCATTGAAATTATTTTTTTCTGTGCCTAGAAACATTATTTTTTCTTAAATTAAAGTTGGGTAAAATTTTCAGCGCGGATGTAGAAGTTGTGAATGGGCGCGGAGTGAAACAAATGTTTTTTTTACGTCACAGTGCTGCGCATAAGGTTGTACGCATCGGCCCCGGTACGTCACGCAACCTTACGTGTGTAGATATTTGAGGAACAACGTTTTGGCTTAATTTTTATACATATATTTAAATATACTTATAAAGTCTCCAGTTAGGATAGATTTGGTTTTAAATTTATATATTACTGTATACCTATATTAAAATATACCTAAAAAGTGTCCAGTCAGGTTAGATTTGGTTTTAATTTTATACATTACCTAAATGGTTACATTTATACAATTAGAACCAAATCTATCCTGACTGGATACTTCATATTTTATATTTTTATTTTGTTAAATTCATTAAAATTATGCCAAAATGTAATGCTACACATTATCCAAGTGTAACAGATGGTAAATTTGTGATGTCGTGTATCCCTCCGCGAGGCAGGCAGCCTATTCACAACTGCTACATCTGTGCTGAAAATTTTACCCAACTGTAATTTTTAAAAAAAATAATATTTCTAGGCACAGAAAAAAAATAATTTCAATGAAAATAGCCTTTTTACATGTTTTTGAATGTTTCATGAAAATATAGGCCCGGTTTAGAAAACTAAACAATTACCAAAATGCATAAGGCAACCTACGCATATAGGCAACCTACGATATTTTGGTAAACTGTTTAACATCACTAAATAAGACAATATCCACAGGAAATGTTTAATTGACCAAAGGAAAGTTACTTTTTTCAGTTTAAAGTAGGGTAAAAAATTCAGCACAGAAGTAGAAGTTGTGAATGGGCGCGGAGTGATACAAATGTTTCGTGACGTCACAACTGTAGTTTGTGTGTTTGGAAATCTAAAATTTATGTAACAGAAACATGTTTGAAGCTATATTGATAATTATTATTTTTGTTACTGCAAAGGAAGGTGAATTTTATATATCTATATTGAAATATACCTATGAAGTATCTAGTCAGGATAGATTTGGTTGTAATTGTATAAATGTAACCATTTAGGTAATGTATAAATTTAAAATAAAATATATCATAACTGGAGACTTTATAAGTATATTTAAATGTGTGTATAAAAATTAAGCTAAAACGTTTCTCAAATATCTACACAAGTAAAGTAGCGTGACGTACCGTGGCTGATGCGCACAACCTAATGCTCAGCTCTGTAATGTCATTAAACATTTGTACCACTGCGCCCATTCACAACTTATAGCTCTGCATTGAATTTTTTACCCTACTTTGAACTGAAAAAAAGTAATTTTCCTAGGTCAATTAAAAAGATCTTGTGGATATCGTCTTGTTTGGTGGTTTTGAACAATTTTCCAAAATATCGTAGGGCCGCGCTTATGCATTTTAACCTTATTTCCTGTTCCTATGTAATCGTTTTTAGAATATAATTTGGTAATTATTAAAATCAGCGACTACCGCTCTGATCGGCTAAATTTTTTTTCCTCATTAATTTGACCTTGCTGAACACGAATCTGAAGTTTTTTTTTACTGCAAATACATTTAAAAAAAATAATAATAACCTAACCTAACCTGACCTGGTTTTCTTAGGTTAATATGTGTTTGCAGTTAAAAATAACTTCAGATTCGTGTTCAGCAAGGTCAAATCTATCAGAAAAAAAATGTTTGCCAATCGGAGCGGTAGTCGCTGATGTTAATAATAACTAAAAATTTATACAGAGTGATGCAGAAAGTCATCAGGGATATTAAAAAAGTGTAATTAGAAGGGTGAGAATTAGCGGTTACCTACGATATATTTGAAAATTGTTCAAAACCACCAAATAGAAAGATATGCACATGAATTTTTTTAGTTGTCCTTGGAAATTTTTTTTTTTCAATTACAGTGTAATAAAAAAATCAGTGCAGAGCATTAAGTTGTACATCGGCCGCGGAGTGATATATCGACATCACACATAACTTATGTGTGTAGATATTTGAGAAACAACGATTTGGTTTAATTTTCATTTTTTTTGGCATACATATATTTTAATATATACTTATAAAGTCTCCGGTTAGGATAGATTTAGTTTTAAATTTATACATTACTAAATACCTGTATTTAAATATACCTACAAAGTGTCCAGTCAGGATAGATTTGGTTGTAATTTTATAAATGACCTAAATGGTTAAATGTATAAAGTTAGAACCAAATCTATCCTGACTGGATACTCCATAGGCATATTTCAATATAGATGTCTAGAATAAACCTTCCCTGGCAATAATGAAAGTAATATTTATCAATATAGCTTCAGGGCATGTTTTTGATTCCAACTAGTTGTAACGTCATTGTATCACTCTGCGACCAATGCACAACTAAATGCTCAGCACTGAATTTTTTACACAAATTTAAAATGAAAAAAAAATAATTTTCCAAGGATAATTAAAAAAAAAAAATTCTTGTGCATATCGTCCTTGGTGATTTATTTGGTGATTTTGAACAATTTTCCAATATATTGTAGGTGGCCGCTAATTCTAACAATTAACGAAAAAAGTTATAAAATGAATTGCTCATATTCCAAAAATTAAAAATTTGTAAACCAAAAATTTCTGGAAATTAATATTCTTTCCTTTACAATACATCTAAAACTTTACAAATTCAATATTTTGCCTTTATTTTTTTGATGTAACTCGCAAAATGCCTCGAAATGTAATTAAACTTGCTGGTGACTCCCAAAAAATTACAAATTTTGAAAAATTCATCTTTAACATTCAGTTTAACACTGCTTTATGGTAATTTCTATCATTAAAGGCCTATAGGTTCTATAGTTAAAAATAAAAGTTGTGTAAACGTTCAATACAATATTTTCTGTTTTTTCCATGGAATAGGGTCTGTAAGTGTTTGTTTTGTCCTTTTGAGTAATTTTGCAACATTACAAAAAAATAAGATGTATGTACAAGTTTTATAACTCTATAAGGTTTGTGTGCATGGTGCTAATAATGCGTTGTTAAGTTTGATTTTTTTTTTTAATTTGTAATTTGTTGGGAGTCAACAGTGAATTTAATAACATTTCAAGGCATCTTATGAGTTATTACGTCAAAAAAATAAAGCCAAAACGGTTAAATTAGTAATGTTTCACATGTGCTATGAAGGGGGGAATTTCTATTTTCCAAAATTCGTAATTTTTGGAGCGTTAGCTTGTTAATTCTTTTTGTATAATTTTATTTGTATTCCTGATAACTTTATGCATCACCCAGAATAATTTTTTTTTCTTAAATTGACTACAGGGGAACGGGAAATAAATACCTTTTATGTTTGAGAAAGTATTAGATTTAGATTGTGTTGTGTCTTACGTTTGTTTAATTAATAGCTGGCAAAGATTAGTCAAACCCTGATTTTTTCCCACAAGTTACTAATAAAAAAAAAGAAAAAAATGAATTTAAATGTTGTAAATCATATATAGTGGTTAAATTTAAAAAGAGTATGAACACATCCTCGAAAACATATGAAACTGTACAGATTTGTAAACTATAGCACACTTTTTGGCCACAAACTTCAATTTTTTGTTGGTTTTTCTCATATATTACTTAAAAATATATTCTAAACAAAGACAAATATTTAAAAAGTCAAAAACCATAAATATTACTTGAAGTAATAAAAAAAAAAAATACGAATCCAACTTAAACATTCTATGACACATATAATTGTATACAAAGACTAAAAACACTCCATAAAACAAAACAACATAGTAATAATTATTGTTCTTTTAAACAACTTAATAAAACTTGTTGACTGGCCAAATAAAAAATTTTGATAACTTCACTTAACAAACATTGTTCTTTAAGATTTAAGGGTTTCACTATGCTAAGTTAAAATTACTGCACTATATTATATCACATTAGTAAAAGTATATTAAAGTTAGCTACAATGTAACCAGTTAGGCTAGATTTGGTTATAAAAAAATTAAAATAAACTTTATTAACACATGGTGACTTATTACTTCTTACTTCTTATTACGAGCTTCCAAGGTTGGCCTCGATGGCTCGATGTCTCCTATACACACACTCTGCCAATGGCCAGAAACAACTTTCTTTTAAGATTCTGTCCAGGGTACATTCCCGTCCTAGATGTTTTATCAAGGGACTCCTTGTTGCTGCTGTTACAGGACACTTCAAAAGTATGTGCTCTAATGTTTCCTCTTCTTGCTTGCACACTCCACAGATAGAGTCATTAGTAATATGAAACCTTTTCAAATATGTATTGGTGACAATGTGTCCCATACGAGCTCGTGCCGCAAAAGATGCCACTGAACGTGATAATGACCTGAAGATCTTTGGATCATTAGGTTGTTTTTGTAATGAATAATATTCGCGCCCAGTATTGCATTCTCTCCATTTCTTTCTCCAACAGATGTGAGATTCTTTATCAACTGCCTCTTTGCAATTAGTTAAGGAGTAACAACTTTCAGGAGATGGAAACAAGTTGCAAGACTCCTTGGCAGATCTGTCAGCTTCCTCATTCCCAGGAACACCACAATGACTGGGGATCCATTGAAATACAATATTTTTCTGTTCTAAGTTTTTTAACAATTTAATTATTTCAGATGTTCGAAAATGGTAGTCTGTAGTGTGCTGTACTTGAAGGGCTTGAAGGGCCGACCTGGAATCGGTGAGAATGCAGATGTTCTGTGCATCCATAGTATTGCTATGGTGACTTATTAAGCTATTGCTGATTAAATTTTTTTTTGATCTGAGTGATTTAGTGGCACGAGTTAATTTGTCGTGTAAAGTGATCTTGGCAACAATAACACGTATTTAGTGTGTTGCACTAAAATAACAATTTCTTTGATATGAGAAATGCGTTGGACTTGATTATTTGAACCATAGAAACAATACACAGTAACAATGATCAAGCAGACCAAACATTCAACAAAGAAAAACAACTGTTCCTTGAAGCAACAACAAAAATCAATATCGAGAAACCCTCTGCCATGCCTCTGCTAACTATATTTTGTAAGGATTAGAAAGTTTTGTCTGTGCGATGCAATGGGTTAATCTTGCGCCTGTGACAGCATTATTCAATACCACTATTTTCACAACTGATTTTAAAACCATGTATACTAAGTAAAAATTTATGATAATTTAATATTTGTAATGTTTACAAACACAAAGTTTTTATATGTGTTTTATTATCGTCATCTCCAATATAAAAGAATGCATGATATATGATGGAATATGAAGCCATAACCCAGAAAAATAGTGACGTTATGAAGTTCAGTTAAGCCCATTGCATTTAAAATTATTAGTGTTCCTCGCTGCCCAGCCAATCGAATTAATTCTAAATTAAGTGGTCACAGAATCTGAATTGTGTTGTGCTGATTTATTATTTTGTAACTGTTCATTTGTGATCATTATTTAAAAAAAATAATTATGAATTAAAATATGTAGAATAATTAATAATAATAAATATGTAAAAATAAATAAAATGATACTTATGGTTTAAAGCTTAGATTGTTTTCCTAACATTCATGATTAGATTTATAGTTAAAGTCACTTAATCACAGTTTACTTTCACTAGATTATTCGGTAACATACTAAAATTACTAACAAATTAAATTAAGATTTTACTAATAAAATGTGGTAACACCTATTATATCGGCTGCATCTTATACCATTACCATTGAGCATTTCATGTGTACAATGAAATTTCAACAAATATTTTTTTAGTCACTTAAATAATAGTTTACGACTATCCGAACTTTAAATTTTGTAAATTTGTTAAAACTTACTGAGACAGAACGTTTTCGATCGCTATGTTGCGATCTTCATTCTGTCTTCTGCTTGGAGATGTCGGGTCAAGCGTTGACGGTTTTAAAGGCAGGTTTTCGATAGTATCAAAGAGTATGTGTGATTTGTATTGTGTTTGTTCGGTTAATATGTAATGTAATTAAAGATAGGTTATTTTGTTTTATTGGTGGATTAGTGTATTCAGAAAATTACACTAAGCAGATTTAATATTCAAGTTCTTTTAGAGATCCTCTTCTTTGGAGGGTTGAGCACATCTTTTTATTAAAGTCTTTGAATTCTCTAACGTTGAAGAAAATTCCTTTACCCCTGGTTACCTGGCTCTATTGAATAGATCATTTTATATTTATAGGATGGTTGCTATTGAAATAGGGATAAATATAATACTATAGTAATAATAAGTAAAATTATATTGATAGTAAAAAAAAACAAGCGGATGGGCAAGTTTGTTTTTATTCATGGTTTGTTAAGACTGTGTGTAAATACACATCCCCCACGAGACTTGAAAATAAAAATTTGCGTAAAAAATATTTCTTTAATTTTGTAGTCCATTACGTTCGGTGAACCTTATTAATCACTTAAACAATAGTTTACGACTATCCAAACTTTAAATTTTGTAAATTTATTAAAACTTACTGAGACAGAACGTTTTCGATCTCTATGTAGCGTTCTTCATCAGTGTCTTCTGCTTGGAGATGTCGCGTCATGCGTTGACGGTTTTAAAGGCAAGTTTTCAATAGTATCAAAGAGTATGTGTGATTTGTATTGTGGTTGTTCGTTTAATATGTTTGTACTTTGTGTTTTTGTGTGTCTGTAAATTTCATATTGTTCCAGTGTGTTGAGGTGTGGTTCCTTTTTGTTGTATGTAGGATTTCTAGGTTATGGTAAATGTCTGTGTATTTATGTCCTGTTTCTTTTATGTGATTATAAAATGTTGAGTTGGTGTTCTGTTTGTGTTCTTCGACTCTTTGTTTAAAGCTGCGACCTGTTTGTCCAATGTAGAATTTGTTAAATTCGTCACAGTTCAGTTTATATACGCCTGGTACTTGTAGTTTATCTTTGTTGTTGGTGTTGTGTTGTATTTTGTATTGTAACTTGTTATTAGTTTTTTATGCTATTTTATATCTTATTTTTTGAAATTTGCGGGCTATTTTGTTTGTTGTTTTGTTCATGTATGGTAATGTGATGTATTTGTCTTCCCTGTCTGTAGTGTTAATTTTAGTGTTTTTTTTTTGTATTTTGTACCATAGTTTGTCTATCATTGTGGTGTTGTATCCATTTGTTAAATATTTAATTGTGTCTAGTTCTTTGTTTATGTTTTCTGTGGTCATTGGGACTTCTTTAAGTCTATGGAGCATGGATCTGAGGCAGCGTGTTTATGTTGGATGGTGGTTTGAGGTGTTGTGGATAATTGTGTCTGTCGTTATGGGTTTCCTTTAAATGTTAAAGCTGTGTTTTTGTGTGTGGCTTGGTGGCTTGGCGGGAGTTGCCTCAATATAGTTTTATGATATCATCGACGTATCTGTGCCATTAAGTGATTTTGTGTGCATGTGTATTGTTTATGAGTATCTTGGTGTTTTCTATGTATTGAAGAAAAATTTTGCTTAGGACACTACTGATAGGATTTCTCATGGGTAGGCCATCTGGTTGTGAATAGAAGTTTGAGTTGTGGGTGAAATAGTTTTTTTTTGGTGATGGTTTGGAGGATGTTTATGATTTCGGTAATGTGGGTTTTAGGTATGTTGTTCTGTATTAATTGGTTTTCTAGGATGTTGAGCGTTTCTTGTATGGGTATGTTGGTGTACATATTTGTTATGTCGAGTGATAGTAGTGTTGAATTGTGTTTTGTTCATGTCTTTTATTTTATTTATGAGGTTTGTTCTGTTTTTTATGTGTGTTACTGTGTTCAAGTTTATGGGTTGACTGATTATTTTGTCCATGTATTTTGCTAGTTTATGTGCAGAGGCATTCTAATAGTTGATGATGGCTTGGATGGGGACATTGTGTTTGTTAATTTTGGGAAGAGCCCGGAGGGTAGGTGCTTTAGGGTAGATTTATTTTAGGTGGTATTTTTGTTGTTATTGATAATGTATTTAGATGTATTAATTAGTTGTTTGTTGGTTCTGTGATATTTCTCTGTTGGGTCTGTATGTAGTCGTACCACACAACTCAACACTACTATCACTCGACATAACAAATATGTACACCAACATACCCATACCCGAAACGCTCAACATCTTAAAAACCCAATTAATACAGAACAACATACCTAAAGCCCACATTACCGAAATCATAAACATCCTCCAAACCATCACCAAACAAAACTATTTCATCCACAACTCAAACTTCTATTCACAACCAGATGGCCTATCCATGGGAAGTCCTATCAGTAGTGTCCTAAATGAAATTTTTCTACAACACATAGAAAACACCAAGATACTCAGAAACAATACACATGCACACAAAATCATTTACTGGCACAGATACATCGATAATATCATAACACTATACAGAGGCAACTCCATTCATTGCAAAAAAGTCCTCACCTACACTAATAAAATACACCCAAAACTCCACTTCACTTCAGAAATTGAAACCAACTGATCCCTAAACTTTCTTGACCTAACCATAATGAAAAGCCACACACAAAAACACAGCTTTAACATTTAAAGGAAACCCATAATGACAGACACACATATCCACAACACCTCAAACCACCCTATCCAACACAAACACGCTGCTTTCAGATCCATGCTCCATAGACTTAAAGAAGTCCCAATGACACAGAAAACATAAACAAAGAACTAGACATAATTAAATATTTAGCATACACAAATGGATACAACACCACAATAATAGGCAAACAATGGTACAAAATACAAAAAAAAAACACTAAAATTAACACTACAAACAGGGAAAACAAATACAATACAAAATACAACACAACACCAACAACAAAGATAAACTACAAGTACCAGGCGTATACAAACTGAACTGCGACGAATGTAACAAATTCTACATTGGACAAACAGGTTGCAGCTTTAAACAAAGAGTCGAGGAACACAAACAGAACAACAACTCAACACTTTACAATCACATAAAAGAAACAGGACACAAATACACAGACATTTACCATAACCTAGAAATCCTACACATCAACAAAAAAGGATCATATCTAAACACACTAGAACAATATGAAATTTACAGACACACAAAAACACAAAGTACAAACATATTAAACGAACAACCACAATACAAATCACACATACTCTTTGATACAATTGAAAACTTGCCTTTAAAACCGTCAACGCATGACGTGACATCTCCAAGCAGAAGACACTGATGAAGATCGCTACATAGAGATCGAAAACGTTCTGTCTCAGTAAGTTTTAACAAATTTACAAAATTTAAAGTTCGGGTAGTCGTAAACTATTGTTTAAGTGATTAATAAGGTTCATCGAACGTAATGGACTACAAAATTAAAGAAATATTTTTTACGCAAATTTTTATTTTCAAGTCTCGTGGGGGATGTATATTTACACACAGTATTAACAAACCATGAATAAAAACAAACTTGCCCATCCGTTTGTTTTTTTTACTATCAATATAATTTTACTTATTATTACTATAGTATTACCATACCATCAAACTGTTCACTAATCCACCACAAATTTGGTTCAATCAAACATCCGATTAAAAAAAAATTGAGTACATTCTAAATTACCAGATCCTAATATTGAAAAATAATACAAATTTCCTCATGGTTTTTTCCATGCAATGGACCTAAATGTAATTTATACAGAACACCTCCCAATAAATAGTTTGAGTAGTCTAACAACCAAAATGGACTTTAGGATTAAGTGTCATCATACTTGGACATAAAACAAATGTCATATACAATGGAAATTTCTATTCATGTGTGTGCTCCAGCTGCATATTAAATTGCCACAGGGATGATGTTAGAACAATGAATATAGATGGACAAAAGTTTAACATGCTGCTAATCACAACATCTTGTCTTTTCATGACTGTTACACCACAAAAATAATTGAACCCCTTTCCTCTGAATGAAAACTGCTCAGAATGGAGAAGATGGAAGTTATCGTACCAGTAGTACAATAAATCTAATAAACCCCTTAACCTCAGCATCAGATAACTCCATTTTCTTTATTTCTAACAGACTTAATAAAAAAATTATTTTAAATAACTATCGTAGTTATAATAATCAATATAGTTGAATTTAAATAAAGCAATGAGAGATTATATCTTAGCAAAATATACATCTGTGCACCAATGACTTTTAGATATCTATATGTCTATAGACACCTGTTATTCACCTCATTTTCTCTTGTTTAAGAGTTTATAAGTATAGTAGAGTCTCGAAATTCCGAGTCCCTATAATTCGAGGTTCCGTTAAATTCGAGCCTATTTTATCTATTTGAAAGAAAATGATGAATCAGGCTCCTAAAAAATGTTTATATTCATACGGTATTCAAACGAAATGAGTAAAGCTTCTATATTAATATGGTATACAAAGAAAATGAGCCTGGCATCAAAGAAATGTTCATATCAGTAGGGAGTACGGTATGCAATGGAAATGAGCCGGGCTTCCAAGATATGTTTATATTAATACGATGTGCAAAGGAAATGAGTTGGGCTTTCAATAAATGACCACATAAAGTTTTGTAAACTGATTTTGTACATTCTTAATTATAGTATTAGGCTTCATTAAAATTAAGTTTTTCTAATGTACAGGAACATATTTTCGTGTAATCCGAGTTCTCTGTAATCTGAGGAAGTCTCGGTCCCATCTACCTTGTATTATCGAGACTCTACTGTATGTCTATTTTAAGGTTAAAGACTAGACTCTTACCAAGATAAGTCTGTCAGTCTCCTTTCTAGCCCAAACAATCTTATATATGTATTTCTTGAAATCAAATTTTAATAGGTGTTGTACACTAAGTCACTATAACAAATTTCAATTTTTGTTTTAAAGATAATGCAGAACCCGTGGCTGGTACAAGTAGCCTGTTGTCTAATATCGCGCCTCCTACACCACTGCCTAGTTTCATTCCAATGCCTTCTGAAACAAAGGTTCCACATTCATTTCATCCCACCACATTCAGGTAAAATGAGATATATCTGAAACTTAATTGCAATTAATTTTATTGTTTATATTTCTATAACGGTAATAAAACAATACAACTGTATAAAACATGATGCTCAATTGTAGTTAAAAAAAAGTATTGTTAAAGTATTTTCTTAATAATTGCTGTATTAAATATTTTGTATTAACACTATCTTCATTCATTGCATGCATAGATGTTTTACTTTTGTGTATAAAAAATATCTAAAAGACAAATAAATAAAGTATATTTTATCTCACGACAATAAACCTTCAAAAATTGCAAGAAAAAACTGCAGGAACTGAACTGTTCCTTTGTTCAGTTTAATAATCTTAATTTCAACCTGAATTCCCTTCTTAAACTTTTATTCTCTCAAGTTGTTAGAGCAGTTTCATTGTAAATCAATCTTAAACAGAGATCTTTTCAAATTAAAACAATATATTACTATTTATTCCGTGTGTTGGAATTTTGTCCAACACCTATCAAAATTTCTGTTCTTTATGATCAAGAAGGTGCAGTAAAAAGTTTTTTATTCTTATTATTTGTTAAACTGAACGAAGCTATTTATAATAATAAGATTTTTCATGCTGCTTAAAACCTTAAGCCATCAAAGTTTTAAAACATTGTCTTGTCTCATAAACAAAACAAGAAGAGCAAGATCAATCTTAACTAGAGATGTAATGAATTAACTGTGATTAAATATATCCCACTTCCACAACACAGTGAAGAAGGGTTTTTTGAAATATTTAGGAGTAAGAGTATCAGCAACATTAAGAAAAAATTCAGGCTAGATTTTTAGATACTTCTAACGATTTAACAGTTGGTGAAGATAACTCAGAGATTTATTGCATTGGATGGGAGAATTGTCACGAGAAATGTACAGGCCAGACCTGAACGAATGCCAAGGTTAGAGGTAAGGAGCATTTTGCTCACTTTAGGCATATTATATCTGAGGGCATGGCCAAGCACTGCTCAGATAAACATTTTTTCAGGGTAGGTGATGAAAAGCTACCAAAAAAACTTGGTACACCAACAAACACTAAAATGTCATAGTAAATAACGAATCTTGACCCTTCCAAAATTCTATTGATTTAAATTTGCAATTAGTTTTTTCTCTAATAATTTAGTACAAAAACAAATACAGAATCATCGGTTAAATATTTTTAACAAGTATAAAGTGATTTATGCATTTGAAATGGAGATTTGTTAATGTGTCTGCTTTTAAGATTTTGTAAAATTTTATCTTTAGAGGTATACTTGTTTGAGACAATTATCATTAACTGTTGCTATTTATGTATGTTTCATTATTCTAATTGTTAAATGAATTAATATATATCTTGGTTTTTTATTGTTTTGTGTATAATTTTTAAGTGGTTCTAATCTGTTATTTACTGTATTTATTGATCTATTAAATTGTTGAATTTGTTAAAATATTACAGGTAGAGGATTTAAATAGTTTGTTTACTTTAGGTATATATAGAAGATATTATCTGTAATTGAATCAATATTTTATATTGAACTTGGACAATATCTTGCTTGATCATACTTAGTGTAGTTTTATCACTGTTGAAGGCAAGATGTTTGCTGAAAGCCTGTTTTGATTAACAAAATTTGTTAGGATGAAAGTGTATACCAGTGTGTATTTCTTATATATTTAATCCCACAATCTAAGCTCATATTAAAATATAAGCAAAATAGTTTTCTTAAATATAGAAGAAATATAGATTTCTTGTCTTATTATTGAAATATAGATTTCTTGCCATGTTAAAAATATTTGTTCATTGATCTTATATAAATTAGTCACTTTCTTAATTAATTGGTGTATATTCAAATAATAAAACAACAGAATATAATTTGTAATCAATAAAAATGTATCACTTATAAATTTGAGTTACTTAAACATACTAAATAATTAAGGCCTTATATACTTTTATGTAATTCTTTTCTAGTTTGAGATAGTTGTAGTTGGTCTGTTGTATCATCATCTAATAATTTTCAACAATTATCATTTTGCATATCTCTCCCAGTTATAGATAAATTTTGTAAATGTAAAATGAAGTTGGAATAATCTAAGCTGTCTTTTTTATAAAGAAATTTTACAATACAAAATTAGTGCTCCACTAAAGGAGACAAAGTTTTTATGGATAAAGTAAATTTTCTACAATATTTTCACAGTGTCTTTTACAACTCATAGTGTCTTGCCAGGATCCATCCATATAATCCAATATGTAGCTTTCTCTATAACAGAGGGAAGAACTCTGCATGCTGTTTTCCTGTTCACTGTCTCACCTTCCCTAACAAAAGTAACAAGGACTGGGCCTTGAAACCCCTTCCTCTTGGCAATCGCATAACTTATGACTTCCCTAAAAATCACTAAGACACTATCATGGAGATGTGTCGCTGTAGCCGCTTCCTGTAGCGCCCAAGGGCAGTCAACCAATATGTGACAGGCAGTAACGGAAGTTGCTGAGCACAAATTACACGTGCTGTCCGATGCAAGAATCCAGCAACATAGATTACTTGGACCTGGGAGGGCTCCTTGCAAGACATTTGCATAGAAATTAAACATTTCTAGAGACCAATCAAATATGAAGGCTCTCCATTGCAACTTCAGAGGAATACTCATTTCTCCCAATAGAGTCCAATCATTCTGCAACACCAAAGATTGCGCCCAACAAGAAAGAGATGTAACAAAAGAACGGACTTGACAGAAATAATAAAGTTAAAGATGTATGCACTTACAGAATTGTGGAGATAAATTTTAAGATAAATGCAGATAAATAACTTTCATAAATGTAAAAGTTAAGTAAGGGATGCCAGTACCAAGATATTAAGAGACACTAGATACAAATAAAAAAGAAAGTCCTGAGGTGAAATATAATATAAATTCTAAAGAAATACAACAATGAATTAAAAGAGAATGCAATAGAAAATTATTTTACTATACCAAACATAAAATTTCAAATGAAACGGTCTGAGTTGACAATGGGACACATCTCCCGAAACAGCCGTCCTCAACAAATATAAGTTAGTGCTACTCAGGCAAGTTGTAAAATATTTATAAGTGTTTTAAAATCATATTTAAAATAGCTGTATAGGTGTTGACAAGTAAGCTGGTGCTTCCGATCGATAGAAATTCTGTACTAGCCTAGATAGAGAAAAAAACATTGTCTGCCGTCATGTGAGTTGTGTCAATTGTCCCCTCTCATGAAGGCCTCCCTGTTGATGAAATACGAAATGCTATAAGTGATTTATGTCTACATCTGCAGAAATGTTCACAGAACGGTCTTTGCCTAATCTCTACCCACCCTCTGCTTATAGTGCCCTGCCAGGTCCAATTACGTGTCAACTTACGTGTCAACACCTATACCACTCAAATCATTGGGCATGGTCCTGTATATCTTTGATAAGTTTTCTATAATTATTTATGTTTACAACAAAAAATACAATTTTTGTAGCTCTTGATTGCTAAATCATGAAAACACTTATTTGGTCTATGTATTAAGCAGCAATTAATGCTCATAACACTTTCATAAACACCAATTGCTTACAGAATTGGTTACCTTGTCTGAATACTATTATGGCGTTTTGTTTGTAAGAATTTTTCTTCAACTTTTTCCTATTATATTATATTTGTCTTTTTAATAATTTGTGACAATTTCCTTTTACTTCCATTTTTATATTTATTAAATTTTTTTATGAGCAATATTAAAGTATATTAAACATTTAAATTAATTGTAAATTATTGTTTTTTCTACAGCCCCATAATTCCTTTAGATAAGGATATAGCTGTTACCAGTCCAGTTACAATTACAAACACAGCTGTCACTTCTGCTAGCAGTACTGGAGGTCTGTTCAGTTGGGTCAAGGACACTGTAGGAAATAACATATCTAAAGTTGCAGAGAAGGCTAAAAGCTCTGTGGATTCTATGATAACTACTTTGGATCCTCAGATGAGAGATTTCTTATGTTAGTTCTTCTTAGAATTTTTATTTTTTTGTCTCTGAGGGTAATTTATAAAACTATATTTCTAAAAGCTGTCATGAAGTACTTAAATTTTTTCATACAAAAATCTAATCCCCATTCTGTTGTATATTAAGAAATAAATAACAAAAAATGATCTTTGTCACTAAGTTTGCCCTAGTTTTGTAGACTTGTATCATTAGTACGCTTTTAAGACCCTTGTATCATGGGTTTGTGATATATTTTTCAAAAATTTAATTTAATTCTAAATAAAGAAATAAATTACTACTTTTGGTATCACTTGGCAGAAAACCACTACTTACTGGTATTTTTCAGCAGAAGTGTTTTGCACTAGGTTACTGCATTGTACAATGCTGTGAATCACGGACAAGACTGTTGCTCAGATGTGTTCTGTGATGTATTATTGTTCATAGAGTAGTTATTAATTGTGTGTACAAATATAGTACTTGATTGTGAGTGTTTTGTCGTTTAGAATGTGTTGTGGATGATTTTTGTGGTGTTTGTATATCTCATAGTTTTCTGTTGTGTTTAGTTTGTTGCTATTTTGATATAGTGAAAGTTTTTTTTAGATTAGTGTCTATATTGGTGTCTGTGTAGTGTGTTCTGTATGTGTATGGTGAAATTTTATTTGGGTTGTGTGTTTTTTATGTCTTTTATCTGTTTCTTGTTTCATGTGGTAAAGTTTCTCCCTGTTTGACCTATGTAAAAGCTGGGGCAGTTGTTGTATGTGATCTTGTATACTCCTGCCCTGTTGTGTTCTGATATGTTTTTGTACTGGTACATTTTTGGTTGTTACGTAATATTCCTAAAATTAGTTAACGTGCTTAAAAATGAATGTAAATGCTCAGAGAGGAGACTACTCTTATCAGCTGATCTTTGTCTCTTACAAGATTTGGTAAGTCAGTTCTAAGCAAGACTCTGTCTTGGTCGCAACTCTCTCACGTTGTGTTCTGCGTAACATAGTTTTTCTTTAGTCACTTCGAGGCGAAACTTCGATCGAGTGACATCTCTCCCGTTACACTCTGCGTGATGTAGTTTTCTCATGAGTTCGGTGCAAGACTCAGATAACCGCAGCTCTCCCGTTATGTTTGACGTATCGCAGTTTTTCTTTTGTTTTTTCCCCACTGTGTGGCAAAAACATTATTGGACAACCAACAGATTACGTTGGGTAGTTGTTAGCATGTACAAGTGACTATTTTGATTTATATGTAAACTCATTTCTTTTAGTTAGGTAATGTGTAGTGAATGAACTGGATGCACCTAAAACTCGTCATCCATCTAGAAGACCACAGCGAACCGGGCATTTCAAGGTTCAGGTATATGCACTTTTGTTTACCATTTATTGTGTATTGGAAACCCTATGTGACATCATTTTTGTGTTTTTTACTGCTACCAGAAATTTTAGTATGATTTTCTCTCAATGTTCCTCCAGAATCTGTTTGAATCATACAAAACGATACATTTTTTTGGTAGGCCGTCTCAGAATAAGTGACAGTTAGTGTTTTTTAGTTGTATTGGATGTTTAAATGTTACTTTGTATTTAAGTTTGAGGAAACGAAGAAGTTATTTTTTGTGATGTGTTAGTGTTATGTATTTTTGTGTGTTCTTGTTTTTTGTTGTTATGTGTGTGTTGTATTTTGGGCATAATGTTGTCTATCAAGGTATGTTTGTATCTGTTTTTGTAGGCTACATATTTTATTGTGTTGAGTTTATTTATTTTGATCTCATGGTTCATGGCTATGTTGATTAGTCTATGTATCATGGAGTGGAAGACGGCATGTTTGTGCTGTATGGGGTGATTGGAAGTGATGTGTGTAACTCTGGCAGTGGTAGTAGGCTTTCTGTATATTTTGAATGTGTGTTTGCTGCTGTATTTTGTTATTATGAGATCTGTTACCGTGACTCACAGCAATGAACCATGTACTGACTTATTGTGAAACATGCCTGCAGAAAAATATCTGGAAGTAGTGGTTTTTTTTTGCCAAGTGATTCTAAAAGTAGTAACTTATAATAAAAAACCTCAAGATGAAAACTGCAAGAAAGAAATAATATTAATAAATTATGACTGGCATTTATTGTTTTTTTATTTACTCATAAATTGTAGGTTATTTTGCAGTAAATAGTCAAACTGGGGTTTCAAAATTTATTGATTAACTGAATTTATAATTTCATTTTAAAACCCATTGTTGTTAATTCTGTCATAATGTGGGATTTAATCCCTTTTATTCTGAAATCCTATTAAAAGTTAACTTTAAATCAATTGTTATTACCATTTTTAGGTTTGTTATATTATGTTATATTAATAATAATATAATCATAAAAATAATAATAATAAGAGTTGTGTATATTTTATCGGGTATTTAAATATATTTCATTATAAACATAATAATTTAAAACAGTAATATTAGCAAAGAATCTTCAAAAATGGTGGTAAATAAAAATTATATATTATTCATTATTCAGTTATTTTATTCCCTGCAATGCATGATGGCTCCATTTGGACCAAAATTGGGTAGGTAAATGTTTGAAAATATTTTTTAAAGTATTTTTCCATTACATATTGGATATCCATGGAATAATAGGATTTTTTTGAAAAAGAAATAAAAAATCATGCAGTATAGGCTTAAAAAAAGTTGTATTATGTAAAGAAATTATACTCTATTTTGGAAATTAGTAAATCATGGTTTTTTAATGTTATTTTGTATTACTGTTATTTTGTATTTTAACCAGAATTTCTAAATCGAAAATACATTAAATTTAAAAGAAACAATTTTAAGTTTTCTGTCTAAATATTCAAGTTTTGCTGCTCTAGACATATATTCATTTTACAAACATTGGACTTTTTATATAAATTAACATGTTTTGTAACTAAAACCTGTGAAACAGACGTATATACTGTATTGACAAAAATCACAAAAGTATTTAAGTGTATACAATATTATTTTCCACTTGCAAAAACTGTACCTTTTTTATATGGTGTATTTATTAATTTACCCAATTTACCTTTTTCAAATAAACATTCATGTAACAAAAATTTACACTTATAATTGATTATAAATTTATATAAAAAAATATTTTTTTTTGTTTTTTAAGCTACTTCCATACTTGATCATATTTAGTTTATTTAAAATGACAGTGAAAACTGTATTATAGAAGAGTCTTAAATCAATTTTAATTTATTGATTTTTCATAAAAACGTAAAGCTTTAATTCAAACAAGTCAAGTTATCCTTCTACAATATTTGAGTGATATTAATTTTAAATTTTAATGCTTTCTATTTTTAAATTATTATTCTTGTACGAAAATTGGCTCAAAACAAGTTAATTTTGTTTCTATAAATAAGTTGTATAGCCTAAAATTTTGTTTGTTTATTAAATTAATTATTTAAAAATAAAATTATAATTGCTTATATTTTGCCTTAAAACACCACATAACAATAAAAAATTTAAATATTGAAAAATCAAAAATATTATTCAAGGCTTAGGACCTTCATAATAGTTTCCTATGTGAATTAAAACAAAGTCATTTATTTATATGGTATCTACAATTTCTACAAGTATATATCCTACTAGAAACAACTCAACGTGTTTATAGATTATGTTATACTGAAAAACCATTCTCTAACATTTTCAAAAATAATTAAATATAAATTGTTTCTCTTACTTATAAATTTTAACTCTTTTATTTCAACCTCTTTTAGTTTTTAACTTTTTCGTAATTTTTGCAATACAGTAATACCTCGACTTATGCTACCCTGTCTTAGGCGGTTCCCAAGTTACGTGGTTTTAAATCATGCTGGCCGAGCTAGGCAGAAACTGGCCTGTTCTGCAACAAAATGCCTAAAAGAACTTTTATAGCGCATGAAGAGAAAATATTTCCAGATTTTAAGGCCGCCAAAGACTGATTGTCTTGTTAAGGCCTCACCGATTGACAGTGATAGTTGGGGTAAATAGAGGTGGTGTCTGTAAGTTGTAATCTCTTATGGTTTGCCGCTCAGAATATCCTAGGGCATTAAAAAATATTTGGGGGTCGAATTGGAAGGCTTGGGTGACAGGTTCCCTTTTTGAGGATTGGTTCAGTCATCATTTTGTACTTGAAATTGAACGTTATTGTCAGTATATACAAATTCCTTTTAAAGTAGTTCCTATTAATTGACAATGTACCTGGCCATCCTTTTATTACTGTAACTAATTTCGACACACTCGTAAAAGTGATATTTTTGCCACAAAACACAATTAGTTTGCTTCAACCGATGAATCAGGGAGTCATCAAAACATTTAAAGCTTATTACAAAAAAAGATCATTTGCGCATCTGCATGAAGCTATGAGAGAGAACAACGAGCTCCCTGTTGAAGATTTTGGAAACAATTCAATGTCTTAGATGCTTTGAGAATCATTGGACAATCTTGGAATGAAATTTCACAAAAAATTTTGAATGGCGTTTAGAAAAAGGTGTGCTTATTATTTTTTCGCCTCTGTAACTCAAACGGAATCAACACCAGAGTCTGACGAATTGCTGATATGATTGAAGAAGTTGTCAGTTTTGCTAGAGATCTCAATTTAGAAGTGGATAAAGATGATGTCCAAGAACTCCTGGATTTACACAACCAGGAGCTAATAATTAATTGATGAGCTCATAGAAATGCGTGAGCAAGAGCAAAATCTTAAAAACGCAGATTCTTTAGACCCAGTTGACATAGAAGATGAAATGACGGTTAGAAACATGACAAAAGGCCTTAGTTTAATTGAGCAAGGCTTACAAATTTTTGAAAACATAGACTCCAACAAAGAGCGTATTTCTGCCTCAAAACAAAAAAATTAGCTAGTTACAAGAAAATTCTGCGTGAGAAGAAAAATAACTGAGAAGATAAATAAATGTCAAAATAACTTTGTTTTACTTACTTCTTGCAACATGTATGCATATATTATAATTTTTTGTTGTATTATATATATTTAAGATTTTAATAAAAACTCATTTTTCTTATAAATTATTAGTTTTATTAGTCTTTTTGCCCAATTAAACATGATTCCTATGTGATTGTTTGTAAAATTATAACCCAACTTATGAGAATTCTACAAACACGGTTATCGCTCGGTCCCACCTATCGCGTAAGTACGTGTTATTACTGTATTTCAAAACACCCACATTTCATTTTAAAATACATGTTCAGTTAATTTAACTATATTTCTAAGTATTTGTTTATGGTTACTTATGTTTCCCGTGTTTGTATCATAACATGTGAATAAATATGGTGTAAGTTGCTTCACATTTTACATTTTCTTAAAGTTAAATATTTAACACAAAATAAAATCTCCTGTCAGGCTTTTGCTAATATCCTGGAGTTATACTATAAACCAGAATTAATTAATATAATATTGTTTCTTCAGTTTATTAAATTCTTTTATTGTAAAATATAGATAGTAATATGTTAATTAATATTCTAATTGATTAATATATGACTATATAAATTTGTACATTTACCAGACTATGCCAGAACATGAAAGTTCTGCATTTTGTTCTCTTTCCTATAGATAACAAATATTATTAAATTGTTTCTTTATTCAGTTTGGTATTTTACCATTTACATCAGACCTCCTCCCTCCCATTCTCTATCTATATTCTAAAGTCTATTCTGGAAATCTAGCATTACTAACATTATCCTCAAAGATGATTTGCCAGTGACAGAGACATGCAAATAGATTTAAGAGCTCGCTGTTTTAAACAACAGTTGATCAAGACTTGGTCAAATTTGTATTATCACTTTTGTACATCTAAAGGAAAATCAATGTAGAATTTCTAAATCTGTACATCAATCTTTACAAAAGACTATTCTGACATTACAAAGAGAATTTGGGTTTTCAAATTGTTAAACAAATTAGAGACTATAACATGATTAGTTTATTAGGTCCATATATTAAGCTAATTATTTAATTTATAATAAAATCAAACGACTTTTGATTTATTGTTCTGTAATTATCAGCTAATATCAACACATTTTAAGAATTGCACTTGTCATTCCTCATAAATTCTGATTTCAATTAGTTCTGGTTTCAGACACTAATAAGTTTATATTTGTAAATTCTGTCTAAACTTAAAAAAGTAAAAATATTTGGATGGTGATAGCTAGTAAGTATTTCTAAATTGTCTTTTAGAAGAAAAAAAAACAGAATTACAATTTAACAAATTTTTTGGAATTAAATTTTAATTGTTGTTTGCAACAGTAATTTATTTTGTAATAAAATAAATTGGCTAATGTACTCAAATATGTTTTTATTTTTAGCAAGTGCTAGTAATGGGGACCTTGAAATTATTGTAGCATCTGATAAAGAAGTCAAGATTAGTCCAATAAGAGAAGCTTTTCAGTCAATATTTGGAAGAGCAAATGTAAGGTATGATTGCGAAATACTAAAACAGGAAATGAGTTGTATTTTTTCATCTACAAAAAGGGAAATGTCCCTTGCTCCTAAAATTTAAATTATACTAGTTTTTTATGTTATTCCTTAAACTATGAGAGAAAAAAATATTGAAGTGAAGAAATATATTAAAACAAAACAAAATAAAACCTTGCTTTGTCAATTCTTTAATCTTTATTAGTAGCCATTTACTATTTTTCCAGTAATTTCTTGTTTTTTTTTTTTTTAATAAAAACTTATACTTACATATTATTTACATGTGAAAATTTAAATTTTTCAAGGATGAAGCATTTTATTTTTAATTTTTCCTGCAATCTGCTATTTTTCCTAGCATCTCTGGAGGAGTTTTACCTCTTCTGCAATGATTTAGCTGCAATATCCATCCCTTTCCTTTACACCTTGCTACATTCAAAATGCTATATTTCTCCATGGATAATAAAAACGCCACATTTCGAGTTCACCTTTATCCAGTTATACAAAATACTATACTCTTGTGGTCATTTACTGCCAGGAGTTTTTGGAATTTTACATATCCAACCATAGTTTAATTATTTTTACAGATGGTTCAACTGGACAGTGGTGTTAGATATGCATGTCATGTATCAGAATGCACATATATGGATTCCTCTCAACTTGTGTTTTTACAACAAAACTCTTTGCCATTCTTAAAGCTTTAACCTTGTATCTATCTTCCTTCTACCATATGTGTTTGATCCCAAAAGGGCTCTTCAGAATGAGTTTTCTGTAAACACCTTGGTTGAAGACATTTTGTGTCATTACACATACTTCAATTAATGGGCGTTATGGCATCATTTTGATAGAAGTCTGGTTACTGCAGAATACCCTGAAACATAAAAGCTGATTAAAGCAGTTAAGATTTCTACAATTATGGTGCCATCTTGTGTTAGATAGCATCTGATTACAGGCGCGTATCCAGCGACTTGCTTTGGGAGGGGGGGGCGATCGATGCATTATATATATATATAATATGTGTGTGTGCGCCCGCGCGCGTGCGTGTATATAAAAACATAGAACAGAAAAAGTTCTTTCTACGCTTGCGTTAGAAATCGGTAACGTGATAAAGATTCGTAGCAAATTAGACTTTTTAATAATTATTCCAGTTTCGATAACACTTATAGCTAGAGAATATTATTATTTTCATAATAAGCTATTATTATAAAAATGGTTTATTAATTAATATAAGTTGTTATTCTTCCAACACGAACAATTCCGGAGTCAACTGCGAATATTACGCTTGCAAAATTACGAATTGAAAATCATATGTTCGAGACTAAGCTTCACTACCGCTATCTGTTGTTAAAACGTTTAGACGTTTACGAGGGTATGCCGAGGAAACGCGTCACATTTTCAAATTAAAAATTAAAATTTTATTTTTTATTTACATTAAAAGACGAATTAACTTAAGTAAAAGTCTAATTTAATAGAAAGTCCTAATTTAATAATATATTGTCGATTTTTAACCCAAAGTTCTTGAGGGTTGGGGGGGGGCGATCCCCCATCGCCTCCCCCTTGGATACGCGCCTGGATTATTTATTTAATGCAAAATATTTATTATTCACTATTTTGAATAAAGAATAACATGGTATGAATCACAATAAGCTGAGAGATATAGACGTATTTTGTTAGTTCAGTACATAAAGATAAAGTTGTGTTATTTAAACGCAGTACCTCTCTTTTTTAACTCATAGAATGTTAAATGAAGAGGGTTAACACTCTTTATTTTGATGTATCATGTGGATCTGCCAATATGTCAGCTCTGAGGAGGTTCAATCTCAATCAGACATATACTTGTTGAATGTGGTGGTTTGACCAATGTTTTTGAACATTTTTATCTTTGAGGGAGTTTAAATTTGGTATCTGAGGGACAATGCATGTTTTTGATCAGTTAGGGTTAATAGTGCTGAAAGCAAATTATAGGGCCAGATATTGAAAGCATTTATATACATTTAACCCTATAATTAGAATTTTATTATATGTTTTGTGGTTTTCCTTTAACTGAATATGTATTTTTTAATTACAGAGGATTAGCTGCAGAAGTGAGAACAGTTGCAGCACAGCCTGTAGGCTATGAGGCAGGATTAAAGGGGGCATGGCTAAGAATAGAAGCTATTCGAAGTTTACATCCAGAAGGCCCCATTATAGCAGTAGAAAATTTTTTACTTTCAATATCAGAAGATAAGTAAGTTTTAAAAAAATGTTCATTAATTCATAGTTATATTAGAATGCAGTTATAGGTGAAATTGAGGCAATTTTTATTCAACTCTAAAGTATACATTTTATTTGTAAGAATGAAAGGTAAAAAACCCTTAGATGTACATACTTTCTACATTTAATATTTATTTTGTCATACAATGTTTATAAATTATTACATTAGTAACACTCGCAAGAGAAACAAATTTGTCTATTTAGTTTATAAAGCATAAAACTATCTTACGTTAAAACCCAAGTATTGATGGGGCTCCAGTTTTATAAATCTGAAGTAGGGTTTACACCTTGAATAGACAAGTGTTTGCAGGTCTGAGATGTTCCAGCTGGATATATAATTCTCTTATGATTTTGATTTCATTTTCTTCTTTTCTTTAACAATTTTATTTGGTATTTCTTTGACTAATTATGTTGAATTCATGACCAAATGCTAGAAGGTAAAAATTGTTTCCTGGTGATGCAGAAAGGCCTAAAAATCAGGGTGCATCCTATTTTATTGTCGCTTTTGCCATCAAGATTTACAATTTTAGAAAAACATAACCTAACACAAAAATACATGTCAAACATCACAAAACTTCATTTCAACAATATGAACTAGTAAAATACTTATAGGAGAATGTTGAAAACACTTTTTCACTTTAAAAATGCATGTATGTTTATATAACATATGTTATATGTGATATATTCTGTAATATCTACAGAATATGTGTAAAAACATATAAAAAAACATAGATAATAGCCAATGAAAAGACAGTTATATGCCACAACAATACAATTAACAGTTGTTCACAAGATTTGTACATGCAAGTTTTCATGACCACAGTCCTATGCTACAATGGTATGGTATAAGAGATTTAACTACTTATATATTAATATATCCATATATTATCTAAATCATGATAAATGTGAGTTATTTAATCTTGTGAGTTATGCTTAATCTTTGAACAAGTAAGCAATCAAATTTAAGTGATTGTCAGTAATGTCAGTAATTATAATCACAAAAAAATTATTATTAAGTTTTCTATTTATCACCATTATCCTTTTAATATGATTAGCCCGAATTCAATTATTTTCATTTTTCCATTTTAATTAAAACACAGTTATGTGTTCTGGTGAAAATGCATTTGGTTACAAATGAAATAAGAAGCTTGTTTATGGTGAAATCTATTGGATCAACCTCTTAATCTAACATACACATGTACCTATATAAATCAGTGTTTCTTTACAACAAACTTTTATTATTTACTACAATAACTTATTATATTATAGTTTTACATTGCAACAAAGTGTTCCCGTAAAAATAGGTTTAGTTGCAAATGAAATAAATAAGTTTTCCATGGTAAAATCCATAGGACCAATCTGTTCATTATGTATATGTACAATATTTACAGTTCTCTTGGTACCACAAAAGGACTTCTAGTTATAATAGGGTTTGTTACAATGAGGTTTTATTGTATATTATAGTTACCTAGTAGTAAATTGGTAACTTTTATAATAATCTACAACAATGGTATGTATAAATTTATATGCATAACAATTATCAGTATGTTTATTAAATAATATGTTACAGTATAATAGTATTTTACAGTAATATTATGTTTATACGTTTTTAAGACTATTTAATGTAAGAAATGTTTTTAAAAATACAAATAAATAAATAACATAAATGAATGCACATACCTAATAAACAAAGAACAAAAATGACAACACAAATTAAACCACAAGCATCAACACTCAACACCTTACCTAAAATACACAAAAAAGACACTACGAATAAATAACACATCAGGACCTTTGCATAAAATCGCAAAATACCTTGATAAAATAATAAAAGAAAATATCGCATTTCATTATTACATCAGGCTAAAAAAAAACATAGATCTTACACAAAAAATAAAAAACGTACACACACCACCTAACTCTACACTAGCATCCTTCGACATAACCAACTTATACACAAACATAATAACCAAAGAAACAATAAATATACTCAAACAAATGTTAATAGAAAACTACACACCAGACAACACAACCAAAGAAATAATAAGACTAACAGAAACAATCACTTCTCAGAATTACTTCACATACAACAACAAATACTACAGACAAAACAAAGGCCTACATATGAGATCCCCCATCTCAAGCATATTATCAGCAATATTCATACACAATGTAGAACAAAAATATATCTTAAACAACAACATATACGCCCACAATATAGTATATTGGTACAGATAAGAAGACGATATCCTAATCCTTTACAACGGCAACATAAGACAGATAAACACCTTCCACAATTACATAAACAAATTACATAACATAAACTTCACACTGGAAACAGAACAAAATTAACTTCCAAGATCTCACAATAACAAAGCAAAACAACAAACACACATTCAAAATATACAGGAAGTCCACCACCACTGACAGAGTTATACACAATACTTTCAATCACCCCACACAACACAAACATACTGCCTTCCACTCCATGATACACAAGCTAATCAACATAGCCATGAGCAGTGAAATCAAAATAAATAAACTCAACACAATAAAATACGTAGCCTATAAAAACGGATACAAACATACTTTGATAGACAACATTATGCCCAAAAAACAACTCACACATAACAAGAAAAAAACAGTAACAAACAAACACAAAAATACATAACACTAATACATCACAACACATGACAAAAAATAGCTTCCTCGTTTCCGCAAATTTAAATACAACGTAACATTTAAAACATCCAATACAACTAAAAATTACTTACACTGTACAAGAACATGCAACAACTGCCCCAGCTTTGACATAGGACAAACAGGGATAAATTTTACCATATGTTACAAAAAACACTTAAAAGACATAAAAAAGACATAGCCCAAATCAAATTTTACCATACACATACAAAACACACTACACTCATACACATGGCTCATGCCAACACAACACACCTGAGGAACAGTCTTGTACATGACTCACAGCATTGAACAATGCACTGACCTAGTGTGAAACGCGTCTGTTGAAAAATATCAATAAGTAGTGTTTTTTTTTCTGAAGGTGATACCAAAATTGTAATTTTTTTAAATATTAAAATCACTGCATCTATTGGTATAATATTCAATAATGATCCTTTGTAAAATTAACCGAATTTAAATTCAACTTAAGTAAGACTAAAGTTTTACAGCTCATGTAATCTATACTGATAATTTTATATTAGGCTACATCTTTAAAGCATTTGGCTAGGTAATCTATTATTTTTAAAATTTGTTCTCCACATTTTTACAGATGGCTTCAATTTTTGTATGATTGTTTAGTTATATAGTATGTTTCTGAGAATTGTATGATTTTAATTTGAAAATTCAAACTATCACAAACATTTGTCCCACTTTATATATACTTTTTTATTATATTGAAAAGTGAATAATCACTTTTCACCAAATAAAAAAAATATTGAATTCTTGTTGCTGTTCATGACGAGCTGGTTGAAATCTTCATCAGTATCTTCTGCTTGGCTTTGTTAAGTTAAGCGGTGACAGTTTTAAAGACAGGTTTTCGATAGTATCAAAGAGTATATGTGATTTGTATTGAGTTTGTTTGTTTAATATGTTTGTACTATATGTTTTTGTGTGTTTGTAAATTTCATATTGTTCTAGTGTGTTGAGATGTGATCCTTTTTTGTTGATATGTAAGATCTCTAGGTTATGGTAAATGTCTGTGTATTTGTGTCCTGTTTTTTTTCTGTAATTGTAAAATGCTGACTTTGTGTTCTGTTCGTGTTCCTCGACTCTATGTTTGAAGCTGCAACCTGTTTGCCCAATGTAGAATTTGTAGCACTTGTTCCAGTTTAATTTGTATATGCCTGGTGCTTGTAGTTTATCTTTGTTATTGTGTTGTGTAGTATTTTGTATTGTAAATTTTTATTAGTTTTTTATGCTATTTTTAATCCTGTGTTTTGAAATTTATGGGCTTTGATGTTTTGTTTTTGTATGATATTGTGATGTATTTGTTTCCCCTCTTTGAAGTATTAATTTAAGTGTTTTTTTGTATATTGTCCCATTAATATTGTGGTGTTGTGTCCATTTATGTAGGCTAAATATTTAATGGTGTCCTTTTTTTTCTGTGGTTATTGGAACTTCTTCAAGTCTGTGGAGCATGGATCTGAATGTAGCGTGTTTATGTAAGATAGGGTGGTTTAAGGTGTTGTGGATAAGTGTATCTGTCGTGGGTTTCTTGTAAATGTTAAAGCTGTGTTCTTGTGTATGGCTTTTTGTTATGGTGAGGTCGAGGAAGTTTAAGAATCGGTTGGTTCAATATCTGAGATGAACTGGAGTTTTTGGTGTATTTTATTAGTGTAGGTGAAGAGTTTTTCGGATTGTCGGGTGTTGCCTCTGTATAGTGATATGATATTGTCGACGTATCTATGCCAGTAAATGATAATGTCTGTGTGTGTATTGTTTACGAGTATCTTGGTGTTTTCTATGTGTTGTAGGAAAATTTCGCTTAGGACACTGCTGATAGGACTTCCCATGGGTAGGCCATCTGCCTACAAAATATTGTTCTTTAGTAGGATAATTTTGTCAACTGCAAAAGAAGAAAAACTATTAGATTTTTATGTTTTGTTATCATATCAAACAATTGTCTTCTCATTGGCTATTAGTTAATGTAAGGGGGCATTTTTTATATGTTTTACGCTTATTATGTAGATGTTAATTTTCATTAGAATATTTCATGTTTCATGCAGTACTTTAGAGAAACAGTGTTTGCAACATGTCCCTAACGCAAAGCGCTAGTTTACATTGTTATTCTGACTTTAGGAGGCTTTCGCCAGCATTGTTGATCATTTAGCACTACCCAGGTGACACATATAGCTTAAAGTATGCTGTGAACGTGATCAACTTTGTCACCCTTTATTGAAAGTTGATATATAAGAAACACAACAATTCATGGATTATGGAATTACTTCCCAATCAAAGATTAAAAACTCATAAAAAATTTAAGCATGTGGTTGTTGGCAGGAAAATAAATACATCTTAAATTGAGCAACCTCCACAATTATCCATCCACAAACCCATTGGATTTCATGCAATTTAATGTGTCCTTAGATCCTATAGAGCCAGTGAACAAGAGTATTGACATGCCGGAAAAGATTTCCCTAATTGCCATGGGAACAATAAACTCATCGTACTCGAAGGACTCCTGGGCGAGAATCTACACGGATGGGTCTAAAATGCAAGGTGAGACAAGAGGGGGAATATACAGTGATTACTTCTCACACTATTTTGCCCTGAGCAATAACTCAACTGTTTTTGAGGCAGAACTGTTCGCCATCAATAAGGCTCTTCAACAGCTGATTCTAAGACCATGGCTTAGTACCAATATTGTTTTATTGGTGGACTCTAAATCCTCATTACAAGCATTGGCTAATATGATAATACAGGTAGTGCAAATGTACAAAATATTTAAAAAAATATAAAAACAGTGTAATCAATATTGTATTGCAGTGGATCCCGTCTCATATGGGAATACAGGGGATCAAAATTGTTAAAAAAACATCAAAAGTTCTATCACTGCAAGTAAGAATAAAAAGTATTGAAACATCTTACCAACAAGGTTTTAGTATGATGAAGGAAAGATTGAAGGATAAGTCCTATACTGTGTTTGAGCTGTTTGAGGCGAATAGAACACTCCCGAGAAAAACATCTGTTGCTAACTTCAGACTGGCCACAGGGCGTGACTGTCTCGCCGGACATCTCAGCAGAATGAAAATATTAGAATCCTAATACAATATGTGCATGCCAAACATCTATTATGGACAAAGATCGCCTCCTGGTCTGCAGTCGACTAGATAAGGAAAGACAAGAATGAAAAGACAACATGGATTGTATTAAAAAGCAAGATCTCGAATGGTGTAAGCCAAATGAGAGCCATTGGAAGAAGAAGAGTTTACATTGTAAAAATGAGGTGTTGTGTGGTTTTACATGTACATTTGTAATTGCTTATGTTTTTTTAGAAATTTTGTAGGCAAGAGCAACAAAAAAATTAGGTTATACTTTGATTTTTAAGCCTTTTTGCACCACCAGCTAACAATTATTTATCTTCTAAACATTTGGTCAAGAATTTAAAAAAATTGTTTTTTTTCATTTTACCAAGACCCCAAATACTAAAGCGCTTTGGATTCATGTAGTATCTAATATTTTACTTAACCTTTCTGATAATATTAGCTTAAATTACTTTTTGTTATAACGTGTAAAAATAAAAAAAAACTAATTATATAACAGTTGAGTTACCAATTAATTATTATTTCATATTTGTCAGCTAAAATGTTAATTGATAATCTGTGATTAATAGCTCAAACCTTCAGTAAATTAAAAATGAATCCTTTTTTATTGATAGTAATTACAATAAATTCTATTTAATAAATAATATTGTTAGAATTACGTTATTATTTATCAGAAATAAAATAATTAAAAAAAACAAAAACCTTCTACTCCCATTATTATTGAATACTGACATTTTACAAGCACTTTTGATGTAATTTAGTGTTTAAATATAAAACCAACCTGTCAGATTTGATTTAACACTAGTTTCACATATCTAAATCAATTGGATATTGACTGGACTGTTTATCCCCATTCAGATAGTTGGATTATTTTTGAAAAAAAGACTCATATTTAATTAATTATAGTATGTGTGTTGCAAATGGGAAACAACTATATTTTTATAGTTTTTTTATTATTTTCTGAGCTAAGATCTTAGCTGTTTCACAAAGTATCGGACCAGAAATTGTGTTAAAACAGCATCTTATAATTCTTTGCTTGTTGCTGCCTTCATTGATTTTCTTGAAGAACTTTCATTTTCGAACAATGTCATGAAGTTTAAAAATAAAGGTTTGGTCATTTGAATATCTAAAATCGTAGATTGTCCAACACTGTACATCTCGGCCAACTGTTTACCTTAATTCCTTTATTTGATTGATGTATAATTAGTTTGTCCTCTAACGACAAGACAATTTAGTTTTATTTTCCATGGTGAACAACAAATCGCATTCACAAACAAAACAACGATCCGATGCAAAAGAGTACCAGGACCGGCCACCTGGCAATGTATGACAACTAACTATACAGAACTGCAATGAGACATTGACTCAGCATCCAAGTAACATTTGTGCTACACCCACAGTAACTTCGTAGAGAAAGGGCTATAGCACATGTAGACAGAATAATTATTTTGGAAATTGCAGTACCGTTCTGTGTTAATTTTTTTTCTGAAAATCTTCAAGCGATTCAGATAGTTGGAGTTCAGATAACTGGAATTCTACTGTATGTGACAACTTTAGCAATTTACTAACGTGTTTTGAAACCAACTCTTCATTTTCCAGCCTGTCTGCTGAGTAGCAGGTAAGGTTAATAAGTGAAATGACGGTTTCGAAATAGGTCAGCACAGTATATTTTAGTAGTTTTCACTTAGTTATAAAACAACTATGAACTTTAAAGTGGTACTATTCTCATAAGCTGTCTCTAACACTCTTCTTATATGATTCCAATTAATTTTTCCATATTATCAGTTAAGAAATCATTATTAGGTTGTCAGTGAAACATTGGGGTGTACTCTATAAAATTCATACCAATGAAATCAATAATATTCGTTATTGCAGTGTAGGAGGTTTTATTAGTTTTCTATAATTTTATAGAATATATTTCAGTTGGGACTGAAGTAAATATTGAACTTTGGTCCTAGTGTTGAAAAACTTCATCAGATTTGCCAAACATCATTAACAACAAAATCCTCAAGAAAAAAATTGTAAAATAAAGCCTATCTAAACATGTCACTATACATTATTTATATAATTTATTAAATAAATGCTATGTTTAAAATTTATTTAAGATTAAAAAATATACTTCATGTAGCATGTGTATAAGTTTTTGTTTTTAGTAACAAAGGAAATGTTTGTTTAGTACAATTGCTAACTCAATAGATAAAGTGTTTATTGTTACTTTTAGTTGTAAGATCTGATCTAGACTTGTCATATTTTTAGTTGATGTATTTTTACTAGACTGTACAGATAACAATCAAAAAGGTAAGATCTGCCGTAAGTATCAGCATATAACAAAGGTAAAATAAGCTGTTAGAACTAAGAGTATTTATGCAAGTTCTAGCAGAAACAATATAAAAATCTATTTGGTTTATTATTTTTAGGTGGTATGACACTGGGGCTATAGTCCTCAGTGATGTTAGTCGAGGTATAGCATTGGAAGTATTTACTCAGTTTACTCCAGTTCCAATTGCAATAGTTTCTCTTGCTCAGGAAGATACACCTACAGATTATCCATTAGCAGAAACAGGATTTGCTGTTACCATTGGCAGTCTAATGGGAAGCAACTTACATGTATGTTTGTTACTGATTTTTATTTAAAATAAATAATTATTTCAATGTCAATATTTAATATTTCAATGTTTTTATCTTTAAATGAATTAATTCTCTTGACGCTACCACAATAACAAAATTCTGTATTCAAAACTCTAATTATTTTTTTATTTTATCTTTATGTTTCCTTTATACATTTTAAAATCATGGTTTCCTTGGTTATTTTTGTATTAAGTGCTCACCAAAATGATTCTGATTTTTCATCAGATTAACATTAAACCATTAGTAAAAAATACTGCTATTATAATGATTATCATATTTAAGATTAATTTTTATTGTCTCCCTAAATTATTTATTAAAAATAATTAAAACTTTGTAAAATATCCTCATGAAAATTTATATCTTTATGAGAAGTTTTATTCTTAAAAGAGTAATAAGATTTTTTATAAGATTAGATAATAATAAGATAAGAAAATGCATGTCTTATCCAGTGTTGTGTATTAAGGCAGTGTTGAACATCGTTTTGGTAATTTGCATGACTACCCTTTTGTTGGAAAATGAAATTGTTTATTACTGCATAAGCCAAATTTATCCAACATATCCAGGAAAATCATGCCAGTCACTGTACTTTCCATTTAAAAACACCCCATTGACTGACGAGAGAATAAACAAAAATCATATACTTTTGGATAATTATAAATTTTTTCCACACAAGCATGTGGGTTTTCACTACCCTAAATCCATATGCTATGGCGATTTACTTTACCACTAATGTGGAATGTAGCTTCATGGCTAATAATTATCTTGTTTAAGAAACCTTCATCTAATGGGATTTTTTCCTGTAACTGCAGTCAACTTGTTTCACCAGATAGATGCTGCTTTAGTTAAAGTGGTATGCTTTGAATAATAAATATTCAAAGTCGCTTGTTGCAATCATATTGAATTCACTGATTAAACTATCTACATGGTTTAATTGATGTTTAATGGCTTAAGCTGATTCACTGATGTAGAAAGTTTCGTAAATTAAACGATTGTTTCTAAATGTGTCAGTGCACAAGTTCTAAAGTATTCACTCAGTTATGTAATAAATATATGCTGAGAAACCTCTTTATTTCAACATCCCTAATTCTCATGGAGTTTATTTGGATGGGATATGAATAAAACGTTCAACACATCTGACACCGGCTTCTGAAGTTGATGAACAATTTGATTTTCACTTGCATAAGCAACCAGTTGCTTAAATTTTTAATTTGCACAGTAACCTTTAAATTTTTCCATGCTAGAATTGAATGGTAGCTCTTTGGTTCCTTATTAAACTTCTTGTGAAATACACACAGCACAGTAATTACTGACTGTGACAAATGAATTTCTACTAGTTCTAGAGGCGTTCTTTCATACAGGACTTGTTTTATTCTTGTTTAGTGAAATAGATTTTTTGTAATAATGTTTGTAATCCCTGAGATTTTAATGAAACACCATGTGTTAACACTAACTTATTTTTTAAACAAAGAACTTTACTTATAGTTGGATAGAGTTTGAAGCTCCCGTTTTCCAAATGTTTACAACTTTACAACACACACACATCTTGTCTCGGATCTGATTCCCTTGTCGTAGATCTTTTTACATCTTTTTGTCAGATATTGTTTTTTTTCTGTGATACAAATTTAATTGGAAAGTGAAACCAATTTTTTGCTTGTAGGGGTAATGGGTTGTATCCTGTTTTTCTATGCCCAGGTGAAACTTTGTAGATCAGATTTTCACAGCAACTGTTCTGAAAATTATTCTACAATTTGTCTAAGGCATCTTCTTTTTCATTGTTGGAGTTTCTAATTTATTATTATTAGTAAAGGAATTTTGAAATGCAAGATCTAATAGATACAAACAAAATAGGCCTTGATCATTCTTCTCATTTTAGAGAAACTAGCAAGTCATAGATTCACTCGATTAACACAAAATATGCTGCTATTGTAATCAATAACAAGATCGGGTTTCTTTATTTATTTCTTAACATCTGTAATCTATAATAGAGGGGCAATGTTTGGGTGTTGTCCCAAACATGTTATCAAAAAATATTATTCCCATAAACTTTATTACTCTCTAAATATGGACCACTGCAAACTGACGTGGACAGAGTTGTACTAAATCTTCATTGTCACTAAAAATATCTCTACCCTCATTCTCACTTACTCCCAACAAACGGTCGACCTCACAACTGCAGATTTTTTATAATAATACAGAATTATATTATTATATACATATTTTCCAGATTAAATAATATACACTAATTACAGGAATTAATTTATTGAATAATACACTCAAAGCTTTTCGTTGGTTGACATTACCAACATCCTCAGGAATTACTAAGAATCCTTAGTAATTCTTATGTTTAAGAATTAATATAGTCCTCAGTAACTATAGATAATGAGGACTATAGTGACTGATTATCTATATATTTCAGTACATTCACTAATGATTAATTAGTATAGAATTGGTTAATTCTATACTAAGATAGAATTACTATTCTTAGTAATTCTTGAGGATGTTGGTCAACCAACGAAAAGCTTTGAGTGTATTATTCAATAAATTAATTCCTGTAATTAGTGTATATTATTTAATCTTGAAAATAATTCTAACAGGAAAACCTATTTGATATTTTACACACACACATACACACACACACACACACACACATATATATATATATATATATATATATATATATATATATATGAAGTTAATATATTACTATTGTAAGTAATTTTTCCACCATTAAGTGCAATGATTTTACCTTGAGTGATGAGGCGCCTTTCGGTCACTTGACCATTGTCGAATCACTGCTTATTTTTTTTTCTAAAAAAAAAAATAATCAGTGATTCGACAATGGTCAAGTTACCGAAAGGCGCCTCATCACTCAAGGTAAAATCATTGCACTTAATGGTGGAAAAATTACTTACAATAGTAATATATTAACTGCATAAAGTCAGTGCAACGGAAAAACAATTGATAACGTAAAATATCAAGAATATATATATATATATATATATATATATATATATATATATTATATAATAATAATTTTATTATTATTTATATTTAAAATAGAAACTACAGTAGACAGAAAACCTACTTCCAACAACACCACAATACACTACAAATCTAACCATCCCTGGACACACAAAATTAACACTTACAGTAACATGATAAATAAAGCAATAAAATACACACGAGATAACAAACAAAACTTAAATGAAGAATTAGATAACATTATAAAAATAGCCATAGAAAATGGATACAACAAACTCCTTTATAAAAAACATATACAATAAATTTACAAAAAAACCTAACCTCAACACAACACTACAACCTGAACACAAAAATAATAAAAATAAAAAAATCTACCTAATATATAAATACACCAATAACAAAATAGAAAAATTAACAAATATATACAACAAAGAATTCTACACTCCAACATACAAACCAAACAACAAAATAATAAAATATCTTAATAACACAAAAATGTAATATTTGTAAAATTTAAAAAAATCAGACACTAAGGTTTTAAAATCGTAATAGACTTTTGAACTGCAGTAGTGTTTTGTCATTTTTAAAGCTAAGTCCTTAATTCATTCAAAAGAATCAGCTAGGTAGGGGCTTTCTCATTCTATTTCTTCAGCCATGACATCAGGGTCTCTGCTGCCATAAATACCTTAGAATGTGGCAGTCTCATGTTTAATCACCATCAGATTCTATTATTTTTATGTCCCCTGAAAAATGCCTAAATAAACAAATGAAACAAATTCTTTCTTTTCCTGCTTTTACATGTTTGTCATAAATAAGAAAGATAGTAAGAAAGTAGGTCTAGACTGTAACTTTTCAAGTTCGTGTCTATGTTTAAGAAATACTACTTATTTCTTAAGGTATATACCTTCAGTTAGCATGTCAAACTTTGTTTTTCTTTGCAATCAACAGCCAACCAACTCTGAATATATCAATTGCTAATTGTACAAATCGCTTTCCGATTTTCAGAAAAAAAATTAAGATGGAAACGTACTGTTTGTTATTTCTAAAATAATAATTATATCATCTGGTATTGGCCTTTTCTCCGTGAAATGCAGCACGGTTCTGTATAGTTGACTGTCAGCCCAACCCGACTCGCTATTGATTAGTCACCTAGTGCACCTTTGATTTCGGTCGGCCCGTTGTTTTGTTTGTGAGTGAGTTTTGGTTAATCACATAAAATAGTTCAAAATAGACAAAATTGGCTGAGATTTATGGTGTTGGACATTCAGCGATTTCAAACATTCGAAGGGTGAAATCTACACTTCTAAATTTCGTGTCAGTGCTTAAAAATGATGTTGTATGTTTTTTAAGGAAATTAATGAAGGCAGCAAAAAAACAAAGAATTAAAAGATGTTGTTTTAAAATGGTTTTTGCAACAACGTTCTATGAGAAACCCAATTTTGGGCCTGATTCTTTATGAAAAAGTTAAGATCTTATATAGGTACATTGTCAAAAATTTTCTAAAACATTTTTTAGGCAAAATGTAAAACTATAAAAAAAAGTGTTTACCTCTCATTTGTAAGTTACATACAGTAATTACTTGAAACTCACATTTTTTTGAAAAAATCCAACTACTAGAATTTTCCTCTATCTGAATGGGGGTTGCTCCCAATTCATTCAGATAGTTGGAGTTTTACTGTATTTAATGACATAATGATGGGAAAATAGATTCCAAAACATGTTTGAAATGATTAAAATATTGTAATTGTGAGAATTGATTATTTGTTTCTAGTGTGACATTAGTGTTGTTCAATTAAACTATTTTCATTTTCATAAAAGTGACTAAATTACTATTCTATATAGCAAGATTTAGCAGTAAAATCATTATCCATTGTTAAAATTACTGATAATATCTTACATAAACAATTAAATGATAAATATTTATGACAAACTTTAAAAAAAATTACCTTTTAAAAATTTTGCTTCTTCTTAAGGTGCTTTAAAGCATTTATTTCAGTGATTTTGCAATTTTTGGGTTCCAAAGTTAATTATGTAATTAACTACAGATAGTCGATAGAATTTTGAAATATACATTTGAAAAATAGGCTTGGTACTTAATTTACTATACAGAAAGATATAATAATGTATTAGTTTTTAATTTATTTGTTTATCAATAAAATTGGATTAGGTATGTTGCAAACAGGGTATTACCTAGGTGTAAACATTTTCATGTAAAAAAATTGCAACTTCTGTGTAATTACAGCTTCATCAAATATTTGAAATCTTTTCAGGTTCATCCTTCTGAATGGCATCAAGCTTTAACTGGAGTCTCGAGAAGAGAAATGCTTTTGTTAAGTGCACGTACACTTGCTAATATTTATAAAAACAGTCTTCTCTAAAACGATACCTTTTTCTGTGAATAATCTATGTAATTAGTAATAATATTTTGTTGCATTGGTTCAACAAGGTTCTAACTAATTTTAAACTAGTTTTGAGAAAATCTCCTTATAAGTTTTGAATGTGTATGTCATATTTATTCACGTAAAGTTGTATGCTTTAGAAACAATAATGTATTACTAACTGCAGTTTTAAATATTTTACTCACTAAGCATGTTATAACTTGACCTAAAAAATCCACCAGAATGTTATATTTTTATAAATGTTACCCATCAAATTGTGTGTTGAGTTTGAAGACAACAGGATTATAATTGCACTTAGAACCAAGCAGATAACCAAAAATGTTTAACTAATGTATAGCTGATCACTCATAAGCTGGTGCTCAATCGATCGATAGAAAACATGTACTAGCCCTATTCAAAAACATTCGTTTATATAGAGTGTGTAGCATCAAAGGCCATTACTAATAAATTGTGGTCGTTTAGAAAACTGATACAAGTAATTTTTTTCAAACCTTTATGTAAATGATTTGGTTAATATGACAAATGAAATAAAATAATATTTATAACGACCTTTCAGCCTTGTCAAATCTACACTATTGTAATTAGATATTATAATGTCTGTGGAACGGTCTTTTGCTTCCTATACTCTTCCCTATGCTTGACATTCAAGGTTGTGCTCCAGTTTACATGTGACCAGCAATAATATATTATATTTATTGGGGTAAAATAATTCTCACTGCACTGAATCTTGTAAAGGTCATTTTATTCTCCTTCTAAAAGCGAATATTGGTAAGGATTACGGTTTTATATACTTTTTTTTAGCAGAAGAAGGCAAAGACTGACTTATTACTTTAAAAGATCACAATGTAAATCTCTGACTTAAATTGCCATGAATGGAAATACAGGTTTATGTCATTTTTCAATTCAGCATGCAGTGTATTTATATCTAAAAAAAAAAAATTTTTGTGTTATATGAACAGCACTGAAGAGAGGTTGATAACATATATCTTTGTGTGAATTGATAGTGTTTGAAATGTTATTTCTTTCTGTTAGTGTTCCATTAAATTTTTCTTGGGCTCATTTATCTTGTCCTATTTTATATAGAATGAGTGAATTTAAACATGTGTGAGTGAACTTAATGTAGATACTTGACTAAAGCATATCAACTTCCACTTTAACATTTCTTTTTTTAATAAAAACTTTGTTTTGCAAAAAGAGCATTTTATTCATAACCTTTTCTCATTGTCACCTCCTAATATAAACTTCTTGAATACAGGAATGATTCTTTCCTTAAATAATTTCTAATTTCTTCATTCGATAATCACATATTGTTAATCTTCATCCATTTTCCAGCAGGTACTCACATAAAATTAATATTTAACACATTAGTGTCATGGGGGTCACAAGTGCCTGGATCCATATTCTATAAGAGCGTGGGTGTCATCCATGAGTGACAATGTAGACCTAACTTTAGATCATCGCATAATGCTGCTGGGTATAAAACACATCTTTCTGCTACAATTTTGTCCTCATTTTCAGATAAAATCTGGTGATGTTTTAGGCTTTGTGCAAGTGAAACTGCTGAATCATCACTAATATACTAGCCCCATTATAAAATTTTGTCACCAGCTGATCTAAAACCTTTAGGTTTTTTTTTAGTAAAAACATCGTCATTGTAGAAATACATATTTTGAAATATCTTCAGCAATATAAAAATAGAAAAACAAATTTCTAAATACACACATCCACAAACACTGATATTTCACAAGTAAACTAAGGAAGCTGATCATGAAATGAGTTCATTCTACTGCTCATCTAAGGGATGTGTCTTGAATTGAGTATGACTGGTATGGCATCTGTCTGGCCTAGCACCTCATAATATAAATATTTACATTGGCACTGTCATTCAGCCACATTATAAGATATACTAGTTTAAATCAATAAACACACTAGAAGACAAAATAGCTTCATATTTTTTCATAATTTGAACAAAAAGTACAAAAGAAAAAAATGGTTATGGAAAATATATGTTATCAGTCAATATGTTAATAAATAAATATTAAAATATGATAATATTACCCAAAAAACAGTGCCCTTTAACTAAACATAGCCTTAAAAACACAAACATGAAATATTTATGTAAAATTGACCACATGACGAAAATATGAGCTGCTCATTATCGTGGATGGAATTGTTGCTTTTTGTTTGAAAGTAACTACTAGACATATTGTTTTATCTGGAATTTATAAACGTCATGTTTCATTTTGACAAATATGAGTATGCATTACTTAACAGTGATCATGTTTTTGTGGACCAACTGATTATTATTTTTTTAAAAGTGAGAATGTTTGACCCCTTCTCAAATCAGGTAGTAAATCAAATCACTAGTAATTTAATTTATCATCAGAATACACTAAACATCACGTACCCAAATGGAACTTGTATAGACAAGTACAATCTGTTTTCTCAAAAATTGACATAGAACCTTGTCAAACTAATGCAGTGATTTGTCTATAACTGTTGTAAGTGGTAATTGTGTTAATATTCTATTTCATAATGTATAATGTAAAATAAAAGTAAGTTTTTATTACGAGTAAATAGTTGTTTATAGTCTTTTTTAAGCAGTGATAACTAATTTGGTTTCTTTCTTCTACAAAGTTTTAATACCAATACATTTTTTTAAATATTACCACAGAAAAAAAATATAAATACAAATAATACCTCTGTTGAAATAATTCTTTTCATTTCATATCAATCTTATCAATTGATTCTTGTAAACTCAGATGGGAAGATGTTATTTAATAGTAGTAGGGGAGCAACGTTCCCTATGTTCGGCCATGTTAACTTAGGTACATTTATCTCATGAACCATTGAAGATACAACTATCAAATGTTGCACAGTTCTTATATGGTTCTTTCTACATGTCTTTACCAGAGGATATTTTAAAATAATGTTTTGGTCATAAGATATGATTTTTTTTCTAAACCCCTTTTAAATTGTAATGTTTTATGTATAAAAATATTTATAACAAAAAAAAATATTAAGATTTTAGGAAAACCCTCCGGTCTGTTTGTATGCAATACATATTAAAATATGTTTGCCAAATTTTATCATTGTAGCTTGAATGGTTCCTGAGAAAAGTGTACCTAAAATTTAAAAAACAGGGGTTTCGGGAATCGCGGAAATAAAGTTAGACGTGCACTGAACAGGTAAGTACATACTTTTAATAATGTCCTGCTGCATATGAGGGGTTGTCTAGTCCGTCCTCCTCTTCGAATTCATCTTCCAATTGTCTCCTTTTCAAACTTCTTTCTTGTCTGCACTTCTTTTTCAATTCGTCAATTGCTTTATCTGCTTTCTTTACACGCCGTATGTCAAGCACCTTCATTGCTTTTACACAGTTTTCACCAGCTTGTAAGCCCATAAGTTTGAACACAAAGCACTTTGAAATGTTCCCCTTGTTGTAATAAGCAATTGCATCATATACACCTAGTTTTAGTGTGTTGATCCTCACAAAAACTCTTTTTAGGACGCGGCTCCAAATTACATTATTGAGGGACTCCTTTATGTTCTGAGTTCCACCATGCGCGCACTTACTGAACAGAATGGGGTTTGACAGATCTCTGAATACCTGTTTGATTTCAAGCAAAACAGAATTAGGTAGGTGAGTGTGTTCTGCATGTTTATATGGAACACCATCTCTTATTGATTGTTGGTATTTACACCAGGAATTCTCATCTTTTGGACATAAGCTATGTTGCGGTTCTGAATCAGTTGAGCCTAAGTGGAAGTATTCTGCCCATATGGCTTGCCTCATTGCTTCCACACCTATTTTACAATTTCACTGATTTATTGTCACATGTTACACACTGCAAATTCAAAGAAAAAGCTAGGCCTATTCGGTTACTAGCAGACAGTGTAAGCTCACCATTGCAATGTTTACATACTGCAGCTTCTGAAATAATATCCTTACAGTTTTTAAATTTACAATGTCATAGGTAAATGAATCAGATTTAAATTCGTCATATTCAGATTGTTGGCTAACTTTTATCTTAGAAGCACTTGTGGGTGGAGAATCTTCAGCAGAGTTGCTGTTGGTAGGCCTAGGCTCCGGACTTTCTGAGATGTTAGATACCTGTTGTCCTTGCCACCCAAACACTTTTCGTTTTTTAAAAACCTTGCCAACTCTAGGCATCTTACACACTGTATTATTCCCTATCAACTATAAAAACAATCACAACGCACAATTATACGAAACACATTATAAAACCGTGCACAAAACGTATTTGTCACAACAAAACAGAGCAAAACTTTGTTTATTTCACAGAAACATAACCACAACTAATAACAGCTGCACTTGAAGAAAAACAAATCCAATAACATCAGTATTCAGTGCCTCTTGGATATCTTGTTCATAGACAAAGTAATACTGTATAAAGTTAATATATATTGGGATGTACATGCTTTTACACAGAGTGTAGCAGGAGCTCACATTTTGTCTTGCAAAACATTCATGAACGCCCGAATATATATTTTTATTACATAACGAAGGAATAATGCAAATTATGCATGTTGTATATCATTTTAAAGAGTAAATTCTAAACTATAATTTAATGCAAAAACCCAAAAATGGTTTTTTTTTTATCACGTTGCTCTCCTTAATGTAATTATCTTTAGTTAAAAGTGCAAGATTCATCGGGAAAGTAAGTTCAATCAATACGTTTTCAATCAAAATATATTTCTTGCCATTACAATCGCAGTTTGGGGCATGTGTGGTACCAACCATAACTAGTTATAGTTAGGAGCTTGTTTCTAATAATAAAATATAATAATGATAATTAAAAATCCACCTTTAATATCCTAAATTTGTTCTGCATTTCATTTTCTCAATCCAAGATTCGACAGGACTTATTTTGTATTATACTACACAATTTTCTAACTTTCTCACAGTAAGTACTTGTGTTAAATGTTTCACTTCACAATAGAAAATGTATTAAGAGAACACAATGTTTGTTCCACAATACTGCACAAGATTTTTCACTATATCAGTTGCTTGGATTTTTTATCAGGGTCTCTATTTCATTGATTGACAAATTATTTTAGTGTGGTTATAAGCTATCCACGACCTGTTCCTAAGTCAATATATTGCTAAAGAATTTATCGCAAACATTGTCATGAACATAAAATATTGAAATGCATAGTAGAGTATTCCTAATAAGGTGCTTTTCTGTGTTACTAGGAATGTCTTTAAACCCAACCACCACAAACCTTTAGAAATCACAGTTTTTCAGGATAAAATTTATGAAAAAAATTAGGGATGGGCCGATTCCTAAAATTTTTGATTCCGATTCCAATTCTAAAATTTTCCTTTCGATTCTCGATTCTTTCAAGTTATATTTACATGCTAGGTCTCTAATAATTTATTTAGTTAACATCTTGGTCATACATCAACACCTTTTAAAAGTTCTGTTTTAATTTAATAGGCTACACAAGACCTTCAACCTTGATTTATGAATAGGAATTTTTAAAAGCATAAAAACATATCAGATTAAAGTAATGACTTATTATAAAGTTAAAAATGTGAACTTTACACTATTTTATGAAGTTTGAAAAAATACCTAAGCCTATTTACATTGTCTCTCAAAACAAAACAAAAATTAAAAACAAACGAACAACATAAAAAGTAAAAAAAATAATAGAAATAGGGTAGGTTTTAATATGTCACTGAATCAGTAGCAGTAAGACACGGGAGAGAGAAAGAAAGAGAGAGTGTGTGTCGCACCCGCTCTAGTGAGAGAGAGACAAGCGATGACAAACTATCAGGAATGGTTACGATCTTTGTTGTTGCTTCATAAATAATAATATTTTCGTTATCTCAAATCGGTATTTGCTTTAATCATTTAATTCATTCAAAGCAACTAATACATAAATAAGACAAAGTTGGTAGTTAATTATTTTTCCAATAAATTACTCCATACACATATTTCAATAGTTAATAAAATAGGAATTGAAATCGACACTTTTATCAATGAAGAATCGAGTATCGACGATTCTTCGATACCACCTAGGATCGATGATTCCTGGAATCGAGATTCGGAATCGGCCCATACCTAAAAAAAATCTTAGAATTTAAGGAATTCGTAGAGATGAGAAAATTGTGAACTAGTGATTTTGTTGAATATACACAAACCCGTCATCACTAGCTAAAGATGGATGCATATGCTATTAGTCATCTATTACATTTCCTCACTTTGTTCTATCCATTTTCTCATCATTGAATAACTAACTCATAATGTTTTTAATTACTTTAACATTAGTTTATGACTATCCGGACTTTAAATTTTGTAAAAACTTACTGAGACAGAATGTTTTCGATGCTATGTGGCGATCTTCATCAGTGTCTTCTGCTTGGAGATGTTGGGTTAATCAGTGACGGTTTTCATTAGTATCAGAGTATGTGTGATTTGTATTGGGTTTGTTTGTTTAATATGTTTGTATTTTGTGTGTCTGTAAATTTCATATTGTTTTAGTGTGTTGAGATGTGGTCCTTTTTTTGTTGATGTGTAAGATTTTTAGGTTATAGTAAATGCCTGTGTATTTGTGTCCTGTTTCTTTTATGTGATTGTAAAATGCAGTTGGTGTTTTGTGTTACTCGATTCTTTGTTTAAAGCTGCAACCTGTTTGCCAATGTAGACTGTTTACTGGGCAAACAGATCGCAGCTTCAAACAAAGAGTCGAGGAACCCAAACAGAACACTAACTAAGCATTTTACAATCACATAAAAGAAACAGGACACAAATACATAGACATTTACCATAACCTAGAGATCTTAGACATCAACAGAAAAGGACCACATCTCAATACTCTAGAATTTACAGACACACAAAAACCCAAAGTACAAACATATTAACCGAACAAACCCAATACAAATTACACATACTCTTTGATACTATCGAAAACCTGCCTTTAAAACCTGCCACCGCATAACCCAACATCTTCAAGCAGAAGACACTGATGATCGCCACACAGCAATCAAAAACATTGTCTTAGTAAGTTTTTACAAATACACAAAATTTAAAGTTCGGATAGTCATAAACTAGTGTTAAAGTGATTAAGATTCGCCGAACGTAATGCATTACAAAATTCAAGAGTTCATAATGTTTTGTTCTTACACCCCACAAATATGTTATGAATTTGCACTGATACAATGTCCCTTGTATTAAGAAAACAATTTACAGATATAAATTTAAAAAAAAACACAAAAATAAAAACAAGAACCTAACTCTAAACGGCCTAATAAGTGAGGATTAAAACTTCAAGTATTAAGATTTATGAAATTGAAAGTACCTTATAAATGAAACATGATTGTCAACTCAACTCTGAAGGGGTTCAAGAAAATTGTAAGAGTAAACTGGTATCAATTTTTTATTTCTTTTATATCTCTAAGAAGGATTTTTCAAAACATTTGTTTAAAAGAGATTATGTTACTGTGATATTTAAAGACGAAAGAATTTATAAGTTAGCTTGTCTTTTTAAAGGGTTCACTTAATTTGTGTGTTTACTGTACTCATCTGAGTGTGTTGAAATTTTTGAATAAGGAAAGAAATAATATTTTGCTTGTTATTTGGGGTTGAACAAGTTTCTTAAAATCTAGTGTGGAAATGATTTTATTTTGTCAGTTGATGGGTTTAATTATACTATGTCCAAAGATTTACTTCAAACAAAGTCCTTGTTAACTAAGGTACTTGCACATTTATAAGCCATAAATGCTATATAAGTATAAATCATCTATCTCTTCGAAAACACCCAACACCCATCAGTTCGAAAATTGGGAAATAATTTGGTGTAGATACCTTACAGAGTAGAAATATCTTGGCAGATGGATGACTTTTGTGTTCTGTATTTTTAATTTTAACGCTTATTCCTCAGTGTTAACAGGAAACATAAACATCCTTTATTGGATATGTTACTAATGGATGAAATCTAAAAGGGCTTTATAATTTTGTACATAAATGGATATAATCATTTTAATCATTTGTACATAATTAAAACTGGTTTACATACTTATAAATTTGTTTGAATTAGTAAGTATAATTTGTTTGAATATTCAATTTGAATTTTGCTAGAGCTAGTGCCTAGTCTAAATCTGCCACTAACAGCAGATGAAAAGCGAACGCTTTATCTTACTTTACTGCTGACAGTCAGAAGGAAAAAACTGAAACTATGTGAAAAACTTAATATCACTGTTCTTATGAGGAAACTGTTTTATGAATCATAAATGAATATTAAATAAAAACATGGTTGATGCGTGAGTAAAAGAAATCGATTTATTAGAAATTTGGCAACGTTTCTACGACTAAATTGTCGTCCTCATTCAGGCCTACAAGTATAATAGACAGAATTAACATCTATCTGATGAAAATTCTCAACAAAATTAACATAAAATCAAAAGATTACGATAAGTTATCAATACTAATAAATTAACAAAACAACAACACAAATAAATTAAAAACACACTATAAAATGTTAGTCCATGATAATAAAAACTATAAACAATTAATTATACGTGTCAAAAATATTCCCAAACACAAAACAGTAATACAATCTGTGAAAATAAATCATTACCAAACATCTGGTGCATCAACAGCTAGAACCCTAAGAGTTTTTAAGCTTTATGACTAAAGTTTTATAAATACTGGCAAATTTATTAGTGTCTTCCTTAACATTAATAGAATTTTTTGCATCTTTATATTGAGCATTTCAGACAAAATTCGTCTCCTCCAATTACTTTGGAGATTAAATGAATGATTATGTTGATTGATGTGATTGTAAAACACTAATAAGAGATGAAGACATTTTTTACTCTTTTTTCTTGTTCTAAGAGACGAATATGCAATTCATGTTTAGTTTCCCCTATATATGAATCATCCCAATCATAACCCTGTATACATTATTCCTATTCAAAACACCAGTCCTATTTTTACCTTTTCTAACAATACCAGACATATTAGAAATAAGCAGAACGTTGATAACATTATATCTTCTTAGCTTTTTAAAAACCTACTCAAAGAAACCCTTCACATAAGGAAGCCTAACATAGGTGTTAACCTCATCACCTTTACCTCCAACACTGTCAGAAGACGGAAAAGAGTTTTGAAAATATTTGTTTATTAATATGAAATTTAATAAATCGATAAGGATAACCACTAAGCAATAAATATTCTTGTACAAGTTTCAAATTTGAATGATGAAAGGAAGGATGTGATAAGTCAAGAACTTTATCAACAAGAGAGTATACCATTCTATGTTTCTGTAACATCGGATGATCTGAGTTAAAATTAAGAAATATGGCCGAAAAAGTAGGTTATGACACCAGTATGTTATGAGTTTACCATCAAATTTAATAATCTGCAGTTCCAAAAAATTAAGTTTATTTTCACTTCCAATTTCACAAGTAAACTGAAGCCTTTCATCGTAACTATTAAATTTGTCAAGTAATGCCTGTACTTTAGCAATAGGAACAATAGTGTATACATCGTCTACCTAACGCCCAAAATAAATTGGTTTAAAACTTAAATTAGCCAAACAAACCTGCTCAAGATCGTCTAGAACAATATCAGCAAATTTTGGGGATACTGGACTACCCATAGGGGTGCTATAAAGCTGCTTATAAAATTTATCAAATTGAAAAAATGTGTTTCCCTTTATATTTATATGGTAAGTAAATTCCTTTAGTCATAAAGCTTAAAAACTCTTGAGGGTTCTAGTTGTTGATGCACCAGATGTTAAGTAATGATTTATTTTCAAAGGTTGTATTACTGTTATATGTTTGGGAATTTTTTAACACATTTTAATTAATTGTTTATAGTTTTTATCATGGACCATCACTTTTTATAGTGTTTTTTAATTATTAAATTTATTTGTGTTGTTGTTTTGTTAATTTATTAGTATTAATAACTTGTTGTAATCTTTTGATTTTATGTTAATTTTGTTGTGAATTTTTATAACTTAGATGTTAATTCTTTCTATTATACTTGTAGGCCTGAGTAAGGACAACAATTTAGTCGTCGAAACGTTGCTAAAATTTTGTGATTGTACATCATAAATGAATATATATTCAGTCAGAAGGTAAACTATTAATAACTCAAAATAATTTCTCAAATTTGTTTCTAATTGTAGGTGATATTTTGCAAATTATAATAATGTTATGTTTGACTGGCACTTTCATACATATAACTTCATTTTTAAACATTGTAAATACCACTTATACACTTAAAAAATACAGCTTCATTTAATAAAGGTTGTACAATAAACATACATTACTGTTAGTGAAACTCATAATATACTTTCTGAAAGTTATTTAAATAAATTTGTTTTAAGACATTAATGAACTGTGGTAATAAAACTTCAGATTACTTATTTAAAAAAATTTTTTTAAGATGAAATATATTTAGAAAGATGAAAATACCTGCATTCCTTTCCCCCAAATTTATAAATAATATAATTGTATAAATAGTAGTAAAGGAAAATAAATATTGATAGAATAACTAAGGGATCTATTCTAATGTTCTTAAAATTAAGTGTTTGTAATATTTAGAGTTTAATAATCAATAATTGTAAAATAAAGGTGCCTTATCATCTTACACAAATTTTCTATTTACTTTTCTTTCCTTTCTCCACCATTAGTTCTTATTATATAATATTCCCTACTTGATCTTTCTACTTTATTCCATTTGAGTATCTTTCATTCAGTGCCACCCTAGTTTTTAGTGCCTCTTTCTTGTTTTGTTTTTTTACTACAGACGCTTTTCTTCTATGAACAATAAGGTTTAATTTTTTTACTTCCACATGTCTGGTCTCCTTCTTTCTTCCAATCTAACCAGCCTACTACTTTTCTTCCAGCAGTCTGGTTTTGTAGTATGTATTTTTCTTTTGTTTATTACGAATTGCTCTATCCAATATCATGTGTTGAACCATTGCATGGTATTACTGTATTTTAAAGTTTATACTACAAGTTGAGGTTTATTTCATGGCAGTTTTTTGTCTTGTTCTTATCATACTTATTTTGATGTATAATAATCAGAGATAATTAAACTTAAAGTCATTCATTTAATTTGTTTTCTGTCTTCATCATCTTGTTAGAAATTGTTTTGTTAAAATTAATTTCTACACCACTCCTTTTTAAATTACCGTATACAGCAAGGTTTTCTTGATGTGAGGTCATATGATCATCTGCAAAGCTTAATTTAGTGAGTTCTGCTCTAATATTTACTAAATGTATTGATTTATTAAAACATTGCTCTATTTATACTGTATTTTGAATAAAATTTTTGAAGTGAATAGTTTTTTAGCTGATTATGATTACGCTTTGCATGGGAGAAAAATCATCTCATCCTGCATGCTCCATACAGGATGTGGGATGCTGTTCATATTTTTGGTCAAATTTAGTCATAACTTATAACAGCTGTTTTAACATGAGTTATGTTACTGTATTTAATTAGCAAGTTAAAATATATTTAGTCTTTATATTTTGATAAATCTTGCTATAATTGGTTCAATGTAATGAAAACGAGCTATATATTTTTATTCCCATTTTTTAAATAAAAACTTCCTTAGGTGTGTTGAGATTTTGTACCATAAGAACTGATTTCAATTAAATTCGTTAAATCTTCATTTAGAAAAGAAATTTTGATTCTGTAAATTGTTCAACATCTAATAAAGGTTTTCAATTAACTACATTCTAAATTTTTTCCCCCCAGGCGAAAAACCAATCAAGGTTATCTACCTCAAGTATTATTGAAAATGAAATTTCCATAAATGAAAACTAATCACAATAAAATAAATAGTTCAAATTAATTTAAATTACCTAAAACTAAAGACATTGAAATTTTACAAAATTTAAATATTCTTGAATTTTGTAGTCCATTACGTTTGGCGAGGTGAATCTTATTCTTTATTTAAGAATAAATATCTAACATTTACACACGGTGAATAAAATTTAAATATTATTAAAATAGATTCAGGTGGCGTAAGAAAGCGATGACACAGTCGAAAGCCGTGGCATCGTCTCTTAAAACCACCTTGATCATGCGAATATACAAATCGGTCAACTCATCAAGCAGAATGTGCTTTATTGTGATGATACTGCCACAAAACTAACAGTGGTGAATCCTGATGTCGCATCAACCATCCATGCCTTAACAAAGAGTGGCCAATGCCAAGATGAGTAACCACCACTTCCTCCCTATGATTCAAACGAACAGATGACTTCTATGGTCAGGCGGTATTCTTGATGTCCCTCAGCTTGTTTCAGTTTACATTTTGCTATTCTTCATTCCAAACAGAGAATAGTGTATTTTTAACATTGCATACAAAATCTGATGCCATCATATGTTGTGTCGATGGCAGCATACTTGCAGCTAATTTATTATTTTTTTAAAATGATTATTCATTTGTTATTCAATTTAAAATCTTGGGGTGAAAATTAAAAAGAAATTTTTTTATAAGATTTAATATTGAAGTTCAAAAACATATTTTTTTTGTATAAATTCAAACAATATAAATTAGTACACTATACATATTTATATTTATTTACAGACAAGTTTTTTTTATAAAAACATACTTAAAAAAAACACATACCTTTTATATGTTTGAACCGTTTATTCATTGTAACTGGAAAGGCAAAGGATAATACAATATTAATGTTACTTTCAATTTATAACTGAACCACACTCTCCTTAATATATTAAAATAATAGTACTTTATCTTATAAAGTGATCAACCAAGTTTAAATACATTTTCTATTTCAACTGACAGATTCACTTTCATTGCAATGATTTTGTGCTATGAATGCAAGTAAACAAAAACTATTAGTCAGAGGCAAGTCATCATAAATATGTATAGATTTAACCCTTTTGCGCAGTAGCTTTCCAAACATCCAAAATGCCCCAAAAAGTGAATTTTTAGAATTCGTTAAAACTTTTCCATCATATTGTGTTAGTTCAGAAAATATGTTTTGTGAGAAAAATTTCATTTACCCACTTTTTTCATAAGAAACACACACACACACACACATATATATATATATATATATATATTAAAACAACATAGGTTATTCAAATACAAGAATATTTATTAATTTATATCCAAAGCTTTTCGTTGGTAAACAGTACCAACATCATCAGGAATGAAAATTACATTATTGTAATTTTCATTCCTGATGATGTTGGTACTGTTTACCAACAAAAAGCTTTGGATATAAATTAATAAATATTCTTGTATTTGAATAACCTATGTTGTTTTAAATTATTAAACAAGAAAACGTATTATATATATATATATATATATATATATATATAATATATAAATATATGATATTTCATGTTGTCCATATTTTTCCGTTGCACTGACCTTAACAAAATTAATTTTGTGGTAACGAATAGGAAAAATAGACATTTTATAAAAATAGTCCTAAAATGTAAAGCTATTTAATATTTAACCCTAGATTCATAAACATTCGTCTGCTAGTATGAAAATTTGTATTTTGGAATGATGGAGGAGAGTGGAAGAGGTGTCTTCTCCTCCCTTCAACCTTCTGGTCTCACTGTCATCGCACAAAGGCGTTTGACAAGTAAGTGTTATTTGTTGTAAGGTTATGATATGTTTTCTTAGCGTAGTCGTCTGAGAGAAAAGTGTTTATAAATAGCAGAAGTGTGTTTTTCCCAGAGGCCGATACCCATTTAGATCGTATTTACCTTCCAAACCAAGTAATACAAACCACGGCATATCTCCCCTTTGACTGCGCGGGGGCTCTACCAACACAAGAGCTGAGGAGCCTGGTCGAGCACTGCGGGGCTGTGGATGAGGAGCTGCTGGTGGGGATGGATGCTAACTCCCATCACACTTCGTGGGGTAGTACAGGTACAAACACTAGAGGTGAGGAACTTTTAGCTTATCTTAGCTCTAAGAACTTACTAGTCTTAAATCAGGGGGAAGAGCCGACGTTTGTCACTAGGGCCATAAAGGAGGTCCTGGACATTACGGTGGCATCGAACCAGATGGCTAGGTATGTACTAAATTGGCATGTGTCGGATGAACCATCTTCTTCTGATCACAGACATATTAGGTATGATATCTCTCTAAATCCAGCCATGCTTCGCCCAACCAGGGATCCAAGAAGAACAGACTGGGACTCCTACAGGAGGGACCTGGGTGTTCGGATTGAGGAGGCTGGATTGGAGTATGGTGGGAGGATAGAGCTAGAAGACTCTGCCACATTGGTTGGCGAGGCTATAATAGAATCCTTTACCGATAACTGCCCTCTCAGTGAGGGGAGGAAAGTAGGGGATCCGTCATGGTGGAACAAGAAGCTAGCCAAACTTCGGAAGACCAACAGGAGACTCTTTAATAGAGCAAAAAAAAACGGGGAGTGGGACCTGTATAGGAAAACACTAACCGAATACAACAGAGCAATTAGAGAAGCGCGCAGGAAGTCCTGGAAGGAGTTCTGTCATGAGATTGACGAAACTCGGGAAGGGGCACGACTGTATAAAGTGCTCTCTAAGGACCCAGTTAACCCGGTGGGGATGCTAAGAACCCCACTGGGAAATTTAACAAAAACGGCAGGGGAAACTGTGGAAGAATTAATCAGGACACATTTCCCTTCCAGTACCCTGAGGAAACTTGGGGGAGCAGACACTGAACCGGTTACCAAACTCTCCACAAGACGTGGTAAGAGGGAGGACTGGGAAGTGGCAAGGAGGATAGTAACTCCACAAAGGGTAAGATGGGCTGTTGGCGCTTTTAAACCCTACAAATCTCCAGGTCCAGATGGGATCTATCCTGTGCTGCTGCAGCAGGGAATGGATATGCTGGTGCTGGTACTTACTAAATTATACAGGCTAAGCATTGCTCTAGGGTATGTGCCGGCAGCCTGGAAATCTAGTAAGGTGGTCTTTATACCTAAGCCCACCGGTAACCAATCGGAAGGGAAAGGATACAGACCTATCACACTCATGTCCTTTGTTCTCAAGGGACTTGAAAAACTGGTTGATAGGCATATTAGGGGGGGTGCTTTGGCTATCAAACCACTGCATTGGAACCAGTATGCTTACCAACCGGGGAAATCTTGCAAGAGAGCTCTCCATCAAGTGGTTGGTAGGATTGAGCAAATGATCGCTAAGAAAGGTTGTGCCATAGGTGCCTTCCTCGACATTGAAGGGGCTTTCAATAACCCCTCAGTGGAGACGATGGTAAGTGGTGCAAGACGTCATGGAGTGGATGTGACCACTTGTGGTTGGATAAGTTCCATGTTAACAAACAGAAGCATTTCTGTAGAGGTGGCAGGGGAGGTCAGAAGGGCGGAGACAAGTCTGGGCTGTGCACAGGGGGGGGGGGGTTCTCTCTCCTCTGTTGTGGTGCCTAGTGGTTGACAACCTTATTGAACTCCTGAATGAACAGGGGTACTTCTGTCTAGGATATGCGGACGACATAGTTGTCCTGATCCTATGCAGATTCCCTGATACAGTCCTTGAGGTAATCAGAAATCCTCTACGACTGATTGAAGAGTGGTGTAAAAAGGAGAACCTTAGGGTAAATCCAAAAAAGACTGCTCTCATTAACTTCACCAGACAGCGAAAAGATCTGACGACCAGGATGCCCCGCTTGTTTGGTGAATACCTTGAGTTTGTGGGGGAGGTGAAGTACCTGGGAGTTATTCTGGACAGGAAACTCACCTGGAATCCACATCTTGAGAGGACAGTTAACAGGGCCAAAAGGGCACTGATGACTGTGAGAAGAATGGTGGGTAAGAAATGGGGACTGAAGCCATCAATGATGCACTGGATGTATCTGAGGGTGATAAGACCTATGATTACCTATGGAGCTCTGGTGTGGTGGACAAAGGCCAACCAGGCACAGACAAGAGCTAAACTGAGCTCTATCCAGAGATTGGCCTGTCTGTGCACACTGGGAGCGATGTCAACTACACCAGGCGCAGCAATGGAAGTAATGCTTAACCTCCCTCCCCTTGAGCTTGTCCTTAGGGGAGAGGCGAGGCTAGCGGCATGGAGATTGCGCAACTCGAGCAACTGGGCTAACCTCCCAGATGTCTCGGGAAATATGAGTATCGAGTGCGTGGTCAAAGAACCCGTCTTGGAAATGGGCAGCGACCACATTACTCGAATGTTTGCACCTGACCAGGTCCACCAAACTATGATGGAATGGTCAGGGACATTAACACCGGGAGCTCAGATCTGGTACACAGATGGCTCCAAGATGGACTTCGGCACTGGGGCGGGGGTGTATTGTAAAAACCCAAGGGTAGAACTAGCTTTTTCCTTGGGGAGGCATACCTCTGTCTTTCAGGCCGAAGTATATGCTATAAATGCCTGTCTGGGAGAGATAGCAAGAAGAGAAACACATGGGGCCCGGATTGCTATTTTCTCCGACAGTCAGGCAGCAATTAAGGCACTAAACGGACACGTGGTCACCTCGGCCATAGTCAGGGAGTGCCTAATTAACCTACAAGGTCTGGCAAGGCACAATCAAGTCAAGATTGGTTGGGTGCCAGGGCATAGGGGAATACTTGGAAATGAAGCCGCAGATGCGCTGGCCAGGGAGGGGTCCTCGACTCCCCTGATTGGACCGGAACCTGCGGTGGGCATTTCCAAATCCATGGTCAGGATGACAGTGCGAAGGTGGATGGCTGAAAGACACTGTGAGCACTGGATCAGGGCCGAAGGGATGAGACACAGTAAGCTAACCCTTAGGAGACCTTCCTTGGGGCTGCAGAAGAGTCTCATCTATCTGTCTAGGCAGGAATTAAGGATAGCCACAGGACTACTCACGGGACACTGTGGACTAAGGAAACATTTGCATAAAATGGGTATCTACAAGGATGAACCAGTGTGCAGATTGTGCGGGCAGGAACAGGAGACTGCCACACACATTATTTACAGATGTGGAGTACTTGCTGAGAGGCGCTTCAACCTCTTTGGTGATGGAACGGCTTTGGTGGATGCTGAAGGTAAAACTCTAGTCAGGAAACTCCTAAACCTGGTAAGAGGGAAGGGGTTATTTGACTAGATCAGGGAGGTAAGTACAATATACCTTAAGGTAGCAGTGCTTCGGGCAATTCAAACCCGCTCCCAAGTTAAAAAAAAAAAAAAAAAAAAAAAAAAAGTAATACAAACGCCAAAGTATCTAATTGACGGTATACCATACTTGGGGAAGTCTTCAAACACATTTGGCCTGCCATCGGGTGCCTATTTGACAATAGAACTGACAAAATTTACCCATGCCACTAATAAGAATGCAACCATGGAAAATGCTTTACATCCATCACTTCAACAACAGGCTTGTTGAGAAATCATCAATTAACAGCTGTGGGTACTCTACAAAGTAATTAAAAAGAAATCTCAAGAAATGAAGGAACTGAAAACAAAGAAGATTGATTCAGTTTTGTTCACTTATGACATTGAACTTATATTACTTTCATACAAACCAAAAAGGCTAAGATGGTATAATTGCTCTCCACTACTCATGAATACAGCACAATAGCAGAAATAGTTGAGTTTTACAACTCAATGAAAGGGGTGTTAAAGCTTTTGACAAGATGCCTTCCAATATGCCATTTTGCCAAAAGAAACAAATATGGGCTCTCTGCATTTTTTTTTATAGTATGATAAACAAAACATTAGTCAATTCCTATGTCAATATATATTCTATGGATAAGAAAGGGAAAAATCTATTTGCAGAAGGGAACTCACCAAACAAGTGTGCAAACAGCTAACAAAACCGCACCTATGGAAGAGAATACAAAAAATACAAGAGAAACTAGGAGAAGAGATATTATCCAATGACCCTGAACCTCAAAAACATGCGGGAAGAAAAATATGTCATTTTATCCATGTAGAGAAAGGAAGATGACTGGATTCTCCTAGTTAAACTGCAAAAAGTATTACTGTCTTAAACATCTACCACAAATGTGTATAGACTGTTCATAGACGACAAATATGTAAATTTCAACTCTGTAACTACTTATAATTAATGTGATATTACATATAATTGAATAATTATGAAAAATATGTATATAAATTAATTTATTTACCAGGTAGTCTCACAGACAAAAGAGATTATGATTAGTGTAACCAAGAAACATAGATTATGAATTTAGGGTTAACAAAACACAATAATAAAAAAACACATTACTGTGAAATGTAAAAAAGCCGAACTGAAAGTGGTAAAACCTGAACACTAATTCTAGCCTTTGACAGAAGCTAGTTGGACTCACCTAGTAGTGCTACATATTACTCACACATGCTTCTGACACTTAACCAATATAATTAGAACGACAATAATAATAATAATAAATTTGATGAACATAATCTACCTACATACATTAAGTACATTGCTAAAAGATAGCAAGAAGAAAGTCACTTGTTCATTTGGGCAAGTGGTTAGTTACATTGGAAACTTACTTTGAGACATTTTTGTGTTTTTAATGTATTTTTATACATTTCAATGAGACCAAAACTGGAAGTAGCACTATATATTATACCAAATCCCAAATTCTACTACAAGATTTGAAATTTAGATTTTTTGTAACAAAAAAACTGCTTTTTGGTTATAACATCAAAATAATCCGGTTATAAAAATGCTAGTTTGAGTAGCCAAATATTTGTAAAACAATGTAATAAAGATGCATGTTCTTGAAAATGTATGTTTTAGAATTACACATATAATACTATAAAATATTATATAATAATGTAATTTGAAAAGGGATGGTATACTGAGTAAATAATATTATTTTATAATAAAATTATAAACATAGAAAATATTTATATTGTGAGTGTCACAGTAAATTTACAGTATATAGTTATACTTATTCTAAGTAGAAAATCCTGCTCCAGAACCTCCATCACTTCTATGGGGTTGGCAAGAGTCAGTTCGTTTCCTCTTTTTGTCTTTCTTCTTGTTTATATAATCTTCCCATAATTTATGATTCAATGAACTTATATCATCAAGTTTTGCAATTGCTCTTAAATATTTTGAAAGTTTCAATAACTCTTTATCTTTACTACGGTTTAAATGAGCTTGGCGGAATGGTCGAATCTTTAACCCATTTGCAGGATTCATTATAAAATTTCTCCTAATATCATCGAACATGATAGTATTTGACGGTGTATATTGTGGGAATTTTCCCCAAATAACTCCAAGAGGCTTCACTTCCTTCACACCTCGATTTGGGGTATGAACAGAAATCATTGCCAGGCAATCCAAATGAAACACAATTTTATAATCTGGATGAGTTGATACACCTAGAAGTTTCATTTTTTCTTCAATCCATTTCATACTTGTTGCTGACCAAATGGCAATATCATAATCTTTATATGCGGAAGTAAGGAACTCATGTAAATATGGACGCATCAATTCAAGTCCAGTTTCAGCAACAGAACAATGATCAAAAAGCGTGTAGTCAATATCCAAAACTAACAGTTTTTTTCCAGGTCTAGGATCATTCAATATTTTTAAGTTATATTCACGTATCCTTCTATCAACTTTTGCTAAATATACATCTTGATTTTCAATTGCAATTTCTTCTTCTTCTTCATCAACAAAATCATCAATAACTTGAGGCAGGTCCTCAGGTGGTGTGCTGGCATCAGCAATATCATCTTCTAATGACCCCATCATCATTAATTTAAAGCCATCTTTAATTTTAAGTTGTGACAGCTGAAGATCATTAGGAGGCAATTTTCCATTATATTTCAAATTTAGCAGTTTCTGTCTTTCAGGCCTAACTCTTGTTTGTTTATAAATACCATTTTTAAGAGCTTCAACTGTGTCATTTTCTGATAAATTGGTTATTTCATATTCTTTTCCACTCCATTTTACTATAAGTTTAACTTCCTTTTCCATATTTATGTTTATTTTTTCTTAGATATATCTGTAACAATTTTAAAACCCGTTAAAATTTAATGTAAGGAACAATAATTATAATTCTTAAATTATATATTTACAAAAAACATAAAGAGCAAATTATAATAATATTGACCAACAAGAAAAAATACTAGTTAAAATAAATGACACATTCAAAAAGTTTATTACACTTTATTTTATTATATATCTAGAAGAACCTGAATCAGATAGTGCTTCAGAAAATAGCTTAATTACAGAATACTGGCAATGAAAAAAAAAAACAAGTTCACCTGGACGCCTTGTTCAATTGATGCACAGTATTCGACAGGATCCCTTAAAACACTGCCAAAAGATCTACATTAAGGAATTTGATAGCTAACTTGTTGCTATATCCTATACCTGACCAACACCTTGAGGAGAAAGGAGAGTATGCTTATTGTTTCACAAGAATAAAAATAAGGCTGACTACTATACAATGTGTATTTTATGTAACAAGAACGATTTGGTGATAAACATGTACCATTCTTGTAAAGAGAACAATGAATTAGATGAATAAACAATCAACTTAGAATTAAAACCATATAAAATACTCTGTTTTCTAACACAAATTAATGCATAATTTATCATAAATCTATACATAAAATATGTTTTTTTCATTTTACATTATATTTAACTCATTGCAATTATTGCCGCAAATTATGCATTATCAATTATTTCCTGCGAGCGTATATGCGTCATTGAGTCACTCAATGAATGATTAATCTGCTTGTTACTGTATTATCATCTCTATACTTTTCATAAGAAGATGCAATACAGTTCTCATGAATAAGCGACTGTTTTAGCTTCCAAACTGTCCCCATAAAAAAAGATATTTATTTCTGTCCTCGGAATGGCAGGACAAATTAGTCAAGATTTGTATTACTGCTCTAATGTTTTTTTTTAATCAACCTATCAGCCGGCCAGATAAGCAGATACTTTATACCTATATTCTAATAAACTTTTATTATTTTCCTTCTTGAGGTCTTTCCACATCAAATGGTTTTTTGTGTAGCAATATTGGTGACATCTGGAATGCCAACAATTACCCTACATTAGATTAAGATACAAAGTACCCTATTATAAGACAGGTTTGGTTTATAAGTAATTAATTATTACATTTATTAATATGAGCCAACCAGTTGATATATAAAGTTAAGAATTTATCTTGAGAAAACAATGAAATAACAACTGGTTGGTATAAATACATTTCCACTAGTCAGCATAAGCTTCAAAAATTTATTTTGTACTTTTTAAAAACCAAATCAATCTAGTCAGATTCTTTGTAACTACTGTATATTGTAACATGCATAACATTGTACTTTTTCTAAAGAGTCATTGACTTATAAAATCAGTGTGTGTTTAAAAATCCAATCATTTCAAAATATTTAATTTTCTGGTGAAAACTCAAATTCATAATTTTTCCTGTTACTGAAAAAATTGTTTTAAATTACCATTTGTTTGCAATATTAGTATCCTATGGATAACAAATAATTACTGAAAAGGTAACTATACAATGTAGCTATAAATTATTCAGTTAGTTTTAGTTTTTAAAATGAAGTTTGCTAGTATGAGGTAATCAGATAGTTTGTGAGGTAAAATATGTCCTTCATGGAATGTGGGGCAATAATACAGTATATTAACTAGTTGTCTTCAAATATGAACTAGTAAGCCCCCAAATTGAACCACATAGTAAAAAAATTGAGACTTCATTTTGTACATGTTTCATAACCAACTCTGTTCTAAACAGATACTTTGTAACAAATTATATTGTAAGGTAGGATAACATTATTATTTTTTTAAAGAATTGTTGACTATAAATTTTAATGTGTTGTAACCTGAAATAGTTTATTATAACATTTTTGGGGTAGTGTCACTGTTTAACCATTATTTTTTGTGCTCCTAAAAACGTTCTATACTAATTGTTCCTTTAGCCATTAAAGCGCTATCAGCCGAAAAATTTTATTGGCCATTTTAGAAATTCATAACAAATATCAAAAAAATAATTTCGCTAGCATCTCAAACAAAATTAAAATTTGGGAAAAAATATTCTACCCTACTTACTCCACGGTCACCTAAAATCATACAAAATCAATGTTTTACGTTGATTATTTGAGGTTGAAACCAGTAAAATGCTTTAAAAAGGATTTAAACTCAGTGGTTATAAACTCAGTGGTTATACAACAAAAATTACAATTTTTTGAAATATCACCATTAACAAAACCATTTACGTTCAATACGTTATGGTACTTTGGTATATACTCTCCTATAGGGAGTGTAAGAGATTATTATACTATTTTATACAACATTACTATATACCTATATTATAATATAAATATATATATAAAGTATCCAGTTAGGACTGATTTGGTTGTAATTTTGTACAACATTACTATATACCTATATTAAAATACACCTACAAAGTATTCAGCTAGAATAGATTTGTTTGTAGGAAAGGTTTGAAGTGTACAGACACTTATTGGACAGTCATATTTGTTTCTAACTTTGCCCTAAAAACAATATAAGTAACCGCCCATTGCACCATTGTACTGTAAGTAAATGGTGCATGGTGTTTTGTTGCATATTTTTCAAATAATTGTGTAATTTCTTCAAGTCACTGGGAAGTTTAAACACTTTTTGAGACATTTTGCTAGCTTCAACGTAAAACATTGATTTTGTAAGGTTTTAAGTGGTGGGGGTAGATTTTTTTTCAAAAATTATAATTTAGAGCGAAAGTTTTTATATTTTTTTCAATTATTTGTTATGAGTTTCTGCATCGGCTGGTAAAGTTTTTCGCCCGAAATCGCTTACTTGGCTAAACGGAATGATTACCAGTTCTACATCACGATATTTGTGAAATATTGACATCTAAATAAACGATAATTATCAAAAACAAATTTTTTTAAAACACTTTAATAATAAAAATGGAAAACTCTAGTGAAGTACTTTTATATTCTCAGTATTTAAATAACAATTATATTTGTTGATTCCATCTTCAATGGTAATTATATAGACATGCGACTACCGCTATTTTCGTCATATTCTTTGTACTTTTCTTATGTATTTTTACGTCCTAGACACGAATCCAACATTATTTTTTGTCGCTGGTGCTGTTTTTTTAAAAATATACTTTAAAAAACGGTAAAAATATAGTCTTAAAGACCTTGGTTCTAAATTTCTTTTTAAATTATGTGTAGAACACGATTATCAACTTTTTTTCGCGGAAAATATGGAAAGTTACTTTTTTTACGTTTTAAATGTTAGGTTGTAAGCATGTAGGCTTATAGCGTGAACCGGGCGCGCAGTAGATACAGCGCACTTCACTACGTCTAGATTTGTAATTTAATACAACATTACTATATACCTACATTAAAATATACCTACGAAGTATCCAGACAGGATGGATTTGGTAATAATTTTATTTAACATTACGATCTACTTGTAATAAAGTATACTACGAAGTATTCAGTCAGGATAGATTTGGTTAGAATTTTGGTAAATATTTAGACTTATTGCCGATGCAGAAAATTACAACCAAATCTATCCTGACTGGATACTTCATAGGTATATTTTAATATAGGTAGATAGTAATGTATAAAATTATAACCTATCCTGACTGGATACTTCATAAGTATATTTTAATGTAGGTATATAATAATGTTATATAAAACTATAACCAAATCTATCCTGACTGGATACTTTGTAGGTATATTTTAATGTAGGTATATAGTAATGTTGTATAAAATTATAACAAAATCTAGACGTTTAATAAAAAAATAATAATGGCGATACGCCATAGACGACAAAAAATAATGTGGGATTCGTGACTAGGACGTAAAAATACGTAAGAAAAGAAAACAAAAAATCACGAAAATATCGGTAGTCGCACGTCAATAAAGGTTAGTTTGGGTTATGTTTTTTAAAGTATATTTTTAAAAAACGGCACCAGGGACAAAAAATTGTTGGAATCGTGTATAGGACGGAAAAATACATAAGAAAAGTAAAAGAATATGACGAAAATAGCGGTAGTCGCACGTCTATATAATTACCCGATAATTATCGAAAACATATTTTTTTAAAAAACACTTGAATAATAAAAATAGACAACTCCAGTGAAGTAGTTTTACATTCTCAGTATTTAAATAATAATTATATTTGTTGATTCCATCTTCATGTGAGCTACTAGTTTTCACTAAACACTTGTAAATATTTAGAAACTTGCCTATAGTAACACTTACTTATATAAGTGTTTAGTAAATAATAATTATTTACATTTTCTTCCCAATTTTTACCATGAATAAAATCTAACGTTACTTTTAATTATGACGACAGTGAACTTTGGAATTGGTAGGCAAACGTTTATCTTTAGTGGAGAAAACAGTTTATACTGTATATACACACCTATTATTGTTCATATATGAAGGTCTTAATATTTCTGTATAGTTTGTTTCTTTTCTATATCAATATTTTAGGAGTCTGAACATGAGTCACATTATTATCCATATAATATAACTTATCCCGTATATTTTCTAAATATTATTTCTTGGATCACAACATAGACAAATATTTGTGATGACAAAACCATTCCAATTATGTAGGCTACGATTATCACTCATATATTACTCTCAAATTTTTTCCCAACTGATTAATCTGTTAGAAACGTAAAATATTTTAAAGTTACTTTTTTTGAATGGCGTGTCAAATACTACAAAAACCATTCGCAAAATTCCAATAAACTTTCATAAATATGGAACACACAACAAAATCATGATTTTATCTTTACACCAACATTAATTCCACAGATACACTAGAAATGCAATCAGCTGCCAATTTATGATTTAACTACAAATATATACAAGCATCTGTGTATGCTTACAACAACCAATAGCTGAACTACCAAGACTGCAGTATTAATTAAAATGTTTTGATACTTCGTTATTTTTGTTTATTTGCTACGATAAGTTATTTTTGACATAAAACATACTGAAATAAGGATTTCTAAAGAAAATCACTATTAGTTTTAGGTATTAAAACACCCTGTGTAAGCTAACTATATATTTAGCTTAATTACAAAGCTTGGTTTCACATACGGCTGGAACCAAAAATTACAAAAATCGCTTGCATATTTTTTAATTTTAGCAAAAGAATAATGACGTCTGCATATAATACTTTCGTTAATTGCTACTAATTTACTAGAGTGATCGATTTTCTGAGACTCCAATTCTTTACATTTACCAATAATTGTATTAGCAGAACACTACCTATTTTTCTTACGACCCAATCATCGTGTTTCTAATACCACTCATATATATATATATATATATATATATATATATATATATATATATATATATATGTGTGTGTGTGTGTGTGTGTGTGTGTGTGTGTGTGTGTGTGTGTGTGTGTATATATTTTTACACATAATTAATTTTTACAATTTTTTTTTAGGGAAGATGAATTTCAAACATAATTTTCCACCAGGTTTTACAAATATGTATTATTTTGCTTACACTCCTCTTTTCTTATTTTGCCACAATTGTTTTTTAGTGCATTTTCCTTCAACTTTTCAGGAAAAGAGATTATTTCAAGCTTTATGTTATATTTTTTCTCAATGTTTTTCGTTTGTAACTGTATTTGTTTTACTCTGTCTATAACTCTCTCTCTCTCCTCCCTATACATATGTGTTGTTTTTAAAAAGATGTTTAAAATTTCGTCTCAAAACCAACTTAATGTGGGTATCTGTGTTGCGTAGGGCAACAAGAGAAAGATGAAAATTAAACATAATAAAGTTTACCCAAAAGTCAGCGCAGAACAAAGTTAAGAATGTGATTTTTAAACCTCTTGTGGCTATAAAGATAACGTTATGTAAAAGTACTTTCAATAAATTGTGAAATTAAAACAAGTCCATATATGGACACTAGCTGGTTTTCTTGAAGTGGAAGAAAGTGGTCTGTTCTTCCGCGGTATTTCTAATGTGAGTCAAATAAACACTCAACCAATTCCCAGGAGCCACTGAATTGAGGTGCAGTAGAAAAGGCGAATTAAAAAGAAAACTGGAAGTCAGCACGTTTGAGATCAATTTATGGTTAGAAGATTTTAAAACGTTGTTATATTCATTTTGTAAAAAAATTGATTGTTTGCGTCGTAGGAGCTACGTAGAAGGACTACTGACGTAGACTTCTGCCAGCCCTAAACCTACCGCACTAGAAAAGGCGAATTACCAAGAAAACTGGAAATCGGCACGTTTTGGATCAATTTATGATTAGAAGATTTTAGAACGTTGTTGTCTTCATTTTGTAACAAAATAGATTCTTTAACCTCATAGAAAGACTACTGCCAGCCCTAAACCTACCCACAAGATCAAGGAGTAAGGTTTTAGTGCGGAGAGAATAGATAACAGGTTTTTTTTGGCTGTAGCACATGTACGCTATCAAGGAATGTGAAGATCTGCACAAGTTTAGCACATTAATACTGTGAAACACGAAGTTTTTTTACACATATTAATTATTGAAGTTTACACGAAGAAAACTGCAGTGTTTAAAATCGAGTACTTAGCTGGATTACCTGGCTCCAGAGAAGGGGCAGTAGGTAGGAGCAATTGAACCCCCCCCCCTCGAGAATTTAGGTACAGTTTTGTTTTGGAAATATATTTTCATATCTGATAACATTGGTAGTTCAACTCAGCATAAACAATTCTGGCATATTTAAAAAATACTTAACTAAGTGAATACGTATGGCTTACTTGCTGACGCGTTTCAAAACATTCTTTCCTTTTAGGAAACTAAAAGCTTCGTAAAAGGAACGAATGTTTTCGAACGCGTCAACAAGTAAGCCATTACGTATTCACTTAGTTAAGTACTTTTTAAATATAGTTTATTCAGTGAAATCAAGATGATTACATCAAACAACTTTAATTCTGGCATGTTACAAGTCGCACACTCGTTCCATACCGGCTCGGCTGTTAGTCTGTGTACTATGCTCCGTGTTGTGCTCTTCTGACTAAGCCGTTTGATGAAACGATGAAATTTCAACAATAATTTGTATTATGTAGACAATAATAATTGTAATTGTAATTGTACAGTAATAATTGTATTTTTGGTACCTATATACGTCAAGGTAAAACGCATATTTTGATGAAAAAAATGCAAATTTTCCTGTGATTTTTAACTACAAGAATAGCTTAAAATTTCATTTCCAAGCCTTTATTTTTCAAAGTTTTTTGCCCGAAACCACCTCAGGGTTACCTGCCATTGTACACCCTTCTTCAGAAAGTCTATCCTGGAACCGCCCTTGCTGTAGCAGCCATTACGTTTTTATAATTACGAATTCTTTGCCTTAAAAATACTAACAGTTTTACGGCCTTCAACCTCGAGGGTTTTAGGCACCACCAGCTACTGGTGTAATATAAATCTTGAGCATTGTCTAACATACCAAAAGTGAAGAAAAACAACACTACAGGGTGTAATAATTTTGTCAACTTTACATAAATAAACAAGACTAAAAGAATATCTTAAAAATTTCGAGAAACCGTGTATCGGAATCCATACCAACAAATCACAAAACTCTTAAAACTCAAAAAAAAACAAACAAAACACATGTTATAAAAAAATGGAATTTACAGATTGTAATAAAGGTATTTTACAGGTAGGTGTTTTTAACAGAGAATTAAAGAAACCATACATTCAGTTAAACATGACATTAACGAAGGTTTTTCCTGACGACATCAAAACAAGTTCATTTAAAAAGTCATTAATCTGAATCTACAAATTCTTTACATAGACATTAGAACACCACACTCATCTAGTAAGAAATACTTAGTGTTGATTTTGTAACTAAATTAAAATGGTATTTTAACTGAATAACATGAAATAATAAAGAGTACTCTAGACCGGAGGACCATCCGCAAATATACGGAAATATAATGCCTTAAACAGAGTATATTAAACTATGACGCAACAACTATTTGATTTAAAGAGAATATGTCTTAAGCGTTACAGCTTACCTAAGAACGGAGGCGTGGCTATCTTTCACTTAAATGTGGTAACTGAAATGTACCTGTAACACTTCAACTTTAATTAGAACAGGAGTCGAAACACAGATTCATTACAAGGAGTGTACTCAATTAGAAATAAAAGTCCCTTTTAAACACTAAGTCCTATTATGTCATAGGTTAACCATTCACAGTTCACTTAATAATCGTGTACAACGTAATTGAAGACAAACTCTTGGTATAATTGTTCTGGTTACGGCTCGTAACGCACTAACGCGAGCGATTGCACCACATTACATTGACTAACGTAACACAAAGGTGAACTTTTCTTATACACTTGTTTAAAGACAAATCGCGGTTAAACTTTATTGCGAACACTAGTTACTTGTTTCATGATTAATTACAATGGTTTATAGTACATATTTGAGTATTAAAACGGTTAAATGCGGTTAATTTAGCGGTCACATACATAAGAAAACAAGAGCAAGCGGTACCCTACGCATTCTGAATACTGCAACTGCCGTTAGAGGAACAAGGAAAAAAAGACAAAAACTAATCTAGGTCCAGCGCTTAGCCTAATGCAAGGAGATTCAAATCCAGCTGTTCCTTAATCTCATCGCTGTTCTTAACACTTAGAAATACATTAAATAAAGACACGTTATCCGAATCTCATATACCCTTTGACCACGTTCATAACATTTAGAATAAAACTGTTTTTAAACCTGCTACGGCTAATTCAACAACGCTTCTTAGTGGCTAACATAAAAAAATGGCAAAGATGACTCAACCATTTTGAACTCCAACTATTTGGTCCCCGATAGTTCCACCAGATTCAATTAGCTAGGAGGTGTTTTGGATATGAATGTTCAATTGTTCTTTAGAAAATTAGGACTTCAAATAAAGATATATTATAGTTGCTTGGTGTAATCATTTTTAATACACTGATTAAAATAGAATTAAATAATTCATAACTACGTGAATAATTAAGAGCTTACTCTCTGACGCTTTTCGAAACAATCTAGTAGAGGCTTTGCTTCGTAAAAGAAACTATTGTTTCGACACACGTCATCAAGTAATCTCTTAAGTATTCACTTAGTTATAAATTATTAAATTATAAAATATATATTATTTTATCCACTTTGTTCAAAATAAAATAAAGTACAGAAATATAAGGTTTATGTGTCGAAAACGTAAAATTTTTATTCAGAAGGCCTCAATATTTTCTTCTGTTTTTTGTATTATAGATAAACACTATTTTTAGCTTTGTTGGTGAAACAACATTTTCCTCAAAATGAATAATGGAGTCATTTGATGCCCAAAGTAATACTGAATAGAAATATATATATAAGTCGTATTACAAAAATCTTTTTGTAACATTTATTCAATAAAATGTAAAAATTATGCACATGCCTAAAAATGCCAAAGATGGTGTACTTGCTATAACAATTAGGTGGAACTAGGATTGAATGTGAAATAATAGTTCATTTTGATGTAATTATTTTAAAATAAAACAAATTACACTAAAATAATATTTTCAAGCAAAAAATTATTTATAAAAGTAGCTAACAAAATATGGGTCTAAATAATTGAGAAATATCATACAGGACAATTGAAAAATTTTCATTGGTTTAATCTGAGATTATTTACACATATGGTTTTGTTTGGCCACTTGAAAAACACTTCAAATTATTGTTTGTAGTATTTGAATATGGGAAACTTGTCAAAGGAAATTTTGACTCAGTTTTCTCAGTTTTCTGTTAGAGCATGCTGCATAGTCTTTAGTTTTTTCCCGTTATGGGCTCTAATAGAATGGTATAATATATTTATGCTTAATGAAATATCACCTTAAATTGAAGCAGGCCTATCACGTTTTCTACAAATGTTCCAAACATCAGCGGCATAAGTTCAAAGGGCTTTTTGGGGTAGTTGAGTTGGTGTGTAAATTGTGGAGAGATGTGTCAAAATTATACAGTTCAAAACTGTTTACGACTGATACCTCCAAAATCAGATTGATGAGATAACGGTCACATCAACAACGAACAATCAACTAGCCCAGTTGTCTGCTGCTTACTGTATAGAACAGCTGACTGGGAGCAGTTGTTTATTTACGAAAAATATAATGATAAATACGGCCTATCAGCGTCAAGAAATTAAACTTTGCGTTCTTATAACACAGCAAATTGACATTGTGCGCATTATCATTATGTAAAACGTTGTAAAGTACGTAATAATTGCGTTGCAGTATTGATGGACTGAGTCCGACAGTGGACGGGATTATTAATTTGTTATGTCGGACTCAGTTTGTCTATGGTGTGCAAAAGGATATTATTCTTGAGGCAAAAGCGATAGAAAAATTATGTTGCGTGTTGATTTTTAAGCCTTTTTGTATCACCAAATAACAATTTAATCTTCTAGCATTTTTGGCCTGTTTCTCCTACAAATGCTATTAAACCGTTGGTAAACTGTATTTTGTATGAGTTCAAACGTAAACTTTTTTCTAATTATTATGGACAAGATTGTGTAGGAAAATATTTTAATCAAAAGATGCAAAATTTATTTAACATATTGGATTCTATGCTCAAGCTACACAAGAGCGTGGGAGTTTAATTACCCAGGTGGCCTTCGAATTCGACTAGAGTGGATGTTTAAATGTGTATTTAAGAACTAGCTCGGATCTCACTTCATTGTAGACAGCCCTATTATAAGCAATAATATTTTCGTTATAACCAATAAAAATCCGCTGTGAACAAATTTAATGTATTTCCTTAAAACCGTGTCAATTGTTTAACACAAGTATAGATCATTTTCTGAATTATTTTATAGAAGATAGCGATATCTTGGAAGTTAAGAATTAGATTTCCATCCAATGTTGCTGTTAAAGATTCATAATTTATAGCAGATGACAAAAAAGTTCAATATTTATAAAAGAAAAATTACCTTCTATTACTATTTTACATTTTAAAATGAAATATTGAAGTGATTGTTACACTCATTTATTGAATTTACTAGGTTTCTATACCTCCCCTTTAGTTATAAAACAAATATTTACGATCATGTCATTTGTTTTACTTTTATAATCAATACATTACCACGTATATTAGGATCCTTCTGATAGCTCTTTGATCTATAGTATATTTTTCAGTAAGGTTTCTATATTTGGGTTTCTTTTATGGTATTCCTGTAAACGAAATTCCACTTCCATTTGAATAATATAGAATATACTGTAAATATATGATGTGGTATATTCTTCCTATCTACTTAGTGTTATATAAAACAAACAAATATATATATATATATAAACAAGATTAAATTTAGAAAATAGTTTTAATAATTAGCTTCCTGATGTAAAATCTAAAATTTGGAATAAGCAAAAAGGTCCCTAAACTGTTTGAACTGGATTAGGTTTCTTACTACTAAACTATTATTTGTTTTCAAGATATTCTAATAATGTACAATTTGAGAAGTCTTATAATTTTAAAAGTCCACTAAAGGTTAGTTTTATAGCGCTATGTACTTATCAATTTTCGGAGTTTTGCTGGTTGTTCATTTAGGATTCAGTTCTCTTTAAATTTTATATTTCACACACAATTAAATTCCTTTTAGTTACTTCAATTATATTAATACTGTATTATAGATTTTAAATTCACTTATTCTCGTTTTAATTTGGCCAAGTTTCTTCACAAATTCGTATAATTTTGATGAGATTCTTCAAACGGGATTCAAACGGACTAACGCGTCGCTTTTATTTTTAAAATGTTTAAAAGATGACGGCGATTTCTTCACCAAACCTCATATTAATTATCCATAAACGTTTGCTTTCATATAACGAGGTTCCATTTCTTCCCACTAGAGTCGACTGTAACACTGACCTACTTTCTTGGCTTTAAATCTAACAACTAACGAAATTGTTTTCACCCGTTTTAATTTGGTTAACATACTGCTTCACCTTTCCTATCCTCAACAAACCTTCCAGTGTTTATTTAATTACTATTATTTGTGTGTGCAGTGTCTTTGCTTTTTACTTTTGTAATAATTCCGAAATGTGTGTTTTTAGCATGGATTAATACAAACATAATCTATATGTTATTGTTTACAATCGTGTTTTACCTTCTCCTTCAAGTAATTTCTTATGCCCTATGTTAATAAAGTTTACAATTTTTTTTATATTTTATTATTATTATATTATCTTGTTCTAATTTTATTTGTTAGGTTATTTGATCCAATAAATTTCCTAATGCATTTTACAGTTCAATTCTTTTTTAAATGTTACAACCTTTTCTAGGCTTTCACCTAAAATTAGTGTTAATTTAATCTAACCAATTTCTTAATGAATTTCTCCGATTTCATATTTTGTGTGAGTTATTTCTAATCTATTCTTCCAATTCTTAAACAACATTATATAACCCATTCTATAAATGTTACAATATATATATATATATATATATATATATATATAAGTTACGTGTTATATTAAGCTTGAAAGGTTTTTAAAAATGATTTTATTTTTACAAACCTTTGTTAATTACGAAACATTTAATTTTGAAATGATTACAATAATTTTGTTTAATAAAAACAAATACAATTGATGTACATTCAATCGGAGTGAGAACGTCTGTATGATACAGAGGCGACTTGCACACTGCTGGGGCTCTGTTATCACCACCTATATGATACAAAATCTGCGTAAGCAGGAAATTTCCTAGCACGCATTTTATTATGAAAGGTTCACATGAATCGTTCACATAACTCCTCCATCCCTAAAGAAAACTTCGGGGGTTGGCGAAGTTTCGGCATCGGTTGAAGTCCTCTTCATCACTTGGATGAGAGCGAGGTATATAAAGCTGCTGAATAGGCCTCCGTAAAAGAAAATTTTCGGCATGGGTTGAAGTCCTCTTCCCTGGAGAAGGTCGCCAGGCGAAGGTTGATTTCTAAGATCCAGTTAAATGGGTTGTCTGCGATTTCCAACGCAGTACCCTCGTAGTTTGTAGGCGTTATTGTTTTTGATGATGGGCGTTTTACAGTCTAATTTTCTGTTCATTATAATTCAACTGAGCAAAAGTAATTGGAATTGATTAATACAATTTATAATGAGTCTTTTCTATCATAGGATAGATACAACATGTTTATAACATATACAATTGTTATCAGAATCTAATTTATAATTAACTCTAATCGTGTTTTCTAATTCAACAAAGTCAACTTCATTATAATTCACAATACTTGACTTCTTTTTTTTAATTCTACGAAATTTACATTGATTATAATAAAAGTTTTATATAATTTTTCATAATTTTTACCATAATTTACATTCAAATTGCCTGTTATAGATTTGATAAAGGATCCTAGTCTGTTTATAAGAATTCTTTTTTGTTATCTCTTAAGAGTATAGTTTCTAATTTTCTTCAATTACATTTTTTTTGTGATTAACATATTTCAAATAATTAACAATATTTATTACCATAATTAGTTACATATTGTTTAATTAATTACAAAAGTTTGTAACACATACAAATAATAAAAACAATGTTGTTTAAAAGTTTAATAAAGTTTCTTGCATAGAATTAGTGGACAAAGGTATGGTAGGGATTTTAATTTGGTTGTGTTGAATATGAACAAGAAGGATTTTGGTCATTAATTACATTTTTCATCTTCTTAGGCCTTTTAATTTTCGACAAATGTATTTTTTCTTTTGTGTTATGATGTCTAGGCTTTATTTTTCTAGTTTTTCTTTCTTTATTTATTGAAGCTTCCTTGCTATATCTATTTTTCGTTTTGCTTTGCTTCTGAACTGTTTTTACATAAACTTCCGGTGGTATTTCTGGAAGTGGTTCTTTGTTTATGTTCCTGTTTTCTAAAACGTTTTCCTTAATTTTTTGATTACTATTCCTAATGTTTTCATAGAGTATTTTTGTTTTTTCTTTATGGTTTAAAACGTAGTCATTTACAATCTGTTTTTCTAAATCTATATCTAATAAAGTGTTTGAATTTATGTGTCCAAATAAGACTTCGCACGGCGTTACTGTCGTGACTGAATGTATGCTATTGTTATAAGCTATTATAGCATATTTAACCTTCTTAATTATACTGTCTTTTTTAAATTCAATTTGATTATTTAACAGCCTTATGTGTTCTATTAAAGTAGAATGAAACATTTCACATAATCCGTTTGATTGGGGGTTTTGTGTGCTTATAAAATGAATTTTGATTTTATGCAGGTCTAATATCTCTTTTACAACTCTGTTATTAAACTCCGTTCCATTGTCTGCGATAACAACTGTTGGTAAGCAGAAATGTGTGAAGTAATCTAATAACTTGTCTGCGATCTCTGCAGCTTGAGAGCTTCCCAAGCGATAAGCTTGACCTATCGTGAGAAAGCGTCAACTATGCTGATAAAGGAATTCTTCTCTAAAGAGATTGCGTCGACGTGAATTATTTGAAATGGTCTGGAAGCTGTAGGTGTCAAATTCATTTCTAGCTGTAAGGGAATTCTGTCGTATTTAGTTCTTTGACATATGTCACACTGATTTATGAAATTTTGAATTAATGATTTTAAATTAGGCCAATAACATCTTCGCTTAATTTCTTCGTATGTTTCCTGTATCCCACAGTGACTAGTTTTGCTAACATGATAATTACTTATCGTTGCTAAGGTATTTTCTTTCGAAGTTAGGTCTAACAGTTTGTTATTACACTTAACTAAATTTAATTCAGTTTGTTTGAAATTTTTGGCTATGCATGATGCAAATTTCTCATAAAAGTCGTCTTCAAAATATAGATTATATTTTATTTTAGGTACCAAATACAATTTTACAAAGTTAACTATGTCTTCCTTAAAATTATTCTCTGATATTTCGACGATTAAACGAATTTTTGAAGTTCCAAATAGTTTTATAATTTTTACTTTCTTTGGCTCATATTTCACTAAAGATAAAAATATTTGGTTTTTTCCAAAGTTTACAGGCTCGTCGGAAATTGGTATTTCAATTTGGGTGTTTCCTTCAAAATTGGAGTGGATGGTTTGGGCACTATCACTTTCGTCATTGTCCTCTAGGTTGGCGTTATCTGTTGCATCGAGTTGTACGACCATAGATTCGTTATCGTCCAGTTCTGGGAAATAACGTTGTAGTAAGTCAGCTGCAGATAAGTCAAGGTCCGGTTCTACAGTGTGTTGGGTGTTCGTTGACCTTTTATCAGTGACGTTTAATTGTATTCTGGACAATGCATCTGCATTTTGGTTTAGTTTGTCTTTTTTGTATCTTATGTCATAATTATATTCTTCCAATTTAAACCTCCATCTTAAAAGTTTTGAATTTGGTTCCTTAACTGAAAATAACCATTGTAAAGGTTTATGGTCTGTATAAATTTTAAATTTTCTCCCAAATAAATAAGGCCTGAACTGTTTTGTTGCCCATACAATTGCTAATAGCTCTTTTTCAATCGTAGAGTAATTAGTTTCGCTGCTGTTTAAAGTTATGCTGGCATACGCTATATGAAGGCCTTTTCCATTTTTGTCCTGGCTTAAAATTGCTCCTAGTGCATAATTACTAGCGTCTGTCGTTAGAGTAAATTCCTTTTCAAAATCTGCATATTGTAGAAGTGGCTCATTAGTCAATATATTTTTACATGTTTCAAAGCATTCTATAAAGTCGGGGTTTTCGATATTTATTTTCGCATTCTTCTTCAAACAATTAGTAAATGGTTTTACTTACAACTTTTTTAAAAAAATGTTTTAACTTGCCTATAGTAGCACTTACTTTTTTTGTGTTGAGGACGGCCGTTTCGGGAGATGTGTCCCTTTGTCAACTCAGACCGTAACTGATCTCAAGGTTTACGTAGGTTAGGGTGGGGGTGGGATATTTTGGTGGTGTGGGTGTATTTTGTGTGTATTAGGAGTTATGATGTCAAAAAGTGCGTGTGAGTTGTAATGTAATTGTGTATTGAGTATGTGTGTAGGGTGTAGTTTGAAGTGCCTATATATTTCGTATTGTTCGGTTGTGTAGCGTTGGTTATTTCTGTGTTGTTTATGAAGAATTTGTAAGTTAGATGTTATGTCTGTGTAGTCGTGTTTTGTGGAGTTGAGATGATCGGCGAAGTTTGATTGGTAGTTATTGTTTTTTAGTGCTTTTATATGTTCTTGGTAACGTGTGTGAAATGACCTCCCTGTCTGGCCTATGTAAAAACTGGGGCATGAACTGCAAGTTAGTTTGTAAACTCCAGTGGTGTTTTAAATGTCGTTGATTTTGCTGTTGGGTTTAAATTGTTTGTTGAGAGTGTTGTGTGTGGAGTAAGCTATTTTGTAGTTGTATTTTCGTAATGTGTTGGTTAGATTGTGGGTTTTGGATGATCTGTAAGGTATTGATAAATATTTTATGGGATTGTCATCATGTGTGTTTGTATTTGGGTTATTATGTTTATTTTTTAGGCGGTTGTATAATTTGTCTATCATTGTTGGGTTGTATCCGTTTGTTTGTGCTATATATTTTATGGTGTTTAACTCCTGGTAGTGTTCATCTTTGTCTAGTGGTGTTTTAAGGAGGTGGTGTTTTATGAAAGTACACAGCTTTATCCAAAATAACAACATCATTACACTAAAAGAAGACCCAACAACAAAATACAACGCTCTAATCAAAGAAGCAATTAACAAAACAAAACTTATAATCCCACACCACACCAAAAAGCACCTAAAACAAATAAAGCCAATAGCCCCCAAACTAAACGCCCTGCCCAAACTTCACAAAACAGACATCCCAATACGTCCACTAATAAACCATACAAGCGCCCCTTCTCATCTTCTAGCCAAATTCCTCGACAAAACTATCCGAAACCATATAAAATTTAATAACCATTGTAGTATAAAAAATAGCCTAAATCTAATACACAAAATTAAAAACGTAAATATTCCACACAATTCCACCTTAGTCTCTTTTGATATATCAAATCTATATACAAACATCCCCATTCCAGAAACCATAGACATCCTCAAAAACATGCTAATAGACACAAATACACCACATACACACATTGACGAAATCATCCACCTCACAAGATTAATCACTTCTCAAAATTACTTCACCTACAATAACACATACTACAGCCAGAAAGATGGACTACCTATGGGCTCCCCCATAGCAAGCATCTTAGCAGAAATATTCATACACCATATCGAACAAAACCACATTTTACACAACAACAAATACTCAGATAACATAATTTACTGGTACAGATACGTCGACGACATCATAACATTATATAAAGGCAACACACGCAGAGCACACATATTTCTAAAACACCTAAATTCCATACACCCTAAACTAACATACACCATCGAAACAGAACAACAAAACTCCCTTACCTTCTTAGACCTCACAATTAAACGAACAGACAAACAAACACATAAATTCAACATATACCGAAAACCCACCAGCACTAATACGACCATACACAGTTCCTCAAACCACCCACACCAACACAAACTAGCTGCTTACAATACCATGATATATCGCCTCCTTAAAACACCACTAGACAAAGATGAACACTACCAGGAGTTAAACACCATAAAATATATAGCACAAAAAAACGGATACAACCCAACAATGATAGACAAATTATACAACCGCCTAAAAAATAAACATAATAACCCAAATACAAACACACAAGATGACAATCCCATAAAATACTTATCAATACCTTACAGATCATCCAAAACCCACAATCTAACCAACACATTACGAAAATACAACTACAAAATAGCTTACTCCACACACAACACTCTCAACAAACAATTTAAACCCAACAGCAAAATCAACGACATTTAAAACACCACTGGAGTTTACAAACTAACTTGCAGTTCATGCCCCAGTTTTTACATAGGCCAGACAGGGAGGTCATTTCACACACGTTACCAAGAACATATAAAAGCACTAAAAAACAATAACTACCAATCAAACTTCGCCGATCATCTCAACTCCACAAAACACGACTACACAGACATAACATCTAACTTACAAATTCTTCATAAACAACACAGAAATAACCAACGCTACACAACCGAACAATACGAAATATATAGGCACTTCAAACTACACCCTACACACATACTCAATACACAATTACATTACAACTCACACGCACTTTTTGACATCATAACTCCTAATACACACAAAATACACCCACACCACCAAAATATCCCACCCCCACCCTAACCTACGTAAACCTTGAGATCAGTTACGGTCTGAGTTGACAAAGGGACACATCTCCCGAAACGGCCGTCCTCAACACAAAAAAAGTAAGTGCTACTATAGGCAAGTTAAAACATTTTTTTAAAAAAGTTGTAAGTGATTGCTAGTAGCTCACGCGAAGATGGAATCAACAAATGTTAAATGGTTTTGTTATTTTGGCGAAGTTTTTAATAAATTTTCGATAATAGTCTAATAGTCCTAAAAATCCTTTAATTTGTTTGGTGGTTTTAGGTATTGGGCAGTCCTTGAATGCTAAAATCTTTGCTGGATTGGGTTTTACGCCATTTGGTGTCACAACATGTCCCAAATATGATACTTCTTTTCTTAAAAATTCTGTTTTATCCAGCTGTACTTTAAAGTTTGCTTTGCGTAATCTGTCAAAAACTGCTTTATGTCTTTATATATGTTCTTGGAGGCTAGTAGAATAAATTATAATGTCGTCTAAATAAACTAAACATGTTTCATTTTAGATGCCTCTCAGAATATTATTCATAATTCTTTGAAATGTAGGGGCTATTCTTTAGTCCAAAGGGCATTCTTAAAAATTCGTAGTGTCCTGTTTCCGTTGAAAACGCTGTTTTTTCTATGCTATTTTTATCCATCTCTACTTGGTGAAATCCTAAGGCTAGATCTAAAGTTGTAAAATACTGGGATCGTCCTAATTTATCTAATATGTCTGTAATGTTCGGCAAGGGAAATTTATCGTCAATTGTTTTTTTGTTTAATCCTCTAAAATCTATTACTAATCGAAATTTTCTTTTGCCAGAAGCGTCTTGTTTTTTTGGTACAATCCAGACAGGAGAGTTTCATGGAGAATTCGAAGGTCTAATAATTCCTTGTTTAAGCATGTCCTCAGTTTGCTTATTAATTTCGTTCTTGTAAATCTCTGGATATCTATAATTTCTAGAGTATAAGGGAATTTCATCAGTAGTCCTAATAACATGTTTTATTTGGTTGGTAAAAGTTAAATCGTTTCCCTCAATATGAAATAAATCTGCATAATCTTCTATTAAGTTTGTTATAGCGGATTTTTCTTCTAAGCTCATATGTTCCATCGTAAATTTTGATAAATCTAAATTTTTCTTCTCGATTTTTTTGGTTTATAATCTAATAAATTGAAATTATAGTTCGTTTGCATTGTATCAGGTTCAAGGATATTGTATTCTTCTAAAGATTTTAATTCTAATGGTTCATTCACTGTTAATTTTACATTTACTTCTGTGTTGTTTATAATAGGGCAATAGGCTTCTCCCTTGTGTACTAAGACTATACACTGCGGAATTTCTAATCCATTTAAGTGTCTGTATGGTAAGAGTCCTTCTCCATCTTGAATATTTTGTATTCTAAATTTAATCGTTTGGCTAGTGCGGGCTTGTATAACATAACTTGTTCCTTTTTTTTAGCGTTCTGTTCCTGACATTCGCCTTTATTATTATTATTATTATTATTATCATCATTTTGTTCTTCTATGTTAAAATATTTAATCGGGATTTGTTTATTGCGAAGTATTAATTTATCATTCACAAAATTTAAGTTAATTTTTAATTCTTTTATGTTATCTAATCCAAGGAGTAAGTCGAAATCTTTATGGAAATCAAATAAGTAGAATTTGGTTGTTTCTTTTCCTAAAAGTGGTAGTGTACAACTGTATTTTTCTTTTGATACTCCATGAGCTGTACTCACTTCAAATGGTTCCGGTTTTAGGGTGTTTTTGAAAAATTGGAAAGCTATTGATTTTTTAATAAATGATCTCGTGCTTCCAGTGCCAATCAGCATCTTTAGGTTAGTCTTGGGATCGTGGATGTACGGTAGTTCGTTTGTGTCGTCTTCGATATGCATTATGGAAAATGTCTTTTTATTGTGGTTAGTCCTAAAAAATTAATTTGGGTGTGATCGTCCTCTTGAACGAACCACATGCGTTTTCCTCTTGCGTTGAATTATCAAAGTCAATGTAGCTGTCAGGGTCCTCTTGCGGTTCATAATCCGTTTGATCGGTCAGATAAGAGTCAGTCAATCGGTTCATAGTTTGATCGTAATTCTCTTCTTCTATTGGTTTCTCTGTCATCTGATAAAGTCTATTTTGTCCAATTGTGTTCCCTGTTTGACGTTTGGAAATGCTCATTGGTTCTGGTTCAAATTTTTGATGATCTTTGAGTGGTGTGTAATTATTGGATTGTCTCTTTTGTTGATTTTGTTGTACGTATGAGGTAGGTTTAGCAAATTGGTTAGGGTGATTTTGGTAGTTGGGCCTATAATTTTGGAAGGTTTGTTTGTTAGGAATGGGTTTGCGAGTAGGCGGGTATTGTTGGGCCCTAGGTGGGATGTTCTGTTTAATATTTTGGAATAATTTGTTATTTTTAAATTGAAAATCATTCTTAAACATGTTAAGCGCTTCGTCAATAGAATCTGGATTTTTCGTGCACATTAGCGATCCTGCGGGTTCATGTAAACCCCTAAAGAGAACTCTTAACCCTAATTTCTGCACATATTCTATTAAAACATCTTTGGCAAATTGTCTTTGAGGCTCTATATTAATAAAAAAATGAGATTTGTAAATTTAATAATTTTTGAATTCTTTCGTAAAACTTAAAGGGTGATTCATTATTTTCTTGTTTTAATTCGGCCATTTCTAAATTTAAAGTGAAGCAATCTCTTTTGTCTGAATAGCTGGTTAACAATACTTTTTTAATCTCATACCAATTATAAGAATTTGAATTCATTACCATTTCTAATTCTTGGACTTTTAACTTAGCTAGTATAGAAGAAAATAGGTATTCGTTCTGAAAGTCTTCTGGATTTTCAGATACATAAAACTTACTGACTATTTATCACATACTGATATAAATCTATTGAGCATAGTGGGCTCTCCATTATACTCAGGAATCATGTCAAGATATTCCTTCTTTAATGTTAGCGTTGCCATTTTAATATATTATTTTCTTTAAAATAATAAAAATTAAAATCAATAATATAAAATTAAAAAGTATTTACTCTACTTTTCTTAATTCTATTTCTTACGATCTACTTACAAGTGAATCTAAAATACTTTGCTCATTGAACAAATTTTCACTGTTCACTTACACGATATTCACTCGTGCTCTTAATAGATATGCGCTCTATTAAGTTGTTGTAGATATTCACTCTACTAAAGTTTTCTTGATGTCGTTACAGATATGCGCTCTGTAATGAATCGAGTTTTTTGCAGTATCTCGGTTAACGATTGAAATCGATAAAAATTATGTTCATTAATTCTCCCGAGCTGTCCTACCGACTGCGCCAGTTACGTGTTATATTAAGCTTGAAAGGTTTTTAAAAATGATTTTATTTTTACAATCCTTTGTTAATTACGAAAAATATAATTTTGAAATGATTACAATAATTTTGCTTAATAAAAACAAATACAATTGATTGATGTACATTCAATCGGAGTGAGAACGTCTGTATGATACAGAGGCGACTTGCACACTGCTGGGGCTCTGTTCTCACCACCTATATAATACAAAAGCTGCGTAAGCAGGAAATTTCCTAACACGCATTTTATTATAAATCGTTCACATAACTTATATATATATATATATATATATATATATATATATATATATATATATATCTTTATCTCTTTTAAGAGTTGTCTTTTCAATACTTATTTATGAATAAAACATACGCATAAAAATTTATTCAATAAAAGGTAGTTCACTTAGAATATTATCAATGGAAAACTTAAAGTTTTTTTATTTACACTTTTAGTTTCATTTGATCAAAAAAAAAACATTACTTACTAATATTTCTCAGCAGACGCGTTTCACACTAAGTCAGTGCATTGTTCGTGGACTAGGCAAAAACAAATCTTGCCCGCGACTCACACGATTGATTAATGCACTGACCTAGTGCGAAACGCGTCTACTGAAAAGTATCAGTAAGTAGTGGTTTTTTTGCCAAGTGATACCAAAAGAGTAATTATAATAGGCTTTTGCATATTGCCGATGTTTTGTATTTTTGTGTAGGTAAAAGATGGTTGTAACAATAGTTATTTTTATATATTTAGTATTTGTTTCTTATTCTATGGTTACTAAAATGTTTTTCCATATTTCTGTTAATCTGTGATATGTTTTTAAACCAATGGTGCATCCCTTCTTATTGTACAACATTTCAATTGTGTTTTAAGGTATTAATCATTCTTGTATTAGGTTAAGGTATATATTCATATAATATATTTAGTTCACGCTATTTTAAAGAACATTATAAGAATTTAGGACTCTATATCACGAGGTAAAATTTTCTTGACAGTATTGTTTTTGTTAATAAATGAAAATAATTTTGATTTCTTTCTATGATTTGTAGAATTTAAGGAGTGGAAGTCAATCGGAAATTAGCAATAGTTTTTACTATGGAAATGTTCGGTAATAATACATAGGAGAAGATAGTCTAAAAGATATATTTAGTATACTTCGGTAAAAGCTCACATTTTTGAAAGAAATTCTATAATTAAAGTAACAATTTATATTTTAAAGGGAGTATTTATTTTGTTGGAGAACAATTATTGCCTACATAGTTATAATTACTCATAAATGAATAATTATTTTGCCTACATACTTGAAACGTTAATTTTCACAATGTGAATATTATTTCGTGGTATTTATATAGTTTTCAGAATTAAAGAGCTTTGCAAACAAAAAATGGTAATTATTACGATTAGTGACTACCGTTCTGATCTGCGAAGTTTTTTTATTCCTGGTCAATTTGACCATGCTGAACATAAGGCTGAAGTTATTTTCAACGGCAAACGTAAATTCAAATGAAATGAACTAACCTAACCTGACCTAGGTGCTTAATAACGCTCTGATCACACAAATTGTTCTTGTTAATAAGGCGTGAATCTGTTATTTATAGCGAGAAACCAAAATTAACCATCTTGGTTATAGTAGTTAGTGTACCTGAAAGATGCTTTTTGATTGGTCGATAGATGCTGCCTGACTTTTCAACCGAAAAAGTTCGTATTTAGTGTGTGTGTGTGTGTGTGACATGATGGACCATGACGAATTTTACCACACATTATTTTTTGAAGCATGTTTGTTCGATGAAAAGCAGGTTATTTAGGCGTTATGTTTGCACGTGCTCCCGATGAACATGAACTGGTTGAGGTGTGATAACATAGTGAAGATCACGGGAGGTTCGAATTTAGGTGTGGGAAGGTTGTTTCATTGCCAAAAATAGGCCGGAAAAGTGTGGGTAGAGGGTTTCAGCCAAGGTAGGTTCATTTTTAAGAGCAAACCAAGTTTTAAGTGAACATGAACAAACTCAATGCAATATCAAATTTTTACCCACCAAAATATCTCCACCTAGGTTAAGTCAGGTTAGGTTAGGTTAATTTTTTTATATTAATTTATGTTTTCCATAAACAAATAATTTCAGATTCGTGTTCAACTTGGTCAAATTTGCCAGGAATAAAAACATTTCACCGATCAGAGCGGTAGTTGCTGATCTTCGTAATTACCAAAAAAATATGCCTTGTTAGGAAAAGTATTTATTAGTGATGATGTGAAAACATTTAATTTAATAACACAGACAGAACTTAATAAAATATAATACTAAAATACAGTACCACTTTTTAAATATAGGCACAAATTATCCTGTTAGGATTGATTTAGTTTTAAAAAGTTCCGTTCCACTAGTCCAGGAAGTGAAAAATGGCTTTCTTGTTGATTGTTGGTATGGAATGATGTATGCTGTAATGTAGGCCCTTCACTTTTCAATTGGCAAGACAACATAAGCTGGAAAATGTATTCGTTTTATTATCAAGTTTTAATTATTGTAAAACAGATAACACTGTTACAATATGGCTATAAAGTTAGGACAGATTTGGTTTTTATGAGAAAATAAATACTAATCTTATTGTATGAATTTCTGCCTTCCTATTTAAATAAGGAGATACAAAAATGTAGGCTATACTAAAATTAAATTTTTTGCTTGTTAATAAGTTACCTTGTGGCACTAATATTTATTTATTTTTTATGTTACCAAATCTAGACTAACTTGATACTTTGTACATATATTTTAATTTACTTTTATACTAATGTGTGGAAATTCTTCAACATTAAATTTATACAAAACTGTGAAGGATATCAACATTTTTCATTTTGGTTTTCAGTATCATTTTGTTATGTTGTATTTTTATGTTGTTGGAAATAGTATTTTCCTTATAGCGAAAAATTTTTCATAAACAGAAATAGCCTTTGTTTTTCAAGTGTTGTTATGCTTATACAGTAATACCCCGACTTGCGCCACCTCATCTTACACAATGCCAAGTTACGCGGTTTTAAATCATGCTGTTCAAGTTGCGCAGAAACTGGCCTTTTCTGAAAAAAATTCATAAAAAACAGTTTATAGCCCATAAAGACAAAATATTTTCAGGTTTTAAGGTTGTCAAAGACAGATGAGTGATGGTTGGTGCAAATACAGCTGCTGAGTGTAAGTTGGAACTTCTCATAGTTTATCGCTCAGAAATTCCAAGGGCATTCAAAAATATTTCTAAAGCTAGCTTGTCCGTGATTTGGAAATCAAATCGAAAGTTGTAGGTGACAACTTCCCTTTTTGAGGGCTTGTTTGGTCATCAATTCATAATGTTATTGTCTTTCTATAGGAATTCCTTTTAAAGCAATTCCTAATAATTGACAATGCACCTGGCCATCCTCCTACTACTTTAACTAATTTCGACACAAGCGTGAAAGTGATATTTTTGCCACCAAACACAACTAATTTGCTTCAATCAACGGATCATGGAGTCATCAAAACATTTAAAGCTTATTACAAAAGAAGATCATTTGTACATCTGCCTACAGCTATGAGACAACAATTCAATGTTTTAGATCCTTTGAGAAAAATTGGACAATCTTGGAATTAAACTTCACATAAAACTTTGAATGGCGTTTGGAAAAGGTGTGTCTATTTTTTTCGCCACTGAAACTCAAAATTGAATTAATCCCAGGGTCTGATGAAATTGCTGATGTGATTAAAGATGTTGTCAGTTATTACAGACATCTAAATTTAGAAGTGGATAATGATGACGTTCAAGAACTGCCAGATTTACACAACCAGGTGCTGACAATTAATTGATGAGCTCATAGAAATGTGTGAGCAAGACTTTAAAAATGCAGATTCTAGAAGATGAATTGACGTCAAGTAAGAAACTTGACAAATGGCCTTAGTTTAATTGAGCGAGGATTACAAATTTTGGAAAATTTAGCCTCCAGCGATGAGGGTGTTTCTAGCACAAAAACAAAAAAATTAGCGAATAACGAGGAAATTCTGCATGTGAAGAAAAAACCTTCAATTCACCAAACGAATTTACTGGATTTTATTGAATCTATGTCAAAATAACTTCTTTTTTATTCTTCTTCAAAATTAATTTTTTGTTGTATTATGTATTTAACTTTTTTAAATATACAAATTTTTTCTTCTAAATTATTAGTTTATTTAATCTTTGGTCCCAATCAAACATGATTCCTGTGTAATTGTATGCAAAAGCTACCCCAACTTTTTATACCACGACTGTAAGTAATAAATGAGTTTTTTTTTTGTAGTCCAAAAGTTCTAATATTCCTTCACTAAATTAATCTGTTTAAAATACAGATTTGGCACTTAATAAATAAATTTGTTATTAATATTAATGAACTAGACAAATCGTTAATAAACGTAGAAATTATGAACAATTGATGCTAATTAATATACAGTCAAATTTATATTTTGGGAATATCTGTTTCACAAAATTATCTACTTACCAACAATTTTAGCTGGATTTTGTTGTTGAAATAATTTACTGTACTAGTTTTCATCTATTTTACAAAATAAAATTACATTTAAAAAACGAAGAACCAAAGACCGTGACAAAATAATCATACAAAATATAAGAAAATTTTGCCTATCGAGAATTGATGAAGCGGCTTGATAAAACGACTATCAGCTACTCTGATATTAGCAGTTAAACAATGGTAAAATCAATATACAAAAATTAGCATTGCCCTAGTCATTCATCCCTTTGCTATTTGGGCCAGGCAGAAAAACATCTGAAATCATAAAAGTCTTTCAGGCAATAAAGTCTTTGTTATCCCTACAGTGGTAGGAGGTTTTATACAATTTGTCAGCTCATTTTACATAAAACTTAACTAATTAAAAAACTCAATTAACGCCCTAAAAATTTCAGTATGAGTCAATTTCACTGACGGAGCTGAATTTCAGGTTAAATCTTTGACCTTGTATAACTTGCCAAAGAAGCATTTCTGAACCTATGTTTATATAAACTTTTTTCATTATTTTGATGAAAGAAATAAGCATGTGGAGTATGGAAGAATCCTCCTGAAACATCTTGTATAAATATTGGTTAGTTTTGGATATGTTCAAATTTTAAGCACTAATAATGTTTACCAATGCTTAAAATAATTTGTTTCATCTTTAGAATTTATTTTTGAATAAGATGTAATATAAAAAAAACATGACCCCAACTTTATGAAATATATATTATTCAAAGTTATATACATAACACACATACTCATATATCCTATTACATTATAATTCACATATATTTTTTGACAACATAGCCCAAAAACTCTCTAAAAAAACATCTTTCTTAACCCTTCTTTTGTACACCCACCCTGAACCTAAAATAACCTAGAGGTTAGTTACGGTCTGATTTGACAATGGTATACATCCATCTCCCGAAATGATTGTCCTCACTAAAAAAAGTAAGTGCTATCATAGTTTGACATATTAATGCAAGTGTTTAACCCACTGTGCTTTACGGATGAGTTAAATCCGCCCTAACAAAATGATGATATCTGGACACTTTCAGCTTGTCACCATTTTCATGGTTTGTTAAGGGAGCATTTGTTTGTGGTCTCTTTTTTTACAAGCCTAGAAGTATATTCTATATAAGGGATCTATTACTTCTTTAAACTCGCAGTGTAAAGAAAGAAATACATTTATAGTCCATAAATTGACCTTATGTTAGACATTCTAAACATACCTTTCATAAGTTTTTATGTTAACTGCAGTCAGAAGCTCAGGATAGTTTTTACTAAGCAAGAGAATGAAAGTGAGTTTACTGATTTTGTAAAGTTGCAATGCAATACATATACAAAAAAGGGCTTCAAATTCTATCACAGTAAAATATAAGTTTTAATAAAAAATTCGTTTAATTATATGAAAATATTTTTTTTAAATAGTGTATTTTTGTCTACATTTAAAGTGAACCATGTAAACAGGAGCCTATAAACTAACATGAACTTTAAACTGCTAGTAACATTTTATTATTTTTACTAATAATTATTACAATTAATAATAAGAAACTAAATAGGTTCAAAATAATGAATAAAATTGCAACTCTTTAAGTTCTATGATATTTATTTCTTAATGAATGAAAATATTTTCTTGGAGAAGTACAACTCAGTTGATGAGACCAATTTAATCTCATCATCTGATTGCCATGGCCTGCATCTAATTAAGAACCTTAATTTGTTAAGAGTAAACTAGGAGCTCAAGTTGAGTAAAATTAAATAATACACTTTTTTAGTAACTATCACATATCCGTACATCTACTTGTACCTTATTATTCACTTAAACAATAGTTTATGACTATCCGAACTTTGAATTTACCGTATTCCTGTATTCTTGGCCTGCAGGCTGTCTTGCTGAGTTGCATATACAGGAATAAGGTAAATTCAAAGTTCGGATGGTCATAAACTATTGTTTAAGTGATTAATAAGATTCACCGAACGTAATGGACTATAAAATTCAAGAAAATGTACCTGTTGAAAGTATAAGTTTCAACATGGGAAAACTTGGAGCTGATATCAGAAAAAAATCAAAGTTGACTTGGACTTTGTCAAGTTTTGTGTATAATAATCACTATACTTTGAATTAGTTAAGCTACTGGAGGACAAAACCAAAACATTACAGGAGCCTGCTTGGTGCTGATGAAAGAGATGCAGTAATTTGCATATTGAGTTGATCTTTATTGAGATGCAACGGTGCATTGTCTAACCATTATTAATTTTAATTTTCTTTCAAACAGGAAAAATATTTTGAAATAGAAATAGGATCGAAATTGACGGAGCCTCGGAAAATCGCGACTCAGAATTTTGAGACTCTACTGTATATAGATCTTTAGGATCCTCTAGCTTTGTGGCCAGTTGTTACAACTTCATCGAGAAAACAAGTTCCCACATAATTTTTTAATCAAATAGACTGTGCAAATAAGGCCACTAAACCTGTGCCACTGGTGTTAAATTAAAATTATATAAAGCTCCTCATTGTGAATTGTAAATTTGTTTTTTTTACAGGTTCTTACTTATGAAGAGGAAGAAACAAAATACTTAGTTATACATAATGAAGTTGCCTGAAGTTTTAAGCAAATTTGTTTATGTCATTGTTTCTGTGCTCATATATTTTGAATTTCCCTGCTGTTCATATGGATTTCAAAATACTAGTGAATCATGTGAAATAATCGAGAGAAACGGTTTATTAAATAAGCCGATTTATAGATCCTCAATTGAAATTGTGAAGCCCATTGTATGTAAAGGAGATTTAGACAAGTTGTACAAGCTGTCATTTAATTATAGTGTTGAATATATTTTTCAATTTCCTGCAGCCCAGGTTAGTGTACAATATGTTTTTACTACATGTTTAACTGTTATATTATAATTTTTCTTTATTGTGTTTAAAAAATTCTTAATTTTAAAAAAGTTTATTATTACTAATACCATTCATACATAGTCATATAGTTCAATTAATTAATTTATATTTCATTAAGTTTTTCTTATTTAATTAAAATTATTCCTCAGTCTATCAATCTCATAATCTTTGTGTTCAAGTTTGAACAGCTGATTCTGAATATAAAACTTTGCATTTACTATCTCTTCCCATTTGTCCTTTTCAGTATCCAGCTTTAATGATGGATTGCTTATTTAAATTGACTCATTATTTTGACAGTCATATTTGGCTTAGCACAATGTTCCCTTTCAGTTTCTACCATTTATTTACTATCATATAAAATACTAAGCTTTATAGAATGATGAAAGCTATTTACTCTCTGCAGTGATTTACTACTGTCTGTAGTGATTTAGTATCAGTTTATTAAATATTGATTATTTTCTATTTCCCAATTCAACACTTGAATTATATATATTCAGTTTAGAGAGAGTTCCTGTTGACTCATTTGTTTCAGTCTTTAATCTAATCTTTGTAACATTTTTATTTTTAAAGTGTACTCATTATTGTTAGGCAAACATTTTCAAATCATATTTAGCTTTGTATTCTAGAAACACTTAATCTTTAAATACACAGTTTTAGAATTATTGACTTTAATTTCCTGTTCATACAAAATAAATGTTTAAGTTTAAAATTTTGTTTATCAGTTGGATTTTATCATTTTTCCACATGAAATATACAAAAGTTTTGCCTTATATTGTTTTCAATTGATGCCAATATTATTTTAATCTCCTGAGTCGATGTCTAAATACATATTTATATTTTAAATAAATTATTCAGCTCATTAACTCAATTATTTAATTTATCGTTCATTAAAGATAGATTTGTTAATTATAGTAAATGTAATTTTGGAATAGTGGTGTAAACAAATGTTGCAAAGAATTATATTAGTTTTGCTTAAACAGAAAAAAATGCCTGTTTATTTCAATATGGCAACAGTAAATAGAACATTTATCATTGTGAAATCAATATGAAATGAAAGATCCAGATAATGAAGAGTACACTAAGCTAATGTACTAACCTTCCACTGTTTCTTATATTTGAAAGAAAAACATTAACCAAGAAAAAAACCTGCTACTGCAATAGCAGTAAAAGCACAAAGAAATAAATGGATGGGGGGAACTTTAGTGGATGTAGTTGTAAATAAAGCATTCAAGTTAATGTAAGGTTCAAGGTGACAAACTAGCTTCTTGTAAGTGACTGCTCTAACACCAACAGGCAAAATAAAAAATATCAAGTAACAATTTTCTGTGAGTGAGTACTGAATACCTGAAGTACTAATATATCATTGTCAATTAAAATATGGAATAAAAAAAAACCAATACATAACAAATGGAATGGAGGTACTTGTAAATGATATTGTATACCAAGAAGAACCTGATTTTTGGATCTTGGATATTGCAGAATAGAGCTCTGTAGTCCTTGCTAGAAGAATGTTTTTTTTTTGTTTTCGGAATTCTGTGAATAAGTAAGATAATTTTATCTTTCTGCAATAACTTATTTACTTGATCATTTAAACAATAGATTATGACTATCCGAACTTTAAATTTTGTAAATTTGTTAAAACTTACTGAGACAGAACGTTTTAGATCGCTATGTGGCGTTCTTCATCAGTGTATTCTGGTTGGAGGTGTCGGGACAAGGGGTGATGGTTTTCAAAGTAGGTTTTCGATAGTATCAAAGAGCATGAGTGATTTGTATTGTATTTGTTCATTTAATATGTTTGTACTTTGTGTTTTTGTGTGTCTGTAAATTTCATATTGTTCTAGTGTGTTGAGATGTGGTCCTTTTTTGTTGATGTGTAGGATTTCTAGGTTATGGTAATTATCTGTTTCTTTTATGTGATTGTAAAATGTTGAGTTGGTGCTCTGTTTGTGTTCCTCGACTATTTGTGCTAAAGAAAGTTGTTTCACAGAAATGTAAACTAATTTTTTTCACATTACTTGTGTCTTTTTATTAAATTTGTTCTTTCAACAACTTGAAAATTACACGTGGCTTTTCTAAAAGGATATCTTACATTTGGTGTCAACAAAATTTTATAACTTGGTCATGCACTATTTCATGATCATCTTTTATACAGGCAAATACAGTAATTTATCTTCCTCAATTTTCAAGTTGTTTATATTATACCACAGAAATTCCTGTTTTGTAAAAAAATAATTTTTGTCTTAACTTTTCCTATACGTAACCTTTGCTTAGATTAGACTGATGTTTCTCTAATTTCTTCCTTTTGCGTAAGTTCCAATTTTTAATAATTTTCCCCAATTTTTTTTTAACAATTCAATCAGTTTTTTCTATTAGTGATTGGGTCTTTCTGGTGTTAGTCTTGAATTTATATTTTATTTTATTCTGTTAAGTTTTTTAAAATACATTTCATGTTGCCAGGTTGTTCTGGTGTACCTTTACTTATCAAGGGGCATTTTTGCTGTGTTCATGCTACTTAATTGATTTATTTTATTTTTCTGTGTTATTTTTTCTATTTACTTATTTATTTAAATGAGCTTGTGGCTAGTTATTTTAACCTTTCTTCTGTATTTTCCTCAATTTTTCATTCAAGTTACAATGATAACCAACCTGGTTCATCTGGTATCATTTGAATTGCTTCCAGGTCTATAATTAGCCCTGTTGCTGTTAACTTTGTTTTAACTTCATTAAATTTTGAATAATTTTGGTATTCTATATTTATATTAACATAACCGGGAAAAGACAAACCATTTATTAGTTAATTAACTAAACTACAAAAATTTATTTATTATATAGGACCTACACAATATAAATACATTTTATATACACAAAATAAACACATTTTAATATATATTATTGAGATATTATATTGTACATATCAACTTCCATATTATTCTTATTATCTATTGGCATTGAAGGAGCATTAGAACGATTGTTCAGAACTTCATTCCATACTTTGTTCCAGGTGTGTGTGGGATTTGATGGCGGTAAAAATTGAGTTCTATAAGGATAACATTAGAACTGTGAGAGCCACTGGAATGGAATTCTGAATTTTCCCAAGGTTGAGACCGGTGCCAATCGATTCCCGTGGCCAGAAACCCCCAAAAAATAAAAAATCCTTGGCCAAAAGCAAAGTTTCTCCGACACCGTCCTTAGTTCCATAAGGATAACATGGAAACTCTAGGAGCCACTAGGCCAGAATACCGAATTTTCCCAAGGTTGAGACTGGTGCCAATCGATTTCTTGTGGTTGTAAATACCCAAAAATATTTTAAAATAAAAATTCCTTTGATGAAAAAAAGTATGTCCGGGCCAGTATGATTCCCGTGGCCAGAAACCCCAAAAAATAAAAAATCCTTGGCCGAAAAAAAAGGTTTGTCCGACACCGTGCTTAGTTCCATAAGAATAACATGGGAATTCTAGGAGCCACTGGGGTGGAATCCCGAATTTTCCCAAGGCTGAGACTGGTGCCAATCGATTTCCCGCGGCAGAAAACCTCCGAAAAATCAACAAATCAAAAATCCTTGTTCGATTAATAGGTTTATGTGGGCCTGTCCTTAGTTCTATAAAGATAACATGGGAACTCTAGAAGCTACTGGGGCGGAATCCCGAATTTTCCCAGGGTCAAAACCGATGCCAATCGATTTCCCGTGGCTGAAAACACAAATAAAAATTCAAGAATCATTAGGCGAAAAAAAAAGTTTTTTTGGGTCCATGCTTGTTTTATAATAAGGATTATAAGTGTTGTACTATCTTCATAGTTGACGTTATAAAATGTGCTGAATTGCTATACTCAGCTCGGTATATAACCTGTAATTAATTATTGTTTCCTATTGTAGTTATTTTGTTAACAGACTGTTTAATTCACATCGCTCCAAGTTTAAAACTACTTTTAAGTGCTGGTTTGTATTTTTACCCACAGAATTTTTAATCAAATAAGATTTTGGAATTATTTTACAGGTTTTAAACAAACTTTACAAAAACTCTACTTTGCTCTTTTAGGTTTATTTTGAAAGTTTACATGTGATGATTGTTTCTTGCCATTGAATATATTTCTCTACCGTTTCATTATAATATGTGAATAAATATTGTTTTATAATCATATGAATATTATAAGTTATATGTATATTTTTAAATAGAGGTTTTTAGTTAGATAATTATGGAAAAAAACAACTGTCAATTTCAGAAAAAAACAACTAATTGGTGAAAGTGAAACATTTATTTTTAAAACATTTACATATTACGTAAATATTCAATTCTATTTTATTGGCATTTATCATCAAATATAGCAACTGTAATATTTTTTCTATAGATTTACAGAATAAGTTTCTGTTTTCTTTATTATGTTATTTTATGTGTAATATGTATGAATTTGGTTTAGCCTTTCATGATCTTTTCAGTAGTATAATGGAAAATAATATAAATAATATCTACAACCAAAATTTTAACTTCAATTTTTAGGAAACTTACTGTTTTAGCATACCCACTAAACTGTAGCATACTTTTCATTGATGGAGATGTTATTTTTACCATTTTGTTTCAACAAAGAAAGAAAGAATTATGACAATTAGTTGTTATGTGTATACTGTTTAATAATTTTGAGTTTTATAATTGCAACAGAAATTATTTCAACAGTTTTAAGTAGAGAAAAAATGTTTCCAAATTATCTTCGCATGTCAGATTTTGACCACTTGAGTTATGAGTTTCAAGGCAGTGATTTTATATTAAATTAGTTCTGAAGTGTTTCTATCTGTGTGCATTTTGAGAAATTAAAAATTTGTCCAGTGTTGGATAAAATGTGGAATTGAAATTAAATTCTTCTATATATTATATGGTACTTCACATTTTTAAAATATTATGACAATTTCATGAATTTGAAAAACTGTTGATACAAATTAAAAAGTAATTCTTTGTAGCTCTGATTTTTTTACTTGGGAAATGTCTGCAAAAGTTCAAATGTTACAGTGTTGTAAGAACAGTAGATAAGAAAGTGCATTTATTCTTAGTTTGAATGAAGTAATATATTCTTGATGGCTATATTTCATGTTTATTTACTTTTTCAGGAAACAAGGCCCACCCGAATAACTGTTGAAAGTGAAAATGCAAGTCCTACGTATCCAATAATAGTTGTGGTTGAACAACAGAAATCTGTTTTATCATGGCAGTTGCCATTAGTTGTACAAACTGATTCTGCATTGTAAGTTAATACATTTTATGCATATTATTGATTGTTAATTAATTAGTAATTAATAATATATAATTATAGAGTTAAATTTGATGACAAATTGTATGACAAATATTGATGTTATACGTGTTTTTTTTAAATAAAAGTTCCAGGACCTCTTCATGCAACATTATTAATGCGTAAAGTAAAAGTTAATGCATATAAGTTAATCTAAATAAATAGTTAATTAAAACATTTCTTACTTCACAAAAGTTTGTTATTCAGAGTGGAGAAAATTGAACTTACCATTTTGGATGTACAGCATTTGCTCTATAATCCGGCACTTTGTTACTCCTGCCCCTCAAATAATCTGACTATCTTCATAAAGTAACTACACTCTGGCAGTCACCCAGACTACAATTCATGACAAAAATAATGATAGGATTACATCTTTTTTGAAAAATAACAGTTTCAAAAGTGTATGTTAAACATTATAAAGCATACATATTAAATAATGGTATTTAAAAAATTATATGAAAAAAAACCAAAACTAATAAACACAGAAAATAAGGCAACACTGGTGATGATGAGTATTAGTGTGTGTTTATTTATAGTCAGCATGTAATAAAAGAACTGTTTAATCTATCCAGATGTAGACAATTTGTTAACCAAGGAATCGATTTATGAAAATTGCAGTAACATACATTTAGAGGATACCAAACAATGCAACTGCAAATAAATTACAACTTTATTAGTGAAAGGATATGTAAATAAGTTTAATTTTGTACTAATATTAGTTATAGGATTGAGTTTCCAGTAATCCGGCAGTGCTTTGATTCCACATTTAGATTGTAGAGGAGTTACTATCCATGAAAACTAAACCAACTCTAAACAAAACTATACAACAAACAATATTATTCAAGTACAGGGCCTGGCAATAAAACCTCTCTAATTTTAAAAAATAGTTACAAAAAAAATAAGACAGATACAGAAAATATACCTTTATTTCTGAACTCTGAATACTATGCCATTTTACATTACTTTGTTTTAAAAAATTATATCAACTAAATGATGTCCTCCATTATTGATACATTGGCCAAGTCTTTCCCAGAAGCTCTTCATGATTTTTTGTATCTTTTTCTTGGAATGGCTGCCTCTTCCTGGCTTATTGGTTCTTTAAGTGCTTGCAGATTTGTGGGACGATGTTTGTAAATAAACATAATGCAAATTTTGTTTGTTTACAGTACCTTATAAGTGGAAGTGGGCCTCATCCAAAGAAATAAACAAAGCACCAGGGGGAATGTTCTGAAGAATTTCCTTATACACAGCTCTGCAAGCTTCAAAATAGTTCTCACTTAATTGCTGGGCAAGCATCATTTTGAATGGATACATATTAACTTCTCTATGGAGAATTCTTGTTACACTCCTATTGGATAATCCCAGGGCAGCTGAATATTTAAGGGCTGAACACCTTGGGGATTGTTGAACGGACGCTCTCACACACGCCCCATTTTCCGGTGTTGTTTCTGTCTGAGGTCGGGCAGTAGGTTTTCCTTTTAGTGCTGAGCCTGTTTGTCTAAAGTTTGACACCCACAGTTGAATAGTTTTCCTACCAGGTACACTATCATGTCGGCCAAGTTCGAATCTAATACGAAACGCTCGCTGATTAGCAATCACAAAACCACCGATACTAATAAACTCCTAAAATAAATGCACGATGCTCCAAGCCAAGCCATGATGAATACTGAAAATGGCATGTATTCCACTTCAAAACAATACTCCCACTACATTAGTGTTACCCCTACAACTCACACAACCGTTTCTTCAAATACAGGGTGTTTTATTGCTGACCCTGTATTTACATAAACGAATTTTTTATCAACAATATATTGAAAACAATATATTACTTAGATGTCCTCCAATGTTGATGCAGTTGTTGAGTCTCTCTTAAAAGTTTCCCAAACCGTTAAATTTCATTTAAATGACATCAAATTTATAGATTATATCTCCCTCGAGATAGGGGGCTTGAAGTTATCTAGATGCCTTAATTTTGGAGGTTGATAACTAAAATATTGAAGATACTTTACATTTGAAGTAGGCATTCAAGAAAAAAGACAAAGTGCAAATGTTGTGACTATTGAGGTTAACCAGTATCAACATGCTAGGACAGAACATGTAAAAACATTTCTTTGATGAGATAAGAATCTCTTACTTAGTTCTTGTGTGATTATAACTTTGTAGATGTCTATTTTTAAATTGCAGGGGAGAATTATCTAGTCTCGTCCATTCAATAACTGAAAGATTGTATTCAGCTCTTTTACAGAGCTTATTGATGCTTTCACACCAGTTACATTTTTCAGTCCTGTACTAATGTAGATAGGCTAGATAATATTATTTTTAGTGCATAATTTAATCATGACAAAAATGTACAGAAATTAAGTTTGAAATGCATGCTAATCCCTAACCTATTTCGCTTTTCTTTTCGCCTTACCTTCCTTATTTCTCTCTGTTAAAAGTATGTAACAGATAGACACTTTCTATAACCTCAATAGAGAGTAGGTCTGCTTCAGGTCCTGATTTATACCTTGAATCTTTTCTACAACCCAGTTCAGAAAGTTTAATGTAGTTATCCTAATCCTACCTGTATACACAATAATTTTGTATCCTTCATAGCTAATAATCATATTAACTAATCATTTTTAAACCACAAAATAGCTGGTGATTAAGTTGACTTTTCCTCTAGGTCCAAGTGCTGAGTTGTACTTATGGCTTAATTAAATTTTTAGAAAATACAGTAGAACTCCAATTAACCAAATCAATTAACCAAACCAAATTGAAAGTGGACCTTATTCAGATAATTAGATTTTTTTAAAAAAGGGTAAATTTTTATTAATCACTGTATGTATGCTGCAAATGGGATAAAAAAAATCTATATTTTTTATAGTTTTATATTTTTTTATAAACTTCTTAGCTAAGATCTTAGCTTTTCCACAAAGAATCGGACCAGGAATTGAGTTTCCCATAGAATGCAGTTGCAAAAAACACTCGTCATCATCTAAATGTTTGTTTTTTGGTGCCTTCATTGATTTCTTTGAAAAACATTCAACTTTGTTTCAAGCGTTGACAGGGAAATTTTAAAGTAGGTTTGCTCCTTTAATGTCTGAAATCATTGATCGTCCAACACTGGACATCTCAACCAACTGTTTACCTATAACTCTTTTTTATCTTATTGGTCTATAATTAGTTTATCTACTAACTATAAGACAACCGGTTTTATTTTAGAAGTCATGATGAACAATAAAACTCATTCACAAACAAAGCAACAAGCTGATGTGAAAGATTTTCAGGGTCAGTCAACTGACAACGGACAACTATACCGACTGCACTGAAATGTTTGACTCAGCATCCAAATAATGTTTCCACTGCACCTTTACTAGCTTTGGGGAGAAAAGGCCAAAAGCCCATTTAGATGTCGTATTTAGAAACATTATCTTGGAAATCGCAGTATATTCCGTCTTAATTTTTTTTCTGAAAATCTGAAAGCAATTTGGATAATCAGTGATCCAGATAGTCGGAGTTCGTATAATTGGAGTTCTACTGTAATTGAGAATGTTACTCTTGTAATTTTAAAAATTCTGAATTGTACTACAATTATTTTTTGTTAAAATGTCCAATTCTAATTTGACTAATAAAGTTTTAAATAAACATGATTAATTTTCTTTGAAATGGTTATTAATATATTGGTCGGTTTACAAAGTTATTGTATATAAATTTGAAAGAACATAAGTTTTGATTGTGGTTTCTTGTGTTTTTTATTAATTTAAAAAGTACCTACTAAAGATACAGTTGAGGATTTAACTTTCTTCTAATTTTTCTATTTTGTTGGTCAAAGACAATATAAAAAACAAACTAATTTATATTTATAAAACTTGAGTATTACTTAAGTCACAGATAAAATAGAAATCAAAGTAAAATTTTGTGTTATCTAAAAAACCATTTCTGGACTAATATGATTGTTTTTCATTATATTCACTTAAATATAGTGCTGGAAAAGTATCTCATAATTTTGTCGTTCTGTGATTGTGGGTATGTGTTGCTTATAATTTTCTAAGAACTTCTTTTACCTTTTCATAACAGTATTTTTAAATTACATACAGTGTTTCTTCAAATTTATGAAACATAGTAGTTAAAATAATAATATTTAAAATATTGAATACTTTTGAGTACATTTTTCTGCGTTTTCTAGCATTAAAACATTTTTCTTTGTTGAGACAATTCGGAGTAATTCTAGTTATACTAAAATATTGTTTTCATTAAAATTATTTCTTTTATTAATTGTTAAAAATTATATATAATATTAAACAAAAAAATTTGCATCAATTAATTTATACTTTTTTTGCAGATATCTTTATAACCGAACGTCTCGTACATTGTGTCCAAATTTAGGAATGGGTAATGATACAAAACATGATGAAATCATTCTCATTATTTCAACAAGAAGCGATGTTAATGTTAGCTTATCTTTAATTGTTAGCCAGGAAAATGACTTTAGTATTAGGTGAGTAATTTAGTTTGTAGTACTAGTTATTTACAAATAAATTTTCAAGAGTTATTTTTGCCCAAACAACTTTAAAAAGAAAATGATTATAAACAGTCATAAATATAAAAAAATAATAAACTCAACTACTACAATTTATTATCCTGCATTAAATACTATTTTAAAATTAACTATTTTACTTCTTTATATTTTAAAATATTAAATTATCTTACAACTCATTATGCTGTTTTGATATACAGCATAAATAAAGTTAAAATTAATAAAACATTATTCTTAGACTTTAATAACAGATACTTTAACGACTTTACAGACTTTAATGACAGATACACTCATGAACCTTTATTCTCTCACAGAGGTTAGTAGAAATCTAAATTTTAAAAACTAAACAATTTCTCAAATTAGAATTAAATTAAAAGTAACAATCAATAAAAATACAAAACCTGGATGAATATAGGTACAACAGACAAATATTAATTTGAAAAACAATTTGTATCAACATAAATAGCATGTTCTACTGCCATTAATATCCCATTATGGTAGGATATCACTGTATGAGTAAGTTTTAAGGGCTGAATAATTCCTGATAGTTTTACAAAGTTATGAGGTTTAGAAATTAAAATAATTATTTCATAAACATAAAAAAGACTACAGTAGAACCTCTCTAATTTGTCATGTTTGGGACCAAGGGGGTGGCGAATTCAAGAATACAGAAGTCATGAAATTAACATGTAATTGTGTTTAAACATAGCACATAAATATTTAAATAGGTATGTCATGAAATTAATGTTGTTCTACAAAAACTAAACTACACTGTTATATAACAAAATAAAACACAAGTAGCCTGCAGTATAACTCGTTTGTAATTACAAATACAGTACGTTACTCTATTTTCATAAAATACATTAAAAAATAACATACATAACAGTATCTTATAAGAACAACAACAGTAGCAAGAAAATATATGGTGTATTAAATCTCTGTTTTTTTGTACTAAAGAATTTTCTTTATTTTGTATTGCAAGCTGCTGAATTTGTCTTATTGCTATCAATTATGACAGTTCTGCTTCTTTTTGCCGCTCATACAACCATTGCATTTTGTTAGCATTTCATCTACTTCTTTATAAGTCACTTCATTTTCTGGGCAAAATTCACAATCTTCCTCAGTTTTTTCAATAAATGTGTCTTTTATCTTCAACATAAACAGCGATGTCTTTATGTGTTAAAATTTTGTACTCAACATTATTAGTATCCTCTCATTCTATTGCTTCTTTACTAGTTATATTTTGACCTATTCCTTTTATATTTTGAAATGCAATTTGTGATATTTAAATTATTGACAGTTTCACTTTTGTCAATTTGTAAGGTAAAACTTTTCAATTTAATCCAGTCTCATCACAGTTGTACTCTTGGTCCTAGTCAAATTTAGACTTTTAATTTTACCAACACTTCATTGTCTACAGTTAATTTTTCACTCTCAACGTTAAGCTGGGGATTCCGTGTCTTCCTTTGAATTTGTGTAACCAGCCTTTTGACTAGCCTTAAAATTGTCAACACCAAATTCCAAATTATTTTGAAGAGCTTCCTAAATTAAAGTTGGTTTGCTTAATGGAATACCTTGACTTTGTTGTTGTGAGAACCTGATAAGTATCCCATCAACTTTAACTTGAATGGGTGTTGTCATTTTTATTCGTTTGTTAACATCCCCATCGGAAGCTTCCACTTTTATCATGATCTCTTCAATTTGACATATTTCTTGATGTCATTTACAGTCATTCTAGGAATTTTGAATTCTAACGATAGCTTTTGGTTTTTGTACCATTGTAGAATGTCATACTTATCATCCAATGTTAAAGTTTTATAATTACTGCATTTAGACATTTCTCTTTTATATAACTACTGTTAGAAAAAAATTATAAAATGAAGGAAGGAAACTAAAACTGGATTGTAGAATACAATTTATATAAACTACAATGTAACTTATAATGCAACTAAACCTTGTCTACTATGCTGTGGTCAGTCAATTACTGAAGACTTGTACTACATTATATCGTGCATATGGGATGTGTGAGAACAAAGAATTTGTTGAGATATTTTCTCAATATTCGAATAACTCAGGTCTGAATTCGGCCTAATCTGATGACTGGCGCCTATACTACATGTCAGGGCAGTATTTCACTATATATATATTTATTAGGTACTCTAATAAAGCTTAAAGCTTATTTAGGAATTTTTGGACTGGATAGGAGACTGACAGACTTACCTAGTGGCAATCAAAAACGACAATCTCTTTGAAACAAATATATAGACACACATAAAAACATCACATAATTGAAATATTTTGATCATACAATGATCTTTCTCAATTAAAAAAGAAGAAGAAAAGACTATATACTTATTTAGACAACATTCTTAAAACCTGTTCAATGTTTGCAAGAGTCGACCTAACAGGCAACTTCAATATATTTCTAACTCAAAAGCAAGAGGTTTCTGATTTGTCCTGTTTGTTATATTGTCATATACTCAGACGTTTAGGCAATAGTCAACCCCATATACCATGGTTTTCCTGTTATGTTAGAAACAACACTATGTCTTCTCTATCTTCTTCCTCCTCCCTCGTCAACTCCTTCATAATTTAATGATCTGTTAAAAATTGTAACTTCTTCCTCTTCGACCAGCCACTTTTATCGTCCATTTTGATGCTTTTTGATGCATATCGAGCTTTTTGGCAATTGTGTCTCACAGCTAACACAAGTCGTCATCCAGATTCTCTTCACTTTCAACATTCCACAGCTCAAAATCGTAGTGTATTTCACTAGTTACACAACTAAAACCTGGCGGCATGAAGGTTGCTCGGTCACTGAGGTCAACAAGCAGTGAAAAAGATACAAGTTAGGACTGATTAAGTTTACATCTTCCATCCTTGATGAAAATGCTGGATTACTGTAGGGGCTAGATTACAGAGAGTTTACTATAGTTCTTTTGATGTCTACAGATATTCTTGCTGTTTTAGGATAGTTACTTTTGCTATCTACAGATAACCCTAAAATGTTATCTTAATATACTTGCTGTAGTAACTAAAGTGATATTTTTGCTCTCATCCTAAAATTACCGGCAATTTTGTATTTATGAGTCACAATATTATTAAAATTTTTACTGACAATTTTTTAAAATTTTCTTCCATTTTCATAACAAAATTTAACATTCTTGAATAAATTTACCATTTATCACTTATCTTAGTTTACAATAAATTCAATAGTATTTTCCGTGAGTTTATGATACATTATTAAATCTAGCTGTGGAGAAGTGATAACTGGTTTTTCCATCACAACGCTCCAGCTCACTCAGCACTCAGAACTCGTGAGTTTTAGGCCAAACACTCGATCACTGTTCTTTACCACCCCCCCCCCCTTACTCACCTGACCTTGCTCCTTGTGACTTTTTCTTATTCCCAAAACTCAAAAAACCCATCAAAGGAAGAAGATTTGAAACAATTTTGGAGATTAAGGCAAATGCGACGAAGGAGCTGAACGCCATCACTAAAGAAGCATACCAGGACTGTTTTAACAAGTGGAAACACCGTTGGGGTGTTTTGGGACAAGTGTGTGCATTGGGAAGGAGAGTACTTTGAAGGAGACACCAAGCGGATTCTCCTGAAACTAACTTGAGCCGTGAAATTCAAACAGTCGTGTTTTTTTTTTAACAGACCTCGTGTGTGTGTATATATATATATATATATATATATATATATATATATATAAATTTTCATTCCTGATGATGTTGGTACTGTTTACCAATGGAAAAGCTTTGGATATAAATTAATAAATATTCTTGTATTTGAATAACCTATGTTGTTTTAATATATATATATATATATATATATATATATATATATATATATATATATATATATATATATATATATATATATATAGATTTTTTGGACTAGGAGACTGACAGACTTACCTTGGTAAGAGTCCACTCTGTAGTCTTGAAATAGAAACACATAAAAGCACTTAAACAATGATATATTTCAACCACACAGTGGTCTTTGTCAATCGAAGAGAAAACACAAAAACAAATATGAGAGAATGATTCTCTCATATTTCTTTTTGTGTTTTCTTTTTGTGTTTTTTTGTGTTTTTTCTTCGATTGACAAAGACCACTGTGTGGTTGAAATATATCATTGTTTAAGTGCTTTTATGTGTTTCTATTTCAAGACTACAGAGTGGACTCTTACCAAGGTAAGTCTGTCAGTCTCCTAGTCCAAAAAATCTAAATAATCTTTACCAACCAAAACTAACCTAAAAAACTATATATATATATTTCCAAGAGATTGCAGTTTCTGACTATTGCCATTAGGTAAGTCGGTCAGTCTCCTATCTAGTCCAAAAATTCCTAAATAAGCTTTAAACTCTACTACAACTAACCTAAAAATATATACATGTATTTACATATATGTCATTTGAAGTGACCGAAAGGTGCAGCATTGCATAAGGTAAAATGTTTGCACTTAGTGGTGGAAAAAGTTATTTACAAGTAATAATAATAACTTTCATGTATATAAATACATATATGTTTTGCTATATTTAATCATGAATCATAAACTCACGGAAAATATATTGAATTTATTATAAGCTAAAATGTGATATATATATATATAGCTCTACTAGAACAAACCTATATATATATATATATATATATATATATATATATATATATATATATATATATATATATATATATATATATATATGTATGTATATATATATATATATATATATATGTATGTATATATATATATATATATATATATATATATATATATATATATATATATATATATATATATATATATATATAGATGAAGTTAATATATTACTATTGTAAGTAATTTTATCCACCATTAAGTGCAATAATTTTACCTTGAGTGATGAGGCACCTTTCGGTCACTTGACCATTGTCGAATCACTATATTAACTTCATAAAGTCAGTGCAACAGAAAAACAATGGATAACGTAAAATATCAAGAATATATATATATATATATATATATATATATATATATATATATATATATATAAGTGATATAACATTTGCAGACAATTGCGAATGTACCTGTAAAATTTGTATCTGGGCCTTTCCTTTTAAACATGTCTAAGGGTAATTACAAACTAAACTAAGATTCATTTGCTGTTTATGGTTAAGGACTTCTTTTACAGATTTGAGATTACTTTGTTAATTTCACATTTATGCCCTTAATTACAGTATTAAACTCCATTGAAGACCTGTCTATAATTTTGATATATAAAAAAGTGATTAAACTGAACCTTAAATAGCAATACCAATTGAATGAAAGCATAAATTAAACACTTTAAATCTATATTAATATGTTGCATGAAATGAGTTTTGTTTTGATATCTCTTGCACAAAAATTCATAGAGGTGCAAGGTGTATTTTATGCATATTTGTAATTTTTAAATATTTTTGAATTATTATTTTTTTAAATTTATTTTGCAATAACTGTTACCTTTTAATTTAGTGATGGTTTTTAAAATAAAATATTTTTTAAAGCAAATGTAATATATTTGTTATTGAAGCAGTATTTACTATCCGCTTCTATCTTTATCATTAATTTTCTATCTTTATTTAAATTAATTAGAATTGATTCCTTTAAAATGTTGAAATTTTTGTTCTAACAGGCTGAAAGAAAATAAAACTATTTCTGTCACTCCTTCTGAACCTCAGTATTTCAGATTCCAATTTTATGGCGAGACGACATCAGCAACACTTTTTGTAGAGTCATCTGATTATGTTTGCATGACACTGTCTATACAAAATATGAGTGTAAGTATTATACAAATTTTTATTAAAAAATGCTTAATATATTGATTTTAACATAATAGTAAACTTAAATATATTAGTCCATGAATTTATATCATATCAATAATTGTTTCAGTGCCCAGTAAATGATCTAGAAAGGAGTAGAAATGACAGAGGTTTGTGGCAGACAGTTAGTTCTAAAGGTGGCATCATGTTGACTGTAAGTAAATTACAGTAAGAACAGTTAAAAACAAATGTATTTCTGATCTTAATATCTGAATTTAAGTTCTTTTGAATGTTTTATTTTAAAAAATTAATGGTAAAAATGAACCTTTTTTTCTTTGGTTTTAACTAAAATGTTTTATATAATAATATTTGTAACTTGTAATTATCCCATATGGCATACCTATTTTGCCAAGTGATTGCAATATTATATGCAAAATAGGTTTGCATATTCAGACATATATATTAAAAACTGTTTTGTTTCCACTCATGCTCTTATTTGACAACATAGGACATAGGTTTGATCTCCACAGAGGTCTAAGAATTTATTTTATACAAACTAAATATTTTACAACTGTACAAGAATTGTGGTATTTTGTAACAACAGGAAGCTATGCTATTTTTAGGATGTTGGACCAGATCTAACACTGTAAGAGCTTACAACAACTGTGAAATGTACATAAAAAGATAGTGGTGAATTACCTATCAAGAGCAGTAATATGGGTCATGTGTTCAAGAGAAATAAGGAGGTTAAAGAAAAAGACAGACTGTTAAAATATTGTGCACTTTAAGGATAAATTTCTTGTAGAAAAATATTATATAACATAATTTTCTAAAATAACTGTCTGCGCAGAATTTACGTCACTGCATTTGGTGCTAAATTAAAAGTTAATTCTGTACTCAACAACACTGACAAGCCATTAAAGCTAAAGGAAAACAGCAAAAGAAATATAAAGATGAAAATGGTACCAAGAGAAGGAAGGCCCACTTCCATCAGGATTTCAGCAGGTGTCTGATTTTCAGCAGTAAAAACGTGATCAATTTGTCACTGCTGACATAGCCTCCTGCACTGAAGGAGGCACAATGCTAAATTCTAATCCGGTGCTATTCCTCGTCACTATCATCTTCTACTGCAGTGATTTTAACACTTTCCATGATCTGTGAATTGCTAAGAATTTCAAATGTTTCCACATGGTCGTTCACTGTTTCATATTGTGTCAAGGTAATTTCCAAACTCAGCCATAGAAAGTTTTTGAATTCACTGTGGGAGAGGCATGATGTCTGTATTGGTTTTATTATCGTCATTAAACGATATTATTAGTGAACTGTGCTTTCCTAAAGCAATTGTAACAATTTTTCAAGCTTCATACTGAAATTCAATTGCATCCAATAAAGAAATTTTGAAACTCGTTTAATCCATATGAAACAATCTTCCTTAAGAGTTGTTTGTGTTAGTAGCTTTTTAGACTTCTAATGAGTTCCTGATCCATTGATTGAAGAATACTTGTGCTAATGCTAAAAGTTCTTTGTATCATTTCCTCAATTCCTCTTCGAAGATGCAAGAAGTCATCCAGGATATTTTGTTAGCAGTTTAGTGAACAGAAAGTTTTTTCATGTTTTTAAAACACCTTGGGTGGGGAGACTTTAACCAATAACAGGAAGTTTCATATTTTCCAAATCTGTCATGTTAGAATAAATAAAAGGTGTTATAAGATCTTTAGAAAGCTTGTCACCATCATACTTTTTGTTGAATTTTAGAATTTTATCTGGTTTTAATCTTAAAAAAAAATAAAAAATTTTATCCCTATTGAATATTTCTTCATCTTTGTAAACTTTTCTAATTTATAGCCAATTGTATTTTATTCAGTTGTTGTTTACTGTTGTATCGATACTTTTAACTTCATCGCTAATTTTACTGAAGGGGATTGAGCTTTAAAGCAATCAAGTCATACGCTTGAACAAACAAATTCGGTACCAATCAAATTAGCAAATTCTGTAGATTTTGCTCACTTACTGGCAAGTTCAAAGTTTTGCACTGCTTTAACACTTTAAAAACTAAGTTATAGATAGTTTTTTCACATTTTTGAATTGTTTTAAAATGAGCGGCTACGAATTTCTTTTACCGCCCGGTGTGTAAACTTGACATTATGTTAGAGTGGCTATGAATATTTAATGAGTAAACTCCGGCCTCGCTTGAATCGAGGTATTTGGAATTGATTCGGTAAAATCAACTTTTGGAATCGAGAATCGACCCATCACTAGTAGAAATATTCTCCTGTCTACAATCCTTAATACATACTCTTCTGAGCTGCTTATTATCTTCATCATCCAGCTATTCATATATTTTCATCAAATGAGCAGTACCCATCATGTTTTTGTCGAAAGTTTCAATAAGGAAAATTATCAAGAAGTGTACACAAGTGTTATCTTAGTATAAAAGTTATCTGTAAAAACATAGTAACCTTTATTCAGAAGACCACATTCTGATAACTGCTTTACTACTATTTTCTGAATAAAATCCCTTCTACTATACAAAGCTATGATATAACTTGTGTCACTATCACATAGTTCAAAATTGTATATCCATATCAAGCATGTTTTTTATTTAACATGTTTATTATAAAAACACATAAATTTTTCATACCAATTTGAGACGCGTCTATTGATAAATTCTGATACGGTACAAAATGTTCCTTTTTTCTGGCATTTTTGTAAGTATAAAACAGCCTAATTTTATAACATTGGTAATAACCTGGATTGCTGCAAAAACGCAGATTTAGAACTAACATGAAGCATAAAACTTATAACCTGAAATCTGTTATGGAAAAAAATGGTATTTTCTACTTATAGGAAAAAAAATATACCAGTTCACTTATCGTTTGCAGTGATGTAACTGTGTTAATACTGAAGTTGTGACAAATTAAAATATGCTAGCTGATTCTGTGGATTGTCTACTTTGCCTAAACAATATAATTTCCTTTATATAAGGTATATTTGATAGTTGGTAGTTAAATATAATTTTAATGCCATGATAAGTAACTGAAAGCTCCCAGACAAATGCGTCACGTTCCTTTCATACCAATTTGTTTACAAACCCATCAGTTCTGTGTTTTTCATTGAACCTAAGATGTGTGGCCCATACCGACCTTGTGAAATTCTATAATTATTAGAAGAAAATTGTAATAGTGATATTGTTAGCGAATTAAATACTAGACAATGAGTCATTTTTCATCTGATAGTGACCAGTTGTATGACAGACCAATTTATCAAAATTAGATGAAACTTGCGATTGACCTATTCTAAGTGAGAGAAGTGAATCGGAATCTGATTTACAGCAATGTCAATGTTCTACCAACTGAACCAGAACTACACATTGAAGATTAATTCAAACTGAGGAATCCAGGTTTAAGAAACTGTTCTCCCAGAAACTCCAATTTTTGGCAGTATTTTTACCTGATTTTCAGCAATGGTCAGCAGCTTAAAAAGGTCAATGTTATAGAGGGGAAAAAATCATAAAGCTGTTGTTTTGAATATGAGATTGATAAGGGGAAAATTTTGTAGATTCTTGGAGTAGGAAATACAATTTTTTTCCAAAACAGATTTCAGGTTATAAGTTTTATGATTCATGTTAGTTCTAAATCTGCGTTTTTGCAGCAATCCAGGTTATTGCCAATGTTATAAAATTAGGCTGTTTTATAATTACAAAAATGCCAGATTGATGGAACATTTTGTACCGTATCAGAATTTATCAATAAGATGCGTCTCAAATTGGTATGAAAAATTGATATGTTTTTATAATAAATATGCTAATAAAAAAACATGCTTGGTGTGGATAAACAATTTTGAACTATGTGATAGTGACACAAGTTATATCATAGCTTTGTATAGTAGAAGGGATTTTACTCAGAAAGTAGTAGTAATGCAGTTATCAAAATGTGGTCTTCTGAATAAAGGTTATGTTTTTACAGATAACTTTTATAATAAGATACCACTTGTGTACACTTCTTGATAACTTTCCTTACTGAAACTTTCGACAAAAACATGAAGGCTATGTGAAAACAAGTTGTAAATTGGAACTTAAAGTAATTACTTTAGGCAAGGTAAAATATTTTTAATTGGTTATAAGCAAAAGCTCGCCAGAAAATGTGTATAGTTGATGACAACAGGTTGCTATGCAAAAGATAATACAACAAATAAAAATGAACACTCTAGTTATATATCTGAAAAAGTGTGGTGTTGATAACAGTAGGTTTCATCTTTCCAGTGCTAGAGTTACTGAGAAATACTGGAAGAGATATTCTTTATTTTGCTTGACACTCTGCTGTATTTAATACACATATGAGGTGTGATCAAAAATAGGATGATCAAATTTTTATAGCGGCAACTGCTGATGTGACATCCATATGGTGAATTTTGCCTATTAGCATGATCTGTTGAAACAAGCAGCAAGAAATTTCAACGTGCTGGAGCTTTTCAGTTCACTACTAGAGCTGCTAGAGTGAGGTCAGGTTAACCATGTCTGTCGCGCATCATGGATTTCGCACAACCCATTAACATTAGGTTTTGTTTTAAGTTGCAAAGAATGCCAAAGAAGCTAACAAAATGTTAGAATCTGTGTATGGCGATAATGTGGTAACTCTAAAGACTGTACAAATGTTATGACGGATTTAAAAGCGGAAATGAGTCGGTTGAAGACAAGCAGCATCTAGGACGTCTATTAACCTCAAAAATAGACAGCTGTGCAAATAGTAAAAACAATAGTTTATTCAAACAGGCGAATGACTATTCGAGAGCTATCTGAATTTTTTAACATCTCCTAAGGTTCCAGAAAAATAGGAAAATAGTTTTATGCTTTATCATGACATTCCTCCGTGTCACACCTTGCTTGGTTTAGCAGACGTTTGGCTCTTCTAAAAAATTAGAAACTCTGCTTAGAGAATAACGTTTTGCCACCATGGCTAACACTGATTGGGCTAAAACTGAGTAGCCAAACACCCTTCCGAATGAAGCCTTCCAGGAATGTTTCCGCTCATGAATTCAATGTTGGGATAATTGCATTGTCAGCCAAGGACAGCACTTTGAAGGAGATTAAATCGAATTTAATGTAAGCTTATTACTTTTTGAAATAAAAAATTACTCACCGTATTTTTTTTATCACGCCTTGTATACTATATTCTTAGCCTTACAGATAAGCCTATTACTGGAGAAGACTTTGTGGACAGTGTAATAGAAGCTTTAGTAAGACAGGAGAGTTTTGTAAATGTAGTTCCAAACACAATAGACCTGACTAGAGGTGATCATTTAATAGTACACTTACTTAGGCATCAAAAAAGAGTTTGGTTACAAGATGCTTCAATAAAAGAGAAGTTACTATTGGTGCCCTAGGTATAACTGAAATATATAACCAACCTTTTCATTAAATTGAAATATTTTTATAGTGCTATAAAGAAAGGCATGAAAAGGCAGACCACTGCCAATGACAAATGAAAAGTAACTTAAAACTTTTACATAGTTTTAGATTTTTACAAATATCTTTTTTCATATTGGTTGATTTTTGTAATAATTTCTTTGTTCTTTATAAAATTGTGCATGTTTTGCTAATTTTTGATTTGATGCTAACTATAGTTTGAAAATTACAAAGTGTGAAAGTTGAAAAAACATTTGAACATTTTCAAGGTTTTGAAATTAATTGAAACATCATATAAGTGAAAAATTTTGTTTTAATGGTTCATAATTTATTGTACTATGAAATTTTATAAATTTTTATTTTAAAGTGTAAAGTTGAGCTCTACTGGTATTAAAAATAAGTTAGAAAGAAATTGGCAAAATAAATCTACCAGCACTTCAACAGCTGTTTGGTTGGTTTAAAACCAAATTTCCTTTTTTTATGAACAAAAATTTAAATATAAGAATACTTATTCTTGGTTTATATATTTTATTCTTGGTAATATATTGGTTTTTACTTGTAGAAAGAAGAATATCCATTGGGACTCTATATTGTATTTGTTGTACACAGCAATGATGATGATTGTTTCGGAAAGCCTAGTTACATAACAAATCGAAATAAAACACTGACATTCTACCTAGAACCTAGTCTTAGTTCTGACAAATATTTGATTGCAATATTAGGAGTAATTGGAATTATATTTGCCTTTTGTGTGGTTGTTTATTGCACTTCTAAATGGCTTGAAAGAAGGTAAATTTAATCTGTTTCATTTACACTTTTTTATAATATCTAATTTTTTTTTATTATGTATAATTTTATAAATAATATATGAGCTGACTTGTGAGTTTAGGTTACAAACAAAATAAATTTACACACTCACAATTATAAAATTTTAATTTCATATGTGTTTCAATGACTTATGTCATCATCATCATCATTAGTGATGCTATTACAAACATATAACTTTAACTAAGAAAGTGGAACATATCCTCTCATATTTATACAAAAGTTAGAAGCGGATATGGGCGTTGTCAGATTTACAACCATGCCAACTAACAAATTCATAATAAACTAAATGTGATAACTAGAAATATATAAGTTAACAAAACTATAATGTTAATAAAATATAATATTAACAAGATTATTAAAATAATTTAAATTAAAGACAATATTTATCATTATTTATATGGAAATTTGAATTGGTCTTAATTCATTATTAACAATTTTATTTTTATATCTATTTATAAACAAAGTTTCTCATGCAACTAACTCTTTAAACTTTAATCACATTCTTCAAAGGGTTACATTTTTACTTCTAAATATATGATTCTCGCTATAAATATATGTCTAAACAATGCTTCGCCATAGCTGATTTTTCACTCTAATTGAAAATGTTCTTTCACTCTAATTTGTATATTTCTTTTAGTTTGCCCTATATATTTTATTGGAAAATTTTCACATTACAAACTATAAATTCCTGATATACTTTCAAGGTATACTATGCCAAGTTAGATATAGGTGAATGATAGGCTAATCTAATCCATTTTTTCCCTCTCTAGTTTTTAGTAAATTACGTTTTGAATTGTTAATTTTTGTCCATTTTATTTTATAATGAATGTTATTTATATCTTATAATTCTCTTATATAATCTTCTTTCAAAAAGAATTAAATTTTATTTAGGGTGTAGCTAAGTTTAATGGATATATTGAAACATGTATAGATAAAATCTATAACAAAATGATACGAAAGAAAATTAATAATTCAAGATGTACATTAATAATAAAATAGAGTGGAAAGAAAATGGATTAGATTAGCTTATCATCTTCCTATATCTAACTAAAAAAATATTTTGGAGAATAATAGTAACGTAAAAGGAACGTTAGCTACGGAAACTAACCTAAAAAAATCTACTTCAGAACCTGAAAATAAATCAGGAATTTATAGTTTGCATGTTAAACATGTGCAATGAATTATATAGGGCAAACTAAAAGAAGTATACAAATTAGAGAGAAAGAACATTTTCTCATTTTAAATATAATAGACCTGAAAAATCAGCTATTGTAAAACATTATTTGGACGAGAATCATATATTTAGAAGTGAAAATGTAACCGTTTTGAAGCATGTGATAAAGTTCAACGAATTAGATGCATGGGGAACATTATTTATAATTATAAATAGATATAAAAATAAAATTGATAATAATGAATTAGGACCAATTCAAAATTCCATATTATTGTAAATTAATTTAATGTTAAATATTGTCTTTAATTTAAATAATTTTGTTAATATTATATTTTATTAATATTATAGTTTTGTCCAAATTAAATATTTGTAGTTATCACATTTTTCTTCATTGTAAACTTGTTAGTAGGCGTGGTTGTAAATCTTGCAACGCCTAGATCCGGTTTTAACTTTTGTATAAATATGACAGACTATGTTCCACTTCTTTAGTTAAAGTTATATGTTTATAGTAGCATCACATATGATGATGACATAAGTCATCGAAACATGTATAAAATTAAAGTTTTATAATTGTGAGTTGTGTATATTTATTTTGTTAATAGGTATAATTTGTCTGATAAATCTCTGAGATAAGAAATATGAAAATAATCATTTTATAAGGTAACAAAATGTAATTGAGGGGGTTTTATTTCCTTTTTATAACATTTTAACTTATGATCACAACATTTAATACATTGTGCATAGTAATTGAGACTAAGAAAAATTAAAAGATTTTTTTCAATCTTGCCTTGATATAAACTGAAAGTATATGTATTAGTACGAAGTTCTCCTTAAAATTATGAGTTAAAGACATTTCTTGAATTTTCTGTATTCGATTAATACAAACTTTTGACTTTGTCATTTTTGAACCATATTTTTATTATCATATTGGTTGTTATTAAATAAGTTTTTTATGTCATGCAATTATCTTGTCTTCATGTCCCTTCATAATATTCCACAAGAATCAATAGTATTAAGACTAGTGAATTTTCAGTTTAAATTGATTTTCCAGCATGAGCGTCTTGACAAATTTTGAATTATGATGAGAAGTTGTCATGTTGAAATATCTTTTTAAATCGTAACACATGCAATAACTCTACATTGTTAATAACTTCTGTTATACATTAGTTAAAAGTAACACAAGAATTTTTTCCTTCATCATATTTTATTTCAAGTTTATCATTCTGGGCAATGGCACCCAGTACTAGAAGGATCTGCTAAGTATGTAAAGTTATCTTATCTCTTCACCATAACTCAGCTCTTGCCATATCCCAAAACTCCAAAATTCAAACAGTCTTTTACTCCTTTCAGTTATGTCAAAAATCTTTCGATTCCTTTAATATTGATATCTTAATATTCAACACACCACGTAAGTTAACAGTAATTACCTTGTAATTTATTTCCTGCATTTTTTTAAAAAAAAGCTTGATACTTCTTTTATTATTAATTTTAAAAATTAATTTCCGGATTACACACAATTCCAAGCTTTACATTTCCCATCTCCATGTTTTGCATGGACATTTTCAAGATGACATATTAATATTTGATTGTTTGACTCATACTTTTTCTAAAATATAACTTTACTAGACAATCAGTTGAAATTACATTCAACTTGCACTGAATATAAGAAGAGTGTGAACTAGTAGAAGGAATTTAATAAAATCCATAATTACAGCGTTAGTATTTGTTTTGTGTAACTTTACTAACATTATACTTGGCTCAAAACATTAAGCACTTGCATAACTCTCAGAATAATCAGATGTTTGTTTTGCATATTTTTTTGTAAAAACATGTTCTATTAGAAAATGCATTGTTTTAATAGAAAATAATTGTACTAATTTTAATAATACTATACTTTATTAATAATAACTTTTTAAAATAGTTATGTTTTCAGAAACTATATTATTTCAGATAGTACTTGATAATTTTTATTTTTAGGCTTAACAATTACTGTCAGTTAAATAATGAACAGCCTTCCATACAACATATAGCTGGACCTTATGTACCAGAGGCATCACAAGGTACAATAGGTATGTTTATATAGGGCTAACATATTTGTTTCTAGTCTAGTTTATTTTTCAAAGTAAATTCATGAAATTATTTTGTGAATATACAGCAATAAGCTAATTTCAGTATGTATTTGCTAAATATATGTTGTTTTTATTGTATCTTATTTGCTAAATTTGGGAAATTGATATAATCAGATTTTAATGTGACCTTATAACAATAGTCCATAAACTACAATTATTAGTTGTTGCAATGTTAAATGTTATTAAATATTAATTTAGACCCTGGATTTTTTCACACAAAAAAGGTTCAGTTTGTTAACGAATTAGATTCATTTCATGTCTTATAATCTTATTTTGATAAAGTCTATACTATTCTGCGGTTATTTTTTCTACGTAGTCTGAAATCATAACAGTTCCACTCTGTAATATCTGTTATGTGCTTTCTTTTTTAATGTCTTGGATATATCTACTTTAATAGTATTTGGGAAGTAAAATAATACTGACAGAGTTATACACAACAGTTCCAATCACCCCATACAACATAAACATGCTGCATGGAATTCCACGATACACAGACTAATTACATACCCATGAACAATGAAGGTAAAACAAACTAATTCAACATAATAAAATACACAGCATATAGAAACAAATTTAAACTATCCTGATAGACAACAAAAACAACACACATAACACAACAAAACACACAAACACATAGACATATTTTTCTTTGTTGTTAATGGATGAATTTTTTTTACTGTATATAATTTTTTAATTCTGTATAATGTTTTCTAATTCTGAATTTATTTTCAAAGTTGCACCAGTTCCAGAAACACCTGGCCAAGAAGATGACGATTTTCCTAAAGAAGAAAGTACAACATGTTGTTGCTGGAGTTGGAATGATTCTGATGGGTAAATAACATAAATTTATATTTTACATATTTGTGGAGCTGTTAGAGATTTTTTTTCAAAAACTTCTTTGGAAAGTAAAATTATATTATTTGTCTATACATTTCACATAAATTATTTTCTCATTCACCTAATTTTCGTGTTTTAATTATCTTTACCTAAACATATCTGTAAATTCACAACAGCCATTCCCAAAACAGGTGCACCATTCAGTAGAAATTCTGAAGTGAAAATTCTGTGTAGCAATTAATAAATATTTTGTTTAATTTTACACATGTATTGACATCAATACTTATATTTTAATAGATATTCTAAAAGGCAAAACTTGTAGTTATAGTAATATTATAGTAAACTGTGTTGGTTTTCTGTTATTCTATTGTAATTTCAGATATTCAGTTCATCTTGTTACTGTAAGTTTTTTTATAACTTTCAACTGTTATTGAGAAACTACTGGTCCGGTTTTAGTTATTTTTCTTCTAATGAAAACTGATCATACTCGTTCCAGTCCTGTAATAATAGTCCCATCACAGTTTTGTCATTATTTGCTCAATATTTCATTTTCTTATGTTGTCGAAACAATCATCTCCCTATGATGGAATTCCTGTTTAGTAAAAAATTGTATAGTTTGTGACCAGAAATACTTTTCTTTATATATTTACAACCTAGTACAGCATTGTTTCCTGGATAACATATTCACAGTTGGCCTTGAAGTTTCACAAAGTGTGTAAATAAACCGCCTATGGGCGCAATAAGTATGTTTGAGAATATGTGGGATCTAGAAAGGGTACATCATTGTTTCGTTCATAATTGTTCACATAATTTGAAAACAAGTTTTCAAATGAAAAAAAAAAATTCAAAAGCTCACTTTGATAAATCCACTAAATTGTCTAAAATCAATTCATAAAGTCATTTTTGAGACTTTTTTTTTAAAAAAACTAATCTGTCAATTGCTCTAAAAAGTAAAAATAATTTTAAAAAATACAGATTTTAAAACAAACTGCAAAAAAGCCAAAAACTAAACCCAAGCAAATTTTTTAAGCGAGTGCCAAATTCTATCTAAACTAAAAATTAATTAAGTGAAAACAAATAACTGAGGATATTATATGAAGAAGTATATTTACTTCCTTGTGAAGTAATACATCTCATACTCTCGTACTTGCCTTTTATCATGCAAGTCATTTTAAACTGTATTCTACTTACAAGTTAGTATTGAGTATTAGCCGTGAATTATTAATATTGTACCTGTCTTAAAAGTATGGGAATTTTGTGCACAAAAATAAATTGAAAAGTGTAAAATTAAAAAGTTATTCCTACACTTAAAGTTATAAAGTGCTGTTAAATAGCATGTGTTCAGTTTACTTTCAACAATTCTACTTCAACAATATCGACTTCTATAAATTTTGAAAGGTAAGAATGCAATTATTTAATGCATTGTAGTACTGTATTGAATCAATTAGCTTGTGTTTCTTTATAGCAAAATTTCAGTTTAAGAAAATGTTTTATGTAGATCCAACTTAAGAACTGTTATAACGGGATTTCCCTTGTAATTATTATTTTAAATTATTTAGTAACTGTGGAAGAAAATCTAAAGGTAAAATTTTCTACTGTTTAAAAGATTCATTTTTATAGCATATTGATTTTATTTCTTGTTTGTTTAAAACAGGTCAGATTACATTTATGTGAGTCACTTGACACGTAGAAATCCAGCTCTTCTTCGATATGAATCAAACCTTTTCTTGTGGAATTTGCTTATTGTTGCTCTTTTTTATTCTTTACCAGTTGTTCAGCTTGTATTTACGCAGCAAAAGGTAATTAAAATTAAATATTTGGTTGAATAAAATTGTTGCACTTGTGGTAAACAAGAACTAATATTCAAAGTAACTTTTAAATATTTTCATTAAAACAAAAGTTTTGCATATTTATTTCTTGTGCTCATCTGTCTATAGTATATTTAGTAAGACTGCTACTTAATCAACTTGCATGGTTTCTTCAATACTAAAAAACCTATTTATTGCAGAAAAAAATTGTTCCAAGTAAAAATGTAGAAGATTTTATGTTTTTCACTTTTATTATAAAAATATGTTTTATTAGTGTTCAAACATTTAAAATTAACTGAGTTATAGGCAAAAACTGTTAAAAAAAAGCTTGGTAAAAATATTTAAATTTTAATAAGAAAGAAACACCATTTTTAAAAAAATACAGAATTGATTTCTTTGTGTTACAAATTTTAGTCATCTTCAAAGTATAATAGAGTTGATAATTAGAGGTAGATAGGTCCAAGACTCACTCCCTCGGATTACATGGAAATACATTCCTGTGCATTAAGAAAAACTAGTTTTAATGAACCCTAATACTATAATTAAGAATGCACAAAATACGTTTATAGAACTTTATTGATTACAGTACTTACGTAAATTAATGTTGCTTTGGAATGCATTGTTCCATCGCGGTTGCTAAATGTTTTGGAAAAATTTATGTATTTTTTTGCCTTCGCTTATCAGATTGCTTCTCGGCTACAGTTTTGTGTAGACGTCTTAGCAGAAGCACATTGGTTGACGTCGTGTCTGTCTGTTTTCAATATAGCATAGTGCAGTTCCCAAGGCGGTTGTTCCCTTACTGTGACTAATTTTCCTCAGTCGAAACATCATCTTTATTCTCATCACTGACCTAAGTAATTTTTTGTACTATTTCAATAATCGTAACATCTGTTATCTCAAAGCTTTTACAATGGAATTTTAACAACCTGGAAGTTTCTTGATAAGAAATGCCAAATCTGTTTCTTCTTGTGTATTAATAACACAATCAACAGTTTCATTATGATTCAGGATTTTATTCCACCAATTACTTGATCTTTCTTCTTTTATTTGGTTTCATGGTTTGGCTATCAAGTACACAGTACTCCCTTAACTATAATTTTTTTTCTTAGAAAGCCTGCAATACTTTCTTCTTCTTCATTTCATTCCAAGAGAGATTGTAAAAGGTAACTTGTGGATTTTTTTTTCATACATTCCAGAACTCACTGACCTGATCAGCTAGATTAGGCTTGTAACACTTGTAGAAAGATATAAAACAAGGAGATCATCAGAGTACAGTTCTTCATCAGGATGCTACCTTGCTTTGTCTAACAGTAAAATAGCTTTTCAAAGCAAATTCTTTGCTTTTAAAAACTTTCCAGTTTTGAGCACAAACTCATTAAAATACTTTTAATAGTTCTCTATCCATCCAATCAGTACTTTAGTTCTTAATGTTGACGTGGAAATTTATTAAATGCTGGCGGCTTAGCTGACTCAAAGCCAGACTTGAGTTTAACGGAATCTCGAAAAATCAGAACTCGGAATTTCAAGACTCTACAGTATTATCCACTATTACAATTACATTACTTCTATGTTTTTACTCTACACAAAAACCGTCTGTACTCTTCTTTACCAATGACATTTCCTGAGTAAACAGTGCCACAAATGTCAAAATAACAATAATATTGTCTTTATGGGCACTGCTGATTATGTTCAGCTATTTCCATAAGTACATATATTTTTTTTTGATTGTTTTCCTGTGGTTTCGTCTTCTGTGCAAATTTTTCTTTTATTTTGCACATATGAACCTCCACGGCTACATCTAGGCAAGATATGTCTGGCTTGACTGATTGACTGATTTGTCTTACTTCTGACCAAAATATCTTGTTTAATAAATGGAATTTGAAGAATTCTTCTAGACTCTTGAGATGCTAAACAATTCGATTGGTTCTATAACGACATAATCGTTTAAGAACAATAAGTTTAATTCACAATTTTAAAATTCTAAATTTAAAAAATCATAATTTGTTGGATTGCTTATTTAAAAAAAAATTAATTGTTAAAAAACTCGATCTACCTAATCACTTTTGTATTACTAATTATTTATGGGGACTTATAACTAAAAAATCTGTTTATATTTTCAGGATCTGAATGAGTTTGGCAACCAAGACCTATGCTATTACAACTTCTTGTGCACACATCATTTGTACTTCATGACTGACTTCAATCACATTTTTTCTAACATTGGTTATGTAGTGTTGGGAATTGTGTTTTTTTGTATTGTAATGAGACGAGAGACTTCTAGAAATCAAAACCACGGATTTGGCTTACCTCCCCAGTATGGACTGTATTATGCATTAGGTGTTGCTTTAATAATGGAAGGTATATTAAGTGGATGTTATCATGTTTGCCCTAATAAAACTAACTTCCAATTCGGTAAGTTTATTATATACTTAGTTTACAAAAGTACATTATAAGTAAAGAGATTGCAAGTAACTCAAGAGTCTCTTGTAAATATTTACCATTATTAACGTTATTACCATTGTTACCATTATTATTCCTCAAAAATAAGGGCGATATTACCTTTTATTGAACATAATTTTCAAGACGCAAGAAAACATTTTCAAGACATTTATAAAGTATTTGGTATTGTAATGAAAATATCAAAACATTAACTATGTAAGTGTTTAATCTTCAACTCTTTAAAAAAAAGTTTTATGTAGGTTTAACTTACTGTTATAAATTAAGTAGTCTATTATTATTAGCTATATTAGGACTCAAACATAGATTATTATTAAATCATATAAAAGACAAATAAAATCAAGCAACAAAAGTGTGAACTGTGTACAACTATCATTGAGTCTTTTGTCTTTTCTTTTAATCTTTTTATGAGAGACTTGAACCTTAAGTATGATTTTATTTATCATCTTTCTTATCCTAATAACACTGGGCCCTTTTACATATTTCTTCTTGTGGCTGTTCCTTTAGCTATTAGTATCATCAATAAAAATTTGAATATTTTGTTAATAACTTTTACCATAGCTTATTTGTTCAATTTTTTTGATGATTCTTATTCAATGAATTTGTTCATTGCTTTTAAACTGACTGGCGAAATTTCTAACACATAATCTGCCATCTCTCATCATTCACTGTTTGCTTTATTCAAATAAGTTGCAATAATTCCAAAGAAAAATATCTGTAATATAAATAGGTCCTAGAACAATTTTATATATATGTTTTGTAGAATATATATATTGTGATATTTCACGTTTTCCATTATTTTTCCGTTGCACTGACTTTATGAAGTTATTATTATTAATTGTTAACAATATTTTCCACCATTAAGTGCAATAATTTTACCTTATGTGATGAGGCACCTTTCGGTCACTCAGCCATTGTCGAATCACTTAATGGCGGAAAAAAATTGTTAACAATTAATAATAATAACTTCATATATATATATATATATATATATATATATATATGTGTGTGTGTTTCTCTCATATTTCTTTTTGTGTTTTTCTTCGATTGACAAAGACCACTGTGTGGTTGAAATATATCATTGTTTAAGTGCTTTTATGTGTTTCTATTTCAAGACTACAGAGTGGACTCTTACCAAGGTAAGTCTGTCAGTCTCCTAGTCCAAAAAATCTAAATAATCTTTACCAACCAAAACTAACCTAAATACACACACACACACACACACACACACACACACACACACACACACACATATATATATATATATATATATATATATATTCAGTGCTTTTAATAATAACTAGAGAATAATATAATAAATAAAATGTGGTACATACCTTTTTTCTCAAATTATTTTTCATTTGCACCAACAAATAAACACAATTTTGTTCTTCACTATGATTGTTTATGGCTCCCAAACCATTGAGACTTGGAGGACAAAATATATAAAATGTTCATTGATTCACTGCATTACAAAATTGTTATATTCGTATAAATGATGAAACTTAAAATAAAAAAGTTATATAAAAAACGAAACTATGTATAGAAGTTTTGTAGGTTTCTTAGACATTTTTTTTCCTTTTCATCTCAGCTTGGGAAGGCCTGTAGAAATTTGCCACTTTTTGATACCATACAATCCCAAAATTACAACTGGTAACTCTAGACTCAATACCATCAATAGGTGTTTCATATTCATTATTACTATCTGGCGTCCTCTGTTAACAAGCCATTGTTAGCTCCAGTATTTCATCTCCAAATAAATCACTTTCGTCATCTGAAGTAAATTATTCTTCGTCTAACAACTTACGAATATCATCTACGACCCTCTCAAGAAAGATTATCCATTTTACACAATAAACAATTTCAGAACTATACTTATATCCTGTCAGTAAAAGTCTAATCAGTGTCAGCTACAACTGGCTGGCACATTTGTTTTTATTTATAAGCTTATTCATCATTATGCAAATGTAGAAAACAAAACAAAGAATCATTTTGTGAAAATAATAGTAATATATATGTTGAAGCTATTGACAAGCAGTGAAACTGGAAATAAATGTTTCATAAATCTCAACTGTTATCAGATCGAGGCTTAAAAAATTGACTTTTTTATTTCAAACAAAAACTGCAACAATTTAATATAGGTTTTATGTGTATAAATTATTTTTTTATTTTTATTTTAATGTTACAGCACATTTTTAATTATTTAATAGTAATATATTTCTACTATCATTTACATTAGTTATTAATGGTTTTGAAATATTATAACAAAAATATACTACTTTAATATCAGTCTGTTAACTGTTATGTTAATGTTTGTCATGTTATACGTGTTTCTTTAATTTATAATACTCTAAATTATCTCAAAAATGAATTTGTAGTGTAAATAACTATATTAGAGTCTCGATAATTCGAGGTAAATGGGACCGAGACCCCCTCGGATTACCAAAAACTTGGATTACACGGGAATATGTTCCTGTCCATTAGAAAAAATAGGAGTCTTAATGAATCCTAATAGTGTAATTAAGAGTGCTTAATATAGGTTTATAGAACTTTATTTGAACATTTCTTGGAAGCCTGGCTCAGTTCCTTTGCATACTATATTGATAGAAACATTTCTTAAAAGCCTGACTCATTTCCTTTGCATACAGTTTTCATATAAACATTTCTTGGAAGGCTGACTCATTTCCATTGCATACCTTATTGATATAAATATCTTGAAAGTCACTCATTTCCATTGCATACTGTTTAGATATACAACATAAACTTCTTGAAATAGAAGCTCTTAAATCTTGAATCATTTCTTGGTGGCCTAACTTGTATTTTATGCATACTGTATGGCTATAAACATTTCTTGGAAACCCGTTTCAATTCTTTTGCATACCATATGGTTATAAACATTTCTTGGAAACCGCAATTAACATTTTCTTTCAAATAGATAAAATAGGAACACATTCAACAAAAACTCTAAACATTGGGACTCAGAATTTCGAGACTCTACTGTATTTACTGTAATTCTTTATTTTTAATAATCTATTGTCTATTTTCAGATACAAGCTTCATGTATGTATTATGTACACTTTCTATGATACGAATGTACCAATGCAGGCATGCTGATATCAATGCAAATGCTCATTCTACTTATGGTGTTCTTGCTATTATTATATTCTGTGGAATGTGTGGCATCCTTTTGAATTCCATATATTTTTTTGTTGGTTTCTCTATACTTCATCTTCTCTTCTGTTTTTTTCTAACTGCACAGATTTACTACTTTGGAAGATGGAATTTAGGTACAGTATTTTTATACAAAAGTTGTTTAAAATTTGTTCATATAATGTAACGAGAGTTGTTGAATTACTCAAACTTTTACAACTTTTATTTAACTATAACTGAAATTGAATGACCACTAAAGTTTAACTTTAAGGCCAAAATTTAAGAGAAAAAACATTTTAAATGAAATGTATATTAATACCATTTTTTACTAACAATTTTAAGTTTTATTCTAAAACTAAAATTAAAACTTGATACAGTCACTAAATCTCGGTTGTATTAAAAAAGTTTATAGGAAGACTATTTTAATATAAAGGATAGAATACTGCATTATTTCTGATCAATGACTATCATATAAAATATAAATAACATATAATAAAGTTATGAAAAGCCGGTGCCATATTTATTTAAAATCTAATAATACTTTCATCAAACATCTTTTAATGATTTGAGAAATAAGAAAAAACAATGTAATGTAGTAATGAGAACGCTTATGACGGAAATCATATTTACAAGGAATGAAACAAAAAAAGTGGTACAATAAATACAGTATGTTTTCCAATTCTTGCTAAAGAATTTGTGAACTATTGTCTGTTTGAAAGATTATGACATTTATCGGCAGCATCAATGCACAAGTTGATAATAAAAAGTTAAACATAGTGTTAGATTGCTCTAGAGATCCTGATATTTTTTCAGCCTACTGTACTTAATTTGTTCATGTCATCTGCAAAATCTACATTTTGTTTTTCACCACACTTATCTATTTTTCCATCTTATGATTAGAGGAAATTTTTGACATTTCCACAGCCTGTCGAAACTAAGTTATTTTTTAATTACTTGAGAATTTTTAAACTTCTTCATCCAGATTTTGAAAATTATCACTAAAAGCGATTTATTAACACATATTTAATCTGGTGCTAGTTACTTTGTTAAAATAAACTCTGAAATTATTTTAAAACTTTTTTAGTGCAAATAGTATTTTAATACAATGCCTTCTCAAAAGGACTCAGAAACTTTTTATTCAAGCTCAAAATATTTTAAATAAAAAATTGATCCAAATAATGGCATATGATTTTGATTTATTGGTAATTTTTTGTCTATTCAAACAACTTTTTTTGGTCAACCTATTTTGTTTTTTCCTCTTTTTTGGCGAAAAACTAATAAGGTTATCATAGCCGAGAACAAATAGTATATACTAAACTAAACTATTCCTAAAACCTAAATATAATCACTACTAAAACCTTAGGACTTATCTAGATTACCTAAGGTAAAAGTAAGTACTAAAAAAGTACTAAAAATAACACATAAAAATAAACAATAAAATTAAAGATATGAATTAAATTAAGCTAATTCTAATAAACAAAAATTATTTTAAATTCAACCTATTTTTGAGTAGATATGTAAGTTACACTGAAATTTAAAATTCATTACACACCCAATTTTCAAATTAAAAATTTGTCACCATTAACTGACAAGTTGGGCAGTCAATAGAAAAGAAGTAATAAGAACGAGCAACTAACATGCCAACAATAAAAATGTTTATTTGGCACAGAACTCTGAAGCCAGGTATAAATTACTTTTTTACCACACCCTCTCCAAAACTTGCCCATGTTGTCTGCCTTATCACTTCGATCGGTTTCAACACATTTATTCTATCAGTTACCCTGTCATTTATAAAGGTTTTTAGTAATTAATACTTTGCAATTATACAATATTTTTCATTAGTAAAGGAAAGATTAAGTTATAATTTAAATTTACATGTAAACAAATTACATTATTAATAAAAATTTAATGTTTTTTATATTTTTTCGTTGGGTATAGGAATTTTCAAAACATGTTCCTACATGCAGAGCAGGATTCCTGGGGCATATGAGACATTAGATCATTGATTCTTTTCTCACACATTTCTTGGATCTATCACTGCAATTATTGAATTCTCTGCTTTCCTTTTATCATTGAAATGGAGTGTGGAAATACCACACGAACCTAAAAAAACTGAATTTTTTTAAAAAAGCTTTTTATTAACAATTTTTTACAAAACAACCTTATCCTACTCGAAATAGTCTTCATTACAACTAATACATTTGTTCCACCAGTGCTTCCACTGTTTGAAACATTTTGTGTAGTCATCTTTAGAAATGGCTGTCAGCTCCTCCTCGGTTTTTTCTTGGCCTTTTCAGTCTTGCCAAATCAGTCTCCTTTATTACTCCTTTTCTTGCATGGAAGCAAGAATAAGTCACATGGTACCAGGTCAGGCGAGTATGGTTTGTGGGACCAAGATGGCTGTATGAACAGGTGAATTGTAGGTTACAATGCACAACATGTTTCAACTCTATATTTTTTTTATTGTCAGAGCCTGAGAGATAAGCTTGGCAGCAACATTTTTAATTCCCAATTCTGTTAAATTCGCTGAATGGAATTTCAAGATAACCCACTACTCTCTGACAGTTGATCAATTGTCTGTGATAACAAGCTATCAAATTTTGTCAACATTTTTGTTGATTGGGGCAGTTAATGGACGTCCAGATTTTTCATCAATCAACACTTTGCCATTTTTAAATTGAACAAACCGGTCATACCACCTTCATACCACAAGCTATGAAAGACGCTTGTGTTCTTCTCATAGCCCCATCTTTATTAGCTGTGTTCAATATTAAAACACTTTCAGCAGCATTTTTACTGATTAGAAAACAAATTATCATAGCTGCACGTTATTCACTTAAACTTACCATCGTAGAAAGTGAACATAATAGTAGTAGAAAAACAATCACCGCAGGCAAACAGAACCAGCCAGGTCGACAACACAAGCGGCAGAAACACATGCTACACAAGCTTCGTCCACGAGAATGCTATTTCGGTTACTTTTTAGTACTGCCTCATAAGTATGATAAAGCCATTCATCATCAGACACTGTCATTAGCCTATATATAAAAAAATAATAGTTTTTAACAGACATTAAATAAAAATATTAATTAAGAATCATCATTAACTGTATTGCTGGACAAAATTAGGTAGGAAATGCTTATGGTATAAATACGTGAGAATTTGGCCATAATGCTTACATTGAATTAAAACGTTTGTTTTATCTAAGTAAAAAATTGAGAGAGACGAATTGTAAGAAAGATTATTTATTACAAGTTAAACTGTCATTAGCCTATATATAAAAAAATAATAGTTTTTAACAGACATTAAATAAAAATATTGATTTTTACGAAAAGAATTTTTAAATGTTGAATTATTTTTATAGAAATTCTAACTTTGAACTCTTCTAAGTGGTAATAAAACATTTTTGTAAATAATTCCAAGACAGCTAAAATGTGTAAAATTTTATGAACAGTCAGAAAATGTCTATGGTTCAGCAAAAAATCAAGCAAAATAAGTTGTAACTTTGAATATACAGCAAACTCAAAATACTATTTCTACAACTGACTTAATAAATTCTAGCAGAGAAAGTTTAAATTATTCTCTATTTATGTATGGTAAATATAAATACTGTAATTTTTGAGAGAATATATATGTATTACTATATTTATTTTACTGGAATAGGTGGTACAAAATGAAAACTGAGTAAAAAGAATATGTACATTATTTAGTGGTAATATGAGGCATGTATTGCCTAACCTATAAATGCAGAGTATAATTTATAACTGATTAGAAAATAAAATTGACTTTTACACCCTGAAACTAAATTTTGAGCTTTGATTTTATATTAATAATATAAAAGAAACATAAATATTATTGTTATGCATTTGAATAGAATATTAGAAACAAAGGTTTTATGTTATAATTTTAGAAAAAAGTGCAAGTAACATAATTTTAAGGTATTACACATCACAAAACAACAATTATATACAGTAGAACCTCTCTAATCCATCACCTTCTGCAATTCGTCACCATCTGTAATTAGTCACAGTAATATCAAACATCGTCTCAACTGTCTTAGTATAGGCGTCATCAGATGATAAAATTTAATATTTTACGTTAGCTAGATGCAAGTACAAGAGTTTTTGAATAAATATACGATTAAAAATCCTACATTTAATTTTGAATAATTACAGAATAATGTTCTACATAGAATGTTTATGTCGTGTTGGAACAAACTGTGGCCATATGGACAGGAAATTGACGAAAGTGAAACTATGAATAATTTATGTAGCACAAATTTCTTTTCAGAATTTAAAGGAATATGTTGAAATAAACGTGGTACAGAAGAATGTTTAATGAATGCCCAGAAAATGAAATTACAGGGAAGTAGATGAAATGCATTGGGTGTTACGAGAGACAGAAAGAACCAGAACTGACGGAATTGATAGTTTTAAGACAAAATCGGTAGCATGCAATACAAAACAGACAATAATTTCTTAGTTGACAGACTTTTTTAGAAACTAAATGAAAATAAATTTACGTGCTAGTGTTATTGTTCTTACAAATTACTGTATACATTTTTGTTGTCTTTTATGAAAATAGAGTAAAGTATTGTATTTGTAACTACAAACTATACTGCAGGCTACTACTTTTAGTTACTTTTGTTACAAAGTGTATTGCCAGTCTATAGGAGACAATTTCTCTTGGCTGGTACCAAACCTTTGGAGCATTTCATTGTTTTGAAAGAATTCATTTTTTATAAATTTCTACCAACAGTTAAATATATTTCTAGTTGTTGTTGTTTATATATTGATGCATGCCAGGGTTTTCAAAAACACTTTTAAAAAGACCAAAGCACATGAACCATTTTAAAAATATTCTTTTATAAAGAGCATTTATTAATTCAGTGAGGATAGTTGGCTAATCTGGGGGTGTGTAGAGGATTTTATATTCAATTATTGGTGTTTAGCTATTTTACGGCTTCCTGCCATTTGTCAATAAGACTTTTAGTTTTGAATTTGTATACATGTTTATTTTATTTCTGGTGCTTGCTATACTGTTATAAAAAATATTAAAATATAAAGAAACAGACCTTCTGTGTCGATTATTAGCAATATTATTACACGATTTTGATAATATAGATGTTTTAAGTTAAACTCAGGCGACTTGCGTTACTTGTGAAATAAGTTCAGATTTCCAAATGCTACTAAATAGCGTTACTTTCAGATCTAGGCTTAAAAACTGTAGTTTCAAGATATTTATAGTAAATTAATTTGATCGTATAGGTTATATATCTTTATTTGATAAAGAAAGTTATTTTCTAACCCAACCTCGTAATAATTTGTATTTCACATTATATGTCTGTTTCATTTAAAGGATTTTTATTTTAATATACTCAACTTTACACAATAGATAGATTTTTCTAAACTTATATTATGTAATTTACTGGTCATAATAGTTGAAATAGACTTTTTATATCTTGGAGAGTTTAATTAACACAATACATTTTTATTTTTAGATTTGAATGTTTATAGCCGTGTGATGAGGGCTATCAAAGAAGAATACCAAGCGGGTCCAAGGAATTGGTGTAAACCAGTGCATCCTAGTAGAATGTTACTTCTTTTGTTAGGTGAGTATAAATTTTATTATTATTTATATAGAACTTTACATAACTAAATAAATTGATTTTCTGTAATGTTTATTCTAATCAGTGTTATTTATTAAGTGTAATTTAACACTTCATCAATCAAGCTCCTATTTCATACGCTCCTATTACATACATCTTACTATATGCTCATTCGTGATTACTGGACATTAAAGGCTGTGCTGGACAGTGAGGTTGTTGGGCTTTCCCTTCCCTGTAGTGCCAATAAGCAGATGTTGAATTGGCAAAGTACCTGTGGAAGATACGAGTATTAATCACCAGTAGCCATTCTGAATGCGGCGACCACAATGTTCCTTGGCAATTTAATGATTATTGCTTCAGTTTTAACAAATGACCTCTATTTATTGCTATTAGCAATCCCAGTAGTCTTTTTCACTTTATTTCACAGACAAATTGATTAACTCCTATTTAGCGGGGTGACTCATTAGTTGATCTTCAAATATTACTTAAGGTCACATTGTTCACATACTTAATTCATCTAGTTTTCAACTGGTTGAGAGCTTATTACCTTATTCCAGTATCACATTCTTGCAATAATGAGGTGAAGAAGGCATGCATTGCTCCTTTATAAGACACTAAGAATATCTATTTTTTAAATTCTAGAAGACACTGCAGTTTATTTGTAGATTTACCTTTAGCAGAAACATCACATTTAAATTAGTTTTATACACTGTTAATTGAAATTGTCCCCACCCTTTTCGGATAAAATCATTTCAAATTTCTTTGCCAGTTGCTAAGATATTTCCCTTGCCATCTTGAAGCTAAAGGGTATCAACTTAATCTAAAGGTTTCAATAATGCTCAAAAGTATATAAGTTTTTTAATTTCAAAGTAAAATACAATATTATGTATTGTATAACTTTTTTTCTGTTTCCTTACCGATGTATGTTCCAAACCTCCTTTCTTCAGTTTCCTCTAAAACTTTAGCTAATGGCTCCTTAACCCTTTAATTTTGTTCATTGTCAACCACTTTCCTTGACAGATACATGCTGTGTTTATTTGTGAACTAGTGTTATTATTGTTATTTTTAATTGTGTACTTTTGTATTATAGGCCTGAAGACGATAATGTCCCCATTATTGAAAAGTTGCAGGTATAAATAAATAGTTGTACCTGATGCAAATCATCCACTTTTATTTAACAATAATCTCTGCAAGTGTACGAGGTCTGTTCAAAAAATACGCGGACTGAGGTCATAAAAAAAAATGTATTCTATTTGGAAGTTACACATCTGGGTCTCCTTCAAAGTACTCTCCTCCCCAACGCATACACTTATCCCAACGGTGTTTCCACTTGTTAAAACAGTCCTAGTACGCTCCTTGCCTTAATCTCAGAAATCGTTTCAAATCTTCTTCCTTTGAGGGGTTTTTTGAGTTTTGGGAATAATAAAACATCACAAGGAGCAAGGTCAGGTGAGTAGGGATGGTGGGAAAGAACACTGATCGAGTGTTTAGGCCAAAAACTAACGAGTTCTGAGTGCTGAGTGAGCTGGAGCGTTGTCGTGACAGAAAAACCAGTTATCACTTCTCCACAGTTCTGGCCTTTTGCGTCGGACGGCGTCCCTCAGACGTTTCAGTACTTCAATGTAGGTAATCTGGTTGACTGTAGAGCCTTCAGGGAGGTACTCTTAGTGAACAACACCCTTAGCATCAAAAAAAACTGTCGGAATCACCTTCACATTCGACCGAACTTATTTGCCGAGCTAATTTGGGTTTGACTCACCCATTGGGATGATTGGATTTTCGTTTCAATGTCGTAACCATACACCCATGATTCATCACCGGTTATAATTCTTGACAAAAAGTTCTCATCTTCATTTGAACGATCAAGTGGTTCCAGACAAACCCGGACGAGTTTTTTGGTCGTCGGTCATCAGGCGTGGCACAAATTTCGCAGCGACGCGGTGCATCTTCAATTTTTCGGTCAAAATCTCGTAACAAGATCCAACTGATATCCCACACTCTTCGGAAAGCTCCCTAATGGTCAGACATCCATTTTCGCACACCAGGGTGTTGATTTTGTCAACGTGTGGGTTGTCAGTTGACGTTGAAGGATGTCCAGGACGCTCATCGTCATCAATTGACGGTCGGCGACCCTTGAAACGCTCATGCCATTTGAAACATGCAGTACGCTTCATGGCAACATCGCCGTAGGCCGTGTTAAGTATGGCAAATATTTCTGTTGCAGATTTCCCTAGTTTTACACAAAATTTCACAGCAATTCATTGCTCCTTCAGGCTGTCCATTTTACAATCCGACAAACGAAAAAAAACTCTCTTTACTAAACTGCATGTAACTCATCAACAAATGAAGATATCTGCGACTGAAATACCGCGTTTTAATCAGCGACACCAAGCGGATTCTCCTGAAACTAACTTGAGCTGCGAAATTCAAACAGACCTCGTATACATGATTAACTTATATGTGTTAATGTTTTTCTTAACGAGATTTTCACACACGTATTTATATGACGAGCCAAACAAAACATGATAGAAAATTCCTTATACTGAAAATTTCATTTTAATGGCATTCATTATTACAGGATTAGACTGTATATATATTTTTAGATTAATTTCAATTTCGTGTTATGTGCGATATTTTACTCATTACTGGTATTGGATATTGACAACCAATTGGAGAATTAGAAAATATCCAGTTGCTTTTTTTTAAATTAGCGATTACAATTTTTTACTAAAGGTAAAAATTTCAATTTGCAGCTAAATCAAAGATACTTGAAAAAATCTGTAAAAGTGTTTAAATCATATGTGAAAAAAAATTGACAAATCCTGAGATGGTAAGATATGAATTATCAAATTTGTGATAGTAAAATTTCTATTGAACTAAGAAAGAGTTTATAGTTTTAAGAATAATGTCAGTATTCAGTTTATTTTGTATTTGTATACTGTTTATTTCTAACATTTTGTATTATTAAATTACATTTTTTTGTCTCTTTTGCAGGAAATGTGTGCAACTGGGCATTAATTATAATTGGCTGGTATCACCTTTTTCAAGATTTTGCAACCTACTTGCTTACTATCTTAATTGCTAATTTGTTCCTGTATTTATTCTTCTATATTTCAATGAAGGTATATTATGTCTTAAGTAAATAAGCTGATCTAAGTAATTTTTAAAACTTAAATGTATCTGATACAAATTCAGGGAAGCCATCAATTATGAGTATCAAATTAATATGGGAATTATTATCATAGGGGATTATTGGGAATTTGGTTACTATTTCAGCAATTTTATTGAAAAATCATATAACTGTAATTTTTTTCATATTATGGAATTGAATTTCTATTTATAAATTTATTATAAAATATATTGTAAATTTGTATTATATAAATATATGTGTGTCTGTGTATGTATATATATATATATATATATATATATATATATATATATATATATATATATATATATATATATTTAGGTTGGTTTTGGTTGGTAAAGATTATTTAGATTTTTTGGACTAGGAGACTGACAGATTACCTTGGTAAGAGTCCACTCTGTAGTCTTGAAATAGAAACACATAAAAGCACTTGAACAATGATATATTTCAACCACACAGTGGTCTTTGTCAATCGAAGAGAAAACACAAAAAGAAATATGAGAGAATGAAATAAAGTAATTGTAATCACAGATTGTGTAGAGTAGAAATCAGATGTCACAGATGCACAGATTAAAGATATATATATTGTTTCTATGAACATATGAGTGATTATAGTTTATATAAGTCTGTCATCACATCAGCCATCACCTTTTTGGATGTAGAGGTAACACTCCAGAATGGAAATATCAACACAGGAGTTCACATCAAACCTACAAACCACCTACAATATCTCCATTTCGACAGCAACCACCCAATAAACATAAAACGATCCATTCCATACAGTCAAGCAATCAGGGGTAAGAGAATCTGTTCGAATGATAGGGAATTGGAAGATTTTAATAGAAAGATATCAACAGCCTTCCAGAGAAGAGGATACCCAAAAAAACTCATTGAAAACCAAATTCATTCAGCACAATCCTCGGTTCACCATAAACCACAAATGTTGTTTTTCCTATGTAAAAAGCGTTACAGTTGTTGCATGTGATTTTGTAAATTCCTGATAGGTTATGTTTTTCTGAATTTGTTTTGTGCTTTGTGTAATTAAGATATTTTATTATTTTGTTGTTTGGTTTGTATATTGGAGAGTAGTATTCTTTGTGTATATATTTGTTATTTTTTCTATTTTGTTATTGGTGTATTTATATTTTAGGTAGATTTTTTTTATTTTTATTATTTTTGTGTTCAGGTTGTAGTGTTGTGTTGAGGTTAGGTTTTTTTAGCAAATAATGTTCAACAAATATATACAAAAAAGAATACTACAGTCCAACATACAAACTAAACAACAAAATAAAATATCTTGATAACACAAACCACAAAACAAATACAGAAAAACATGACCTATCAGGAATTTACAAAATTACATGTAACGACTGCAACACATTTAACAGGAAAAACAACCAGATCATTTAAAATAAGATTTGAAGAACATTACAGAGCATTCAAAAATAAAAATACAAAAGCATCAAATTTTGCAGCACACCTAATATCACATAAACATGAAATAAATTATGAAAATAACCTAATCATACTTGAAATAAATAATAACCCAACAGAACTAAACTTACTATAAAAATACCACATTTATAAACAAAAACATTATACACGCGGCTCAAGAAGAAACATATATGACGTCAACAAATAACAACATCACGGACCGAACATCCATACCAGAAAAATAGAGAAAATTAATTCAGTGATTCTACAATGGTCAAATGACCGAAGGGTGCCTCAGCACATAAGGTAAAATTATTGCATTTAGTGGTTGAAAAAAGTATTTACAAGTAATAATAGTAACTTCATAAAGTCAGTGCAACGGAAAAATAATTGACTATGTGAAATATATATATATATATGAAGTTAATATATTACTATTGTAGTAATTTTATCCACCATTAAGTGCAATGATTTTACCTTGATACAAAAGTATCAAATGTTGCAGCACACCTAATGTCACATAAACATGAAATAACAAACTACGAAAATAACCTAACCATACTTGAAATAAATAATAACCCAATAGAATTAAACTCACTAGAAAAATACCACATTTATAAAAACACACACAACAATTTAATGAACTTACAGACCACATATACAGAAGACATACTATAGAAAAACATCATACACGCAAATCAAGAGAGATGTGTGTAACGTCAACAAATACCAACATCACGGACCGAACATCTACACCAGAAAAATAAAACAAGGTAAAATCATTGCACCTAATGATGGATAAAATTACTACAATAGTAATATATTAACTTCATAAAATCAGTGCAACGGAAAAACAATGGACAACGTAAAATATCAAGAATATATATATATATTTGGGTTAGTTTTGGTTGGTAAAGATTATTTAGATTTTTTGAACTAGGAGACTGACAGACAATGAAATGAAATTTTAAAAAAAATTTTATTTTTTAAAAATTGTATTCTCTCATATTTCTTTTTGTGTTTTCTCTTTGATTGACAAAGACCACTGTGTGGTTGAAATATATCATTGCTTAAGTGCTTTTATGTGTTTCTATTTCAAGACTACAGAGTGGACTCTTACCATGGTAAGTCTGTAAGTCTCCTAGTCCAAAAAATCTATATATATTCTTGATATTTTACGTTATCCATTATTTTTCCGTTGCACTGACTTTATGAAGTTAATTACTTACAATAGTAATATATTAACTTCATATATATATACACATATTAGTGATGGCTTGATTCCAAAATTATACCGATTCCGATATCAAGAAATCGATTCCATATTCTTGATTCCTAATATCACAATTACCAAGCCAATTGAAAAAGGAAAATCTTATTTTTAACCGACTTCAATAAAAGAGGAGGTTCTGTATTCAATCCGTATGTTTTTTTTCTGTATGTTTCATGACGACTTTAGAAGTATTTAACCGATCAAAGTGATTCTGCTTGCAAATGAAAGAGGAAACCTTCCCGGTGTTCCCATTATAGTTACATCCCAATCAGTCTGATTTGGAGACATTAATGCGCTATTTTAAATGTTAAAAAAGATTTTGGAGGAAAAATTAAATATAATTTTTTTTAATAAGGGTTATGAATTATATGATAATTAATAAGCAGAAGAAACTATCACAGCATTTATATGACCACCACGGTGGAATCGCCTTTTGGAATCGAGAAGAGAATCTACCCATCACTAATATATATATATATATATATATATATATATATATATATATATATATATATGTGTGTGTGTGTGTGTGTGTGTATGTGTTTATACTAGATAGGAGACTGACAGATTTACCTAATGGCAATAGTCCAAAACTGCAATCTCTTGAAAATAAATAGAGATATATAAAAAAACTTATCACACTATTGAAATATTTCGATCAAAATGGTCTTTGTCAATCAAAAAAAAGAAAAAGAAAAGCAGAGATTTATTTCCAAGAGATTGCAGTTTTGGACTATTGCCATTAGGTAAGTCTGTCAGTCTCCTATCTAGTCCAAAAACTCCTAAATAAGCTTTAAGCTCTACTAGAACTAACCTAAGTGTGTGTGCGCGTGCGTGTGTGTGTGAAGTATGGATTATTTCTACATTCAGGGGTAATGGCAACTGAATAGTGTTACCCTTGTATATTATTTTTTAAATGATTATTTTTAATCAATATTAACACAAAAATAATAAAACCCTACTTGCTGTATGATGCTTAGCGGTTTTTATTGAAGGCTTTCCCTAGCATCCATTTAACTAATTGCTATCTTTACATTTGTAAAAACATTGTAACTAAAATGAATTTGAAAAATATTTACACAATTTTTAAAATAACAACATGCAAAGGTTACAGAATAATATACTAGGGCCTGGCAGGAGATCTATAATAGGGGAGGGCATTCTTTTGTGGGAATATTATGCGAATCATTCCCATTTACTATCATTACTAATTTCATTATCATTAGTAAACCTATGTGGACAGAATCACACTAAATCGTTGTCACTATCAATGTCATTGCTTTCTCACTATCCAATATATCTATTTGGTAGTATCTTGTAAAAACACTACCAAATTAAAAATAAAATTATTCCATTTTCAAACTATAGAATAATATTTACAGCCTAAAAATAAGCAACATATCAGAATCATTTTCATTAAGAAAAGATTTCATGAGATTTGCTACAGCCGTATCTCACTCAAATATAATTATAAACAATCAAAACATTAAACCTATCATCCAAATACAAGCAAGCAACGATTAATTACTTAGTCCAGTAAATAACACATCTTACACAAAGGAAATAAGGTATGCAATCAAAAATTACCAATAAAATAGTTTAAACAAGTTGAGTACAACATACAAACACAGTTACTTATCTTTGACAGGGGCTGAGCTTACCCTTCTTGCTTTACAAGCAAACTCCTTCATTTATATATCCTTTATTGATAAAAGTGTTATTTGTGGCTGCATTGCTCAGTAACTGCAATGTTATTTATTGTTTTTATACTATCTAAAATGGGTGACAGTTATCAATATCCTTTATTGATAAAAGTGTTATTTATTTGTGGCTGCATTGCTCAGTAACTGCAATGTTATTTATTGTTTTTATACTATCTAAAATGGGTGACAGTTATCAATCTTATGGTATTTGATAAAGGAATTAGATACAGTTATGATGTATAGAAAGGTATTTAATTTAAATGTGAAAGTGATTTATTTGGAAATGACTGGTTATGTAATTTTAATACGATGTGTTTTTGCCTAACCTGAAAAAATAATGGGAGTTCCACGTCGTGATTGTCTATGTCTACATCTAACTATTATAATAAATCATATGTCAATTCTATCATACCTTTTTTGTTGCTTATCATTTTCGGAAGTATCTTCAAATAATCTTGGAACCCTTTACTAGTTATTTACAAAATGTGTATCAACTAAAATAAACAACACACCAAACTTAATGACTTTTGTCATTCTGACAACTGACGCCTAACAAAAACTATCAAACATTCGATTATGAAGCAGAAGAGTAAACTCGGGAAACTTAATTTTTGTATAATATTATGTACTGGGAATACGCTTAGAATATCTACTGGTATATTTTGAGAAATATGTGTATTGTATCAATTAAATAGTACCTCGAGGAATGCTGGTGGTCTCGTAGTGAGTTTTACATGGAAATCATTAATAACCTGACATCATTGATTGTATGTTAATGGGTAAAAAATATGTACTCTAAAAATCTGTATCTAAGTGTTATACGAAATATTCCGTATCCAAAACTAGACCGCTATATTTTAGATCAGTGATGTATTTATCTGATTTAGCAGAAATGTTATTGTCGTGTCCATCTGTCATCTTGTATTGCATAAATGGTGGTTAGGAGGTAGTCATTGCCACTTGCCGCGGTGATGTGGTGGCTGGCAGAAACGATATTGTTTAGGATTGCCTGATTTACAGTCCAGTGTCAGTAGTGAACATATATTAGTGTCTTTGCTATGTGTGCATTTGTGTTTACGAAGATTTTGTTGTGAAGTAATGGATCTCGCTCTCTTACTTGAAGTTAATATTGGTTATAGACCATGGAGTATTGTTAATGTACCTAAGTTGAAAAAGATACAGGAATTCTATTATTTTGGGCTATGAAAATCAGGAAATATAAGAGAATCTGAACACTATTTCTGAAATGTTATATTTTAAAATTTATATTTCAAAATTCTTTCTTTTTGTTATTTTTCAAATGAAAACTTCTTTAGGCTTGCTAAGGAAGATTATTTTCATGAGGAATAAAACCATGTTGTCCTCACATGCATACTTGGAAGTAAAAGTTCAATGGAGGAGTTAAATAAATTATCCTGATTCTTCTTTCAAATATAGCTCCTTCATGGCATCATATCTCTTCTAAACATTCTCCAGTTTTAGTCTTAGAATGAAGTGATTAAAGTGGCATAGTTAAATAACTATTTGTGGTATGTGTAAAACATTGTTTTTATTTAAGAAAAATTATACAAATGTTTAATATAAAATGAAATGGCCAAAATAAACTCAAATTATAAAAGTAGACAAGGGCAAGATTACAGTAATATACTATGAGGTAAACCTCACAATAAAGTACAATCTTACTTCAAAGCCAACATTATAGACTCCATAAACAAATTTCAAGCACAAATTAAAACCATCATGAATAAATCAATACACATCATTATCAAAGAACAGTAGACATCTCACATAAATAAAACCACAAACCCAACAGTCAATAAGTTAGCAAAAATACACATAAAAGTCGTACCTATACACTTTTCTAATCAATAGCACCTTCACACAAAATTGCAAAATACCTAGACAAAATAATAAGAACTAACAATATTTAGAAATCACACAAGCCTAAAAAATAAGATATACCTAACCGACTAAATAAACAAACATCAATGTACTTATCAATGAAATACTAGACATAATTAAACATACGATAACAGACAAGAACACACCAACCAACATAATACACAAAACTCAACACACCTCAAATATACAACATAGATATTACACACAAAACAAAGGACTATTCATGAAATCCCCTATCTCAAGAATTCTATCAAAATATTCATATTTAACATGAACAAAAACACATCATAAACAATAACAAATATATCCACAAAATGTATACTGGTACAGATACATAGATGTCATCTTAATCCTATTCAAAGGTTATAAAAGCCAAATCCACACATTTCACATTAGTTAAGCAGTATACACAACAACATAGAATTTATACTGTACTTGAAACAGAACAACAGAAAGTTGATTAACTTCTTTGACCTCACAATTACTAAACAAAACAATAAATACAAATTTAAAATAAACAGAAAACTCACTACCATAGATAGAGTAATATACAACACATTCAGCCACTCAATACATTTCAAGCAAGGTGCTTTTGATTCCATGATACACTGACTGATAAACATACCAGACTAATGAACAACAACGACAGAAAACACAAACTTAACATTGCCCAAGCTTCTAAATAGGACAAACAGAAAGAATTTTCAACATAAGATACAAGGAACATATATAAGACATAAAAAATATAGAATGTAAATCAAAATTCACCTTACGTTTACAAAACACATTACCATATACACCAATTATGTAAGAAAGAAAGAGACAATAATCTCTATAAAAAGTGCATTGTATTTAGATGAAAACACAGCTGCTGATGAAAACACAGCTGATGTAAGGTTAAAAAAAGTTGTTCTGGAACTTTTAAAAACAATTACACCAGACAATATATGTAACTATGACAAAACCAGTTTTTATTTTAGGAAAGATGGATGGAGACCACCTTCCTGCCTGCCCACAGCTCGAAGCATACAATAGCGACCCAAAAACCAGACTCTCCAAGCTCTACTGGTGTGCACGATGCCAAATGGTCGAGTTACCAAGGGCAGGCGTTGGATAAAGAAAGAAAGAAAGTTTTTATTTTAGAGCAGTTCCTGAGTTTACGCTAAGTATTTAAACCCTTAGTAATGCTGGTGGAAAGAAGTCTACGTAGGAGTTCTATGAAAGTGTAATATGTCCATGACTGATGAAAAACCACTTTTGATTGTAGGAAAGTCTAAATCACCTCGATGTTTCTGAAAAGATTCTTTGCCTATAGACTACTACAACAAAAATGCATGTCTGACTTCAGAGCTTTTTTCTCAGTTTTGGATTCAGTGGGACAAACAACTTGTGCGTCAAAAGAGAGAAATTGCAGTTCTGCTAGACAGTTGTAAGCAGAAGCATCTGTTACCCCATGTAAACTTTGAAATTGTTTTTATCCATCACGAAAAACATAATTAATTCAACCTCTTGTTCAGAGTTTTATGAAAACATTAAAAACGTTTTGCTGGAGGGACATGTGGCAAATGATAATCAACTTGATCAATGATGACAGTCAATAAATGAATGCAAATGAAATTGCACAAAAGATAATCCTTTTGGATGCTATCCATGAGTTGAAAAAGGAAGTTGATAACATAAAATCAACAACAGTACAAAACGGTTTTAGAAAGGCATGGTTTACTCTTAACAGGTTACATGGAAATTGTAGAAGTGAACGAAATTGAAGATGATGAAAACAATCGATCATGATGCTGTTGTAGCAGCTCCTTTATTGAATAAGACGATTTGTTCTGAAATTTTGAATGGGGAGGAGAAAGGTGTTGACTAGGATGTGGCTGTTTATGTCCAAGAACCACCATATTTAAAGAAATAAACTGTGCACTTTCGACCTTAAAAGACATTTCAAGATACGAGGAGGAACGCCATATATTACAGCTGCTTCTACAAATTACGGAACAACCCACTGACACATTTTCAATTAGTGCAAATGTAAATAGCCAATTTGGCTATTTTTGAAACCACAAAATTAGGATTGTATGTAGAAAAGTAATCTTGCTTCATTCAAAATGATTGCCTTTCATTATGAACAGTATTTATATTAAAAACGTTTCACTTTTCCTCTTCAATGTACTTTGGTTTACAATAATACCCTCTATGAAGACCCTATATGTTAGACCACACATATTTTGTATTAAATTTATGGTAATTTATTTTTTCACCCAAAATCTCTTAGCATTCTCATTTACATTATTTTCAATGCTGGGTGTTTGGACATCGTTCTTTTGTAATTATAGTTTCTTTCATAAATCCGTAATTATAATTGTACATCTTGATTTAAATAATTAAGATAAACTCTCTCCCTCTCTCTTTAAATATAAAAAATATCACTATAAACAACTAATGTATATGTGTATGCATGGGTTTAAATATGTTTAAAGGTAATAATTAAAATTTTATAAAAGTCTCTGTTGTATTAGAATTAACCCTAGAAAGCTAACGTGTTGTATACCAGACGGTAAAGCTAATCAGTAGTCTCTCAGACTACGGGTATTTTCCAATGAGATAGAACTTCAAAAAATTTCAAAATTGTTTTATTACTTACATACTCAAAGGTTGATACAAATATAATGTATTTTTATCACTCTACCTGTTTTAAGTGAACTGGTAACAGTACTTTAATTGGTGTTCTCCACACATTGCTCTGGAACGTCTTTATACTGGCATTTCTTGTTTATCTAATTTGTTTTCCACATATATTACGTGTAAAATGACCAATATGATATTTATTATACCTAAGAAAATACACAGTGCCCATCTTCTTGTTTTATGACTACAAGACATATTATTACACATCTGGTCGAGCGAATGGACAGCACCCTTTATTGAGTTGTAGAATCCTACCATATCGGGCTTCTTGCTGTGTTCATCAATCCTAGGCATTTCATGACTCGTTGACAGTAACAAGACAATTCGATTTTTATTAATTTTGTATGACACTAATGTTTTTGCACCATGAAAACAAAACATTGATGTACCATCAGCTCTACCTTTTGCGGTCAACATCTCAGGCGGAATTTCTAATTTGTCTCTGCATAGTGTTCCCAAAATTATGAGCTTGTACTCTGACCAATAGAGCTTTGCACAGCTGTTGAAGGACCAAAAAATATTATATTACTCAGAGGATCAGCAGTTCGACGCTGTTTATTTTAGACAGTAGGAGCTTTCTGCCAGTTCTGGTTCCAATATAAAATCTGGATCCTTATCAGGGTCATCAATATCTTCAACGATTTTAGTCTCTGCATGATCCTGTTCATTCTCTTCACTTTCCCTACTTTCATATTCACTAAGATATTCATATCCATTTAGCAAATTTGAAATTTGCTCGTCTGAAAGTATTTTACTATCCATTATGAAAAACCTAACCAAAGGATACACTATTAGTGTCTTACACTATTATTATACAATATACCATTTAAAATAAATATTTACACTCGTATTTACACAAAACGAAAGTCATATAAACTCAAACACAGCCAGGTCAGGTAAATATTTGGTCTAAGGTACTGCGAGAACGTCAAGTTAAAACTACCGTTAAAGCTAATGTTTCGTCTGTGAGACGACGCGAGAACACTAACATACTGATAAAACCTACAAAACTATTTTTAACTGAGTCTCCGTTTCTGTTTCAAGGTCAACTGAAGGTAGAAGAAATTTGAAAGTACAGCGACGATTGATGTGGGAGGGGGATGCAAATGACAAAAATCGCGTCGTCTGGCAGACTACACATTAGCTTTCTAGGGTTAATGAGTTTGCTGTATTTGTCTACGTAAGACAAGTGTATTTTGTTTCTAATATATTGACAACCTTATTTTATTACAGATGTTCTACAAGGAAAAGATTCTCCTTCAGACTAAAGTTTATGTATTGCTTGCTTTTATTCTGTGGTCATTAGCAAATTATTTCTTCTATTTTAGGAAAATAATTTCATGGAAGGTGAGAAAGCATTTTTTTACTAAGAAACCTAGGTTGATTCTACAATAGTACTTTTTACTCTCCTAGTTTAATCCATAATTTTTTTTTTAAATTTATAAAACACTTTAGATAATGTTTCTGGATTAATTCATGCAAGCAATTCTGACATCGAAATTAGAAAAATATTATTTGTGATTTATTGAACTAATTTCAAATAGGTAATTCTATTGTCTAATTTGAAGTTTCTGGTTGGTACTTTGACTTTATATGCTATCAACATAAACAAATTATGGATAATTCAAAATTTTCTAATTAGTTGTTTTGTTTGAAATTTGTAAACATAATTAAGTTAAAGATGTTAACAGTATTGGTTATGTTATGCAATAATTTTAACAATTCCACTCTATATTTTATAAATTATCTAAAGCTACAATTACCATTAAAATCTTTGATGAAATGTTGTCACTCTCTGAAAATACTACCTGCTGTTGTTTGGGCGAGTTTCAATTGCAGGTAAATCACTGCAATGTACATATGATGCTCTGCTCAGTTACTCAAAGTATATAGTTATAGTAATGTGTTTCTTTTTACCGTAGTACCTCTGAAGTTTCTTTTAAAAAGTGTGGACGCGATTACAATGACTTTGAGTAAACCAATACAAGACAGTAAAATTGTGTGATAAAAATTCTGATATTTGTGAGTTGGTGAAAGGTATTAATTAATAATATGACTTATCTAAGGAATATTAAAAAAGTGGACTATTCTAAGTTCACTTCAGTGTCTAATTTTTTGAAAATTAAGGCGAAAATATTAACAGCACTTTAATTAAAATGAAAAAGACTGGTAAAGAGCAGATAACCCTGAAGTAGGTGAGTATAAGATTAAGTCGTTTAAGCAAACTGGTAAAAATATTGCATTATCTGGGTTCCTTGTTCCAATAAAGGCAGAAAAGTTTGTGATATGTTTGGAGAAAAGTTTATTGAAGGCAATTACTCCAAGGTTGGATAGTATTAAGGAAAGAAATGCCTCCATTTAATATACACAGTCTAGTTTATAAGTTATTGTTTTATAGATTTGAATTTCATAATAAGGTCCTCTGATGGTGATGACATGGCCATCGAAATCTACAGAAGGGTTTAATGTAAGAGTATTTGTATTATCAGAATTTAAAAAAAATTTTTTGTGATTGAGGTTGTTTTTAATATTTTAATTATATCCTCCTTTTAAGTTTGTATGAGGAAAAATTGTGAGCGTAATTTAAGAAACTGCAAACATTTGGAAAGATGATATTTGTTTTAATGATTTAGAAATTCCAGCAAAGTCATTTTTAAAGAAGTAGATAAAACAAGTAAGTTTTTTTATTGCATGCTGAACAAAACGTTAGCTTCTCCTAAATAACATGCAAGAACTGTCCCAGCTTCTACATTGACCAAGCCAGTAGATTATTTAACATAAGATTCAAAGAACACATCAGTGACATAAAAACATAAATCTATAATCTAGCTACGTAAAATATATAACACCCAACACACATACTCAAACATCCATACTTTAAATATTCCCCACTTATTAAACCATGGTAAAAACTAACCACTGCAGTAAAATTTGAAATATTTAAACATCACACAACACAAAAACATATCTTAAACAACCACACGCTTCGAATTTAACATGTTATTCCATTGTTTAGTAAACAACCGAGATAGCTGCCGGGCGTAATCTAATTATTGAATAAATCCTGAGCAGTTGCTACGCAAGGCTCTCAAGAAACATCTCTATCTGATTAAGCGCGTACTTCCGACTAAAATTTGTTCCGAGGGCATGGAAAGTAGTAAAAATATTAATGATTGCGAAGGCAGGAAAATCACCGAATGACAAAACATAACCTCATCCAATATCATTGCTTCCAGTAATATCAAAGGTTTTTGAGAGACTGCTGCACGAGCGACAAACCTATCGGTTAGGTAATTGGTTCCGAATTATCAATACAGTTTCTGGAGTAAGCACTGTACTATAGATCAGGTGCACCGAATTAAGGAAATTATTGAGAATTTTTTTGGGACAAATGAGGTATGATCTGCATCTTCCTCAATGTTTCCCAGACATTTGACCTTATCTGGCATGCTGGTTTGCTGTTGGAAATTCATCATGTACACATTAACTTTTACAATTTCTTTTGGAAGCGATCGAAAGGGAAGAAAGCATTGTAGGCTTTCTAAAAAAAATTACAGTCAAGGAAGTTGTGTACTGGATAGCCAAATCATGGAACAAAATAAAAGAAGAAACGTCAGAAGCAGGTCTTAGGCGGAGGTACAAGTTTTAACTTGAAAATTAGTCAGTACCATTATTGATTCATCACTATAATGAATTACAAATATTTCCTCTAAAACATTGGGGTAACTAAACGCTAAAAACTATACAACACTCCATGAAAAAAGTATTTCCATTTATATCAGTAATTTCCATTTATAAAAGTATTATCAGACTATATCGCGAATTATTCACAAAGCAAACTATTTGCACTCATAATGCAAATTTCTATTTCTATTCACACAATAGAAATAGTGCGATAGAATATGTACATTACATGCTACATGTTATGTATACTTAATCATTTTATAAATTCTAAGGAAATAGTTTCCTCTACTTATTTTATAAAAAAAATCAGCCAGAAAATTTTTTAAACAAAAAACCCAAATTTTAAATACAGGACTTATAACTGGTAATTCAAACTACATCATAAATTTCTTCTTTTTTAGTAATTCCATTTCTCTTTAAAAAGTCTTCATAATTGTAAAACCTCTTATTTTCTGATTTACAGAAATGTAGAAGGGTTAAGTGACGAATTTCTTTAAAATTTGTTAAATTGTGTAACCTTTTTCCTTGTTGATTTGATAATTTTGCATCTAGGATAGGGGTCAGCAACCTTTTTGTACTTGAGGGCCTAATGTTCAATCTAGCATGGCTGTCCGAGCCACAAATATTATATAACCATGGATTTTATTTATTTCCTAATTTTAAATCCGAAATGTAACTGATTTTAATACAGTACAAAAGGTGACTTTAGCCATTAGGCTATCAATGGATTTTAAAAATAATTTTTATAAAATAGGCTACTTACTTTCTGACTAAAAATCTGGCAATAAATTATAAAATAAAACACGTTCATTTAAAAATTAACAAAATTATACTAAATTAAAACAAGAAAGCAATAGCATAATTGTTATTTCAAGTTTGGGTGAACTTTTGCCTGCATGCACATCGCAGACACTACTTTCCACTTTCCACTTGTCGCGCCTGTAATTTATTTGTAGGCGTTTATTGTTGTGGCTAGTGTAATGGTTTTAGGTATCGAACAGCTTAATGTATTTTAAGCCATGAGCGTAAGCTTTCAGGACCACTCAGAATTCAAAAACTCCAGATGGAGAGGGCCACACAAAACCATTTCGCGGGTTGTGGGTCGCCAACTCCGACTCTAGGACATTATGTACTTTAGTGTTTTAAGGTATAATGACTGGAATTATTTTTAAAATGTTATAGGTTACAAAATTTTATAAATTTCTTTATTTTCTTGAATCTACATTATGACTATTGAAAGAAATAGCTTTAGAATTATTTAGGTACTGTAAATAACATTTAGCAATATTTCTTTTAGTTAACTCCTGCTCAGTCTCGCAATTTCAACCAACCCTGTATCTTTCTTCACTTCTATGATGCACATGATATTTGGCACTTCCTTTCAGCAGGTGGAATGTTTTGCTCTTTTATGGTAAGGGTTTTGAATTCCTAAATAATTTATATTATTATTATTAATAAGTAACACATTTTTTTGTTAACATTTTGAATGACATTTTTTATTAGTCATCATTAACATCATGTTTAAACGTTCACTTTTTTCAGGTTCTACTTACGTTGGATGACGATATTGCCTGTAAAAGAACTGATAGAATAAGAATATTTTAGGCGCCATCTTGGTCTAACATCTTTAACTAGATTATGTAATGTCTTTCATTTTCATTGGAATACCAAAGTACATATAAGATATCAATTTTTACTTAAAACTTTTAATGTTGTAGTCATAATATTTAATTATAAGATATAACCCCTTGTATAGGAAAAAGCTTATGAAACGTTTGTATTCAAAACAAAACACTAATAAAGTTATGTTGATTTCTACATCCATTGAATAACAATGCTAGAGTGGTAAAACAAATAAAAGCTTTTCTATTCTCTCTGTATAACTGCAGAAGAGGAAAATGTAAAGCATATTTAGAAAATTATGTTGGTATAGTGAGGGTGAATAAAATTGTTGAATTTTAACATGACAACAGTAAAATAAAAAACAATGTAATAATAGGTAAATAATTTTCTTGACCCTTCTTCATCACAGAGTAGTATAACATCTGAAAACCTATTATTCTTACAGGAATGAGAAATGGTTGTTTTTTTAATTATTTTTAAAATATTGTTTATAGTTTACGAATAATGGATCATGAAAAGGAATAACACTTAAAATTGCATAAAAATTTATAGTGCCAGGATTATTATTATTATTATTATTACTACCATATGTCCATTGGTAAAATATATATCTCAGAATCAAAACCTGAACCAATGTGCCTACTTTTACATAGCTCTGAAGGTCAAGGTGTCCCATTGCCTGCTGTACAAAATTTTGTGGCTAGCTTGCTCTTTGCCAGGCAATCTCCTTCCAAATTCTGGCTCGTGGTGTTATGTTATCTTTCCTGACTTCATCTGTCAATCAGCTCTGATGATTTTTCTTTTCCTCTTTTCGTATTAACTGTTATCTCCAGAATATTTCATCTTCAATCTTCCGTTTAACATATCCAGCCCGGCCCCGGCCTGATAATTTACTCATATTATCCTTCACAGTACTGGATTTTCCTTAGGTGTCAGTTTTATAGCAATTTTATGTCTGTGAGTAATGGTTTCAATAACTATGTATTAGTATGTTTGTAGCCAGTTAGTGTGGTATTAAAACAGAAAAGTTTTATTTTAAAGCACTTTTTCAACCCCTTTATATTGGTTTTAGAATGTGTGGTCTCTATACTTATGCTTGGCAATAAATTTCATATATATATATATAATTTTTGATCGAAATATTTCAATAGTGTGTCAAGTTTATATATATATATATAAATATATATATATATATATATATATATATATATATATCATGATATTTCACATTGTCCATTATTTTTCCGTTGCACTGACTTTGGGAAGTGATTTACAAGTAATAATAATAACTTCATATATATATATATATATACAGCCAACTCCCGATTATCCGGGATCGCATCAACCGGGTTGCGGATCAACCGGGATCGTCAGCTCCACTTGAAGCAGTGGGGCGGGAGGAGTCAAATGTGAACGCGGCGGACGGTTGATAGTGCGGGCGAACGTTGGGGCGTACAGTAACCTTTACGGAATAATTTATAGCCTGTCAACTCGCCCGCAGTCGCTACCTCGTGTTCTAAATCCTTCCTACCGGTTTCCGCGCGACGCGCACTCGCGGGCAGAGTTTCGGTCAGCATGTTTGAGTTTACATTATATTTCTTGTTGTCGTTTTATAAATTCACGCGGTTCTATGACACGCGAATCCCTAATTACGCGTTATCTCCAACGTCCAATCAGATCAGAAGCACATCGAAGCATCGAACGTGATGCATGGAGGTGCGATAACCCCGAGCGCGAGCGGGCGTTTTTCGGTGAATAAATCCGAACGCCGAATTACGCAATCGCTCGAGTCGAACGTAAACACTACCCTTCCTCAGTGGTCAGTTTATGCGTTGCTTCTGATCAAAACGAACTGTACAGTAATGACGGTACAACAGGAGGCGGTACTATTTATCAGCTGTTTTTACAGTCATTGGGTAGAAGTAGGGTTGTGGATATTATGGTATTTGTTTTAACCGTGATTTCGCATTATCCGTGACGGCCCTGCCGGTAATTATCCCGGATAATCGGGAGTTGACTGTATGTATATATATTTCACGTTGTCCTAAATATGTATACAGTCTTCTACAACCCTCGGTCAGTGATGCTTGACAATGAAGATACTATCAGTCTTTGAAAGTTAACTCATATAAATACCAAGTAAGATTCTTGTTTAAGTACATATAGTGAAAGTGATATATAAATATGTTTTACGCTATCCATTGTTTTTCCGTTGCTCTGACTTTATGAAGTTTAATATATTACTATTGTAAGTAATTTTATCCACCATTAAGTGCAATGATTTTACCTTGAGTGAAGGTAAAATCATTGCACTTAATGGTGGATAAAATTACTTACAATAGTAATATATTAAACTTCATATAAATATATATATATATTTATATATATATTCTTATATATATATATATAGTATATATATATATTCTTGATATTTTACGTTATCCATTGTTTTTCCATTGCACTGACTTTATGAAGTTAATATATTACTATTGTTAGTAATTTTATCCACCATTAAGTGCAATGATTTTACCTAAGGTAATGGTGGATAAAATTACTTACAATAATAATATATTAACTTCATATATATATATATATATATATATATATATATATATATATATATATATATATATATATATATATATATATATATATATACCTTATAATATTTTAAAACAACACTCATTTTATGAAAACATAACCATTTTATAAATACAGGCATTTTATATAATGTTTTAAGCATTTGAAAACTTATAATTCAAACTTCTAGTATCTGTATTTATTTTTATGTATCTTTAGTAAACACAGATGGAATTGAGTTTTATAACAAAATCATCTGAACATAAGATATTTGATTTTATTGCTTGTGTATACTGCACTTATAAGGTACTCCAGATTTGATTATGTTTAATCCAGTAATTTTATAAGTGGTTGTAATAATATAATAAATTAGATTATTTTGATGTAAAATATTTTTATGATTTTCTATTCAGTTTTTCACTTGTTAGACGTTAATGTAAGGTTGTTAAAGTAGAATAATTACGTTTTAAGAATACATTTTATTTCTTTATTGTTTCATAAATAGGTTAAAAATAGGGATAGGTAGATTCCAATTGTCGATAATCGATTCTCTATTGTTTAAAGTACTAATTCAGACTCTTGTTTTTATAACTGTTAAAATACTTGTGAGGTGTAATTTAATGGGAAAATAATTAATTGTAAATTTGTCTTTTGTATGTATTAGTTGTGTTAGATGAATAAAGCAATAGCTAATTTGAGATAATAAAAATATTATTATTATTTATGACACAACAACAAAAACTATCAGCTTCGAATATTAAAACGGTAATATGTTTTGTCGACAGATAGGGTGGTTGTTACAAATTCATAAAACCTCATATCGTAGCATTGTTTTGTTTTGTTTGTTAATTAATTCCATAATACACATGTATTTCCCATTAGTATAGAATAATTACGAAATCTTCAGAGAGAAAAATCTTTACTGATAGTTTTATAGTTCAATATGACATTGATGTCGAATACTTGTATCTCACAACTTTTTGTTAGTTTGGTGATAATCATCCTCACAGTAATTCCTATCCATAAATCAAGATTGAACATTTTTGTACCCTTTTACATTAAAACAGAACTTTTAAAAGGGTTCACCATACGAGCAAGATTTTAACTAAATTCACTATTATAGAATATTGTACAGGCCTATATAACTTAAAATAATCAAGATCAACTTCAATATCAGAAGAAAAGTTTTAGAATCGTAATCGACTAATTTTAGGAATTCGCCCATCTCTAGTTAAAAATTAATTGTGATATATTGATTTAAAGTAATGACAAATTTGGTTTTGTTTTGTAATTATTTAGTGGGTAATAATTCATTAACTGATTGTTATTTTTATAAAGAAATATTTTGCATGAGAAATTGATAATTTTGTAAAAGAAATAAAAATTTGTTGAAATTAATTAATGTTAGCTTATTATTTTTTTAGTATAGTTTTATTACCTTGGTAATAAGTAAGTAATAAGTAAAGAAGAAATATAATCTCAGAGGGTACTTAAACTATAATTTAAACATAAATTCTGATGTTTAGTGGTATTGTGATTTTTCAAAATTTCAAGAAACTAAATTTGAGAATTCTTATTGTCAAAAAACCTGACTACTTCATTAATTGTGTTGTTAATATTAATATATACAAAGTTATAATTTTTTAAAGCATATCCCTCTTATAATTGTTATTTTCACTGTAGATGAATATTTTTAAGATTGGCTCAATCCATAGGTAAGTCCAGATGGGGTTTCTACAATATTCAAAATATTTTTTTTTTATCATCCAAACTATATTTTGTTGATAATACAAATATATTATTTTTCAAAATTTTATTTTGCTTTTGGTGACTATTTGTTAACAAAATGTAGATTTTAGGCAATTTCATTCTTATGCGGAAATCCAAATACAGTAGAGTTTTAATAATTTGAAGTAGATGGGCAAGACCCATCAAATTACCAAAAACTCGGATTACACAGAAATATGTTCCTGTGCATTAGCAAAAATAGGAGATTTTATAAACCCTTACAGGTAATTCAAATGCACTAAATAAGTTTACAGAACATTATATGAACATTTCTTGGAAGACCAATTCATCATTTTCTTTCAAAATGATAAAATATGCTCAAAATATCAACACTGATTTTAGAGACTCTACTGTATCTCCAATTTAACCTAGAACAGACAAACAAAAACTAATCCATAAAGTGTAAGGGACAAGTTTTACTTCAAAGTATATGCTCTTTAATTAAACAAAATCTATTTACATGATTTTTTTTGAATTTTACATGAATTTTTGTATTAGACGGTTATGGGTATGTTTTAAGTATATAAGTAAGTACGGTTTCAAATACATATTAAAACTTTTTCATTTTTCAAGGTTTGATGCCCGTTGTCTTTTGGGGCACAAATTTTTTTTAAATTTTAATTTGACCCATTTGTAGCATTTTTTAAAAAGATTGTATATATGAAATTTGGTCTGTGGACACAGCTGTTTATAATGACAATCATTGAAAAATACAAAAATATTGCCTAAGTTTATATCAATGTGGTTTATTAGTTTTCATTTATGCTTTAAAAATTAATGGTGTATACAACCTATAACTTTATTTCACTCTTCGAAAGGACCCGGCAGGCTATGAGAGGTTTGCCACAGCAGATAGTAATTTGAATATCATAGTCTAAACTTATTGAAAAAATGATGTTTTCTTGTAGCTATGTTGACCTTGTAGAAAATACCTAGCAAGTTGAAGGATAAATCTTTTAGAGTCACTGAAATTACCAACACAAAGATAATGCACCACAGGTAACCACACTTGAATCTAAAAAGCTGGTAGTTTTTTTATTACAAAGGTTAGGTTTAACACAATCATTTTACAACAAACACATTAATATAATTCAATAGAGGAGTACAGCTACTTTACTTTCTTAGTACGGGCGTCCAGCATCATTCGTAGCTGATGGCCCGGTGCACAAGCAAGCTGCCAGTGTTTTCTGCTTTTAAGGATGTCCTCAAAATCGTTGACTTCTGTTCTTAGTAGGTCACGTGGAAGAATTGGATAGCTGCAACGCAGAAGAATGTGTTCCAGATCTTCTTCATCGTCTTCGCATAATGCACAGTGCGACGAATCGGTAAAGCGGAATAGGTACTTCTGCGTCACTATGTGACCGCTTCTAGCTCTTGCTGCAAAAGATGCTAGTTGTCTTTGCACCCCTTTATATAAGTTCCCGTCAGTTGTTAGGGGTTGAATCTTGTTCAGGTATCTCCCAATGGTTGACTGATTCCATTTGTCCGACTAGGCTTTATAGAAATATTTGTTGCTTTGGTTCCTACAGTGAAGCAATGAAACCTTCTTCTCATCTGTAGGCTGTATTTTAGAGCCTGCTTTCGCTATTTGGTCCGCAATCTCATTTCCGTATACGTCACAATGAGATGGTACCCACTGCAAAGTAATTTCACATCTATGGCTCTGTAGTTCACGAAGCAGGCGCCTAATTTCCAAGATACGAAAAGCATATGCCATAGGTTCAGGGTTCAAGATAGCCTGCAGAGCACTTTTGGAGTCCGTTAAGACACACAGGTTACAGGTAGAGGAGGTCCGAGGAGTACAGGTAGAGTTTCAATAAACTGAAGCTATTTTATCATTTTGAGAAAAATGATGAATATGGCTTCCATGAAATATTTATAGTCATACGGCATGCAAAGAAAATGAGACAGGCTTCCAAAAAATGTTTATAGTCATACAGTAAGCTAAGGAAATGTGTCAGGCTTCCAAGAAATGTTCTATAAGCTTATTTAGTGCATTTTTAACTACTCATATTATAAGGCTTCATTAAAACTCCTATTTTTTCTAATGCACAGGAACTTATTTCCATATAATCCGAGGAGGTCTCGATCCCATCTACCTCAAAATATCAAGCCTCTACTGTACGTTCTTATATACTTGCCATAATTCATTGATTATAAACAGTTTTGACACTTTAGCATAAGGTTAAAACTTTAAAAAAGCTTAGCTGATGAGTATCTAGGTGACAGCATCCGTCTTGCTAAGAGTCTATTCCAGTGCTGAAACACATGGGGTATTTAGTAAAGAAAATCTGCTGTGTTATAAAGGCCTATGCTCTTTTCTTAATTTACTTGTCCCAAGGATTTCGCTACAATTGACTAATTCATAATCTGGATAGAGTTGTATTCTATTAGGTTAGTTAGTCTGGATATTTAGGTTAGTTCTAGTAGAGCTTGAAGCTTATTTAGGAATTTTTGGACTAGATAGGAGACTGACAGACTTACCTAATGACAATAGTCCAAAACTGCAATCTCTTGGAAATAAATAGACACGTAAAACTTATCACACTATTAAAATATTTCGATCAAAAAGATCTTTGTCAATCAAAAAAAAGAAAAGACTTTTTTATATCTGTATATTTATTTATTTCTAAGAGATTGCAGTTTTAGACTATTGCCATTGGGTAAGTCTGTCAGTCTCCTATCTAGTCCAAAAATTCCTATATATATATATATATATATATATATATATATATATATATATATATATATATATATATATATATATATAGGAGTACATATACTCCTAGTATATTAAGTACATAAGTGAAAGTGATTACAAGAAAACAGTGTTGCATAACTACAAATATATATATATATATATATATATATATATATATATATATGAATTCCGGGAGAGATGTACCACTATAGATATTTCCAAAATTAGCCTCTATAGTTCCCCACTGGTAACATACCAATGTCATTACTGATTAGTTTGATGGGTCTTGACGATTATACTCGATTTCATGTTTTACTTCTTGATTTATCTTTAAAAAAAATAATTATATATATATTACGTTAGTTCTAGTAGAGCCTAAAGCTTATTTAGGAATTTTGGATTAGATAGGAGACTGATAGACTTACTTAGTGACAATAGTCCAAAACTGCAATCTCTTAGAAATAAATACTATTGAAGTATTTTGATCATAGAATGATCTTTATCAATCAAAAAAAGAGAAAAAAAAGATTGAAGTGAACCACAGATGTGTATAAATACATAAATGTCAAGATGCACAGATTTATAGTTTATAATATAGTATTATTTTGATTGATAAAGATCATAGTATGATCGAAATATTTCAATAGTGTAATATGTTTTTATATGTGTCTATTTATTTCCAAGAGATCGCAGTTTTGGACTATTGCCACTAGGTACATCTGTCAGTCTCCTATCTAGTCTCAAAATTCCTATATATACTGTTAATAACATCCTAAAAAACATTCTTTGCTGTCATTTATTACAGTACATTTGGTATTAGTTACTTATGTATTGGTCTTTTATATTAGAATAAGTAAGAAAATATCCAGTAATTTTGTTTGTTTTCTCATTTTATTAGTTTGTGGGGGTAAAATAAGTTTACAATATATATATATATATATATATATATATATATATATATATATATATATATATATATATATATATATAATATATATATATATATATATATATATATATATATATTTATTTTATATATATATATATATATATATATATATAAAACAACCTGGTTTGGTATTTTTCCAAAATCATTTTCTTACATCAATGAAAAGGCAGTCTGCTCTATACTTCTAGTAATAATTTGAGATAGAACGCCTAATAGTCTCCTAATTATTGTGTAGCAGCATTGATTCTTTAACAAATGTTATTAGCAACAATATTTAAAATTTCATTTTTTTAAAACCATTCATAGTTTATAGTAAATAATATTTTAAAAAACTTTAAAATTAGTATCTCATTGTTGGGTAATATTTCTCTCAAGTATTGACTTGATCATGATTAAATGAAAAATTTTAAGCATATAGATAGATGAAATTCAACTATTTATGCATAATTTGTTTTTTAAAATGTTTTTATAATTTATTATTTTCATTTCTTAGTACACAACTTTAGTAAAACTCTTACACAGTATTATTATAATTGTACACATTAATGGAAGTTTTATTTTTAGTCTGGTCTCAAAGCATAGAGTATGGCAAGATTTTATGGCGGAAAGGAAGTAATCATGAACAAATGCTACCCCAACTGTCCAGCTGGGGTTTCCAAAAATTAACATGTCATAATATTAATCCACAAATGCGCCCACAATACCTGATCACAATATCGACATGATCGTACGAACCGAAGTCACCAAAAAATACTCAAGTTTATACGTGAGAAGTAAAGTTTGATTGTTAGAACCAAAGATTTCAAAACAAAAAAAATAAAATACCTGTACGTTTTATTAAAAGTTTTTATAATTGAAACTACTTCTTGACATAAATTTGGTAATCTAATGAAATGTTATGCGTTATTACTTCCAAAATATCAAATAATTTGGCAAAATTGATTACAGCGCCACCTACTTCATTCAACATCGTTGCTCTTAGTTCAGCTTTTAACGATCTAAAATGCGCTTAATACGCAAATTCTAGTATATTACTACTGTACTAATAGATTGTTTGAGTTTAATAAATTTCTTCTACACATTAATTTTTAAAGCAATACTTTACAAGTCATAAATAAAAAATCACTAGTCCAATATCGTTTATGCTTTACATAACAATGCTAATAGTTAATGATGTTATTTTCACTTTCTCTCTTTCTCCCTCCTCCCTCTCTCTCTCTTTCTTTCTCTCTCTCTCTCTCTCTCTCTATATATATATATATATATATATATATAGGAGTAGTTTTAACGTTATTCGCACTTTTCTCTAATAGTGTCTTACTTCTTCTAATTTTCGCAGAGGTAACTGGCAATGGAGATTTTTCCGCACATTCAACATTAGTCTTTGAGTTGGAAACAGAATTTTTCGTCACCAATGCTAATAAATTACTAACTTGCTCAGTGAGAAGTTCAATTTTTTATTTAGCTCAACACAGTTGGAACACGACTTCTCAGTGGTGGTAGCTGAGGCATAAGATTTTGTTTCAAGTCTAGGTTGAGTTGACTTGAACTTTTTTTTTGCTTCGTGGAAAGATGTTTTATCCTTTGCCATTGTGCTGAGGATCGCTTTCTCCTCCTTGAAATTCGGGCAGTTAAAGGAGCGAGCAGGGGATCACCAGCACGGTTTGGGCATTTAGGAGCACTTGTGCAAACCTTCTCTACATGGCCTTGAGATGCACACTGTCCGCATACCTCTGGCTTGGAGCAAGAAGAGCTGACGTCCAAAACGAGGAGCTGTCCAAAACGTTGGCATTTAAAGCAATGGCGTGGATTGGAAACGTAGAGTCTAACAGGAAGCCGTTGATAGCCCGCATATAGGTATTCCGGGATAGATGGTTTCCCGAATGTTAGGATTATTGATGTTGTTGGAACTCTCTGACCGTTTTCCATCCTCATAATTCGTACGACTTCTGTTATACCTTCCGATTCCAGTTCAGATTTAATTTCGTCCTCACGGACATACAAAAGATCTCTGCATGGTATTACTCCCTTTGATGAGTTCAAGGTTTTGTGGGGGGCCACCGAAACCTTGACCTGATCAAAGAAGGAGGTCATTTTCAGCAAATATTGTGACTGCTTCGAACTACTTGTTTCTAGCAGCAGTGTTCATTCCGTAACTTCCTTATGGAAGAGACAGGTCCTGCTGCACATCCAGTATAGCCTTATGGATCAGAAAAGGCGATACCTTTGAAAGATCTTTTCCTTCTTCTGCGCAAGACACAATTAAAAACTTAGGCGATAGTTTGGGCGATGCTACAACCATTTCTTTCCTCGTCTTATTTACCTCACTAGGCATCTTCGAAGAAACCTCACGTGCCTCTTTACATTAAACTGGTTGGTTGGTTGGACCTTTGTTGGCTTTTCATAAATTTGTTTTAAGCTAACCATCGTGTCAGGCGTTACGGGCGAGAACGGGTACACCCATGGATCACTTTCGATCATTTCCAACCCCCGGAACTCTGGGGCCCATAGTTTCCTCCTTAGCTCGACTGGATGGGCATCTGTCGAGAACTCGTAAAACTGTGCACAGGCTCCGACACCTGTGCACCGCGGACACTCAATGACCAAGGACCGAAGTGGCTAGCGGACCAGCAACCGCGCATACGTTTTCGGCAGAGCAAGCTCACAGAAGCGTCCCAGACCAGAGTTTGTCAAGCTCTGGACTTTTCAGCACTCCCAACGCGCAACGGTTCTGACCAGTCAAATTCCCTAAGTGAAGATGTTAATTTATGTATATGTGCTTGCGTGTGTGTGTGTGTGTGTATGTGTGAGTGGTGTAGTGTTAGGCTAGGGTACCGCGAAGGACGCCAAGTCCCTCGTAGTTGCGGCTAGTCCGCACCCCCTGCGGGTAGTGGCAAATTGATTCAGTGGAATATGGAGACAATGGCATACAGTGACATCCATCCACACAGCTCCGCCCCAGAGGCTTAGGATGGTTCAGTGTACAGCCTACTATATATCTATTGTTAAAATGTACATCCATACTAACATTACGTAAAAAATTTCAAAAATTACAAGTAATATGTAAAAATGAAAATACATTACGAATTATTTTGAATTGTTTAAAATTGCTAAATTCTATGTACAATTTTTGCTATCACACTTATTGATGTTAAAAGTAGGATCGCCGATAATATTCTTGCAAAATTTGAATCCACCAAAGCTGTGCAACGGAACCTGACATACCGCAAAACAACTGACACCCACCTTGATCCGGGCAGAAATCGGAGATGGCAAGTTCAAAGGAGGGATGGTCTTAATTCCATGAATACCGATGATTTCATCAGATCTACTTACTGATTTCAAACTACTACAATTTTCTTTGTTACTTGCATTCGCAATAACCATAAACAAGGCACAAGGACAATCATTGACCATTGCTGGATTAAATGCTGGAACATTAGAGCTTTTACCAAGGATAGTTATATGTTGCCTGCTCACTTGTTGGGACACCTGAATATTTGTATGTTTATACGGCTAATGAAATGAAGAAAAACGTTGTCTTTCCTCTAGCATTGCAGTAAATGAAATATAATTATTTAGATGTTTGATTTGCTTTGCAAATATTATGATTTCGGGCGCAGCAACGTGCGTCGGGAAACGTTAGTAATTAATAGATGGCGGTAATGACTATATGACGTAGGCTAGAGCAGATAACTAAATTAAGTGTTTATATATAAATACCTAAATATATATATTTATTTATTTTTATATATAAGTTACGTGTTTTATTAAGCTTGAAAAGTTTTTAAAAATGATTCTAATTTTACAAACCTTTCTTTAATTACGAAACATTTAATTTTGAAATGATTACAATAATTTAGCTTAAAAAAACAAATCCAACTGATGTACATTCAGCTGGAGTGGAAATTTACGTTCGATACAGAGGTGACTTACACACTGAACTTAAAACTATCTCACCACCTGCACAATAGAAAAGCTGCGTAAGCAGGAATGATCCTAGTACGCAATTAATTAGTAAAGTTCACAATATTAGCTCACATAACTCTTCCATCCCTAAATAAAACTTCGGGGGTGGCGAAGTTTCGGCATCTGTTGAAGTCCTCTTCGTCATTTTGATGAAGGCGAAGTATATCAGGCCGCTAAATAGGGCGCCATAAAGGGCAATAGTCCATATACTAATGTGTTGGGTTATTTCCATAGTTGGATTAATTCTTGAGATATTTTCTGTGTTTATTTTGTCCAACTTCAGTCATTTAACGTTTACTGAGAACTCTGGAATTTTATTCATCTTAAATTGTAATTTGGACGTGTCCATGAAAATAGGGTGACATCCAGAGGTTGTTGCTGTGTGGCTGAGTTTCATGTCGTTGAAAAAGACTGAATCATTTGTTTTTATTAAATATATGCCTTGAAGGGTGACGGTGGTAGTTGTCTTGCGATTGGTAATTTCCAGAGTATGCTTGTTGGGGAAGGTCGCCAGGTAAAGGTTGATTTCTGGGATCCTGTTAATTAGGTGGTCCGTGACTTCCAATTCAGTATACTCGCAATTGTTGGCGTTATTGTTTCTGATGATGGACATTTCACAGTCTAATTTGTGGTGCGTTAAAAGGTCAAAGGAGCAGAAGTATTTGGAATCTATTTTACCATTACATTCACTGTCTAAACGTAATATTACAGAATTAGACACTCACAAGTATCTTACTTTTGGTATAATTGTTACATAAACTCTTTCATATTTCGTGGGTATAGAATGTAATTTATACAATTTAAAATGAGTCTTTTCTACAATGGGTACGTTTATAAAATATATAATATTTTCAGAATCTAGTTTACAATTAACTTTAATAAAGTTTTCTAATTCCCACATATTTTCTATTTTGGGTTCTAAAGGTAATCTTTCATTATAATATGTTGCTTAATTCTTCATATAGTTATTGAGTTGAGTTGACACTAGGGTGTACAACACCTAGTTTACAAAATGTAAGAGAATTTTCTAAATCTGTGATTACCTGTAACATTATGTTATATAAAATGTTCAATTGGTTTAAAATACTTCTAAACTTTTCTAGTTCAACAATGTAATTTACATTACGATTCACAATACTTAACTTATTCTTTAATTCTACAACATTTTCGTCGATTACATTAAAAGTTTTATTTAACTCTTTCATAATAATATTACTAAAGGAGTATTGTGATTCTAGTTGATAGTTAATTTTAATTTGGTCATTCTCAATATCTTTAATTATCTTTCCATATTTTTTTACCATCATATGAATCTAAATTGCTTGTTATAGATTTGATAACGGATACTAGTCCATCTATCAGACCTCTTTTTATTCTTTTGTTACTGTTATCTTTTAAAAGTATAATTTCTCTTTAATTACATTTTTACTGTGGTTAACATATTTAAAATAATTAACAATATCTCTTATTTTATTACCATTGTCAGTTACATATTCATTACCTAATAAGCTACCGTTAAAACTGTTGCAATTAACTTCAAAATTGTGTAACACATAATAATAATAATAATCAATGTCGTTTAAATGATTAATTAAGTTTCTTACATTAAAATAGTGGACAAAGGTATGGTAGGAAGATTCTAATTTGGCTGGCCCAAGGTCTATCGGGGATTATTCGGAGGTTGTTATTGATCTCTTTGATTTCTGCTGAGCGGTGGCTGTGCTAAGGACGAACAGGAAGAACCTGGAAAAGGATTTTGAACATTAATTACATTTCTTATCTTCCTAGGCCTTTTAATTTTCAACAAAAGTATTTTTTCTTTTGTGCTATGATGTCTAGGCTTTATTTAATATTTAACAATATTTAAAATATATATTAGCTGATTCCACCTTCACATGAGCTACTAGTTTTCACTAAAACACTTGTAAATATTTTTCAACTTGTCTATAGTAGCACTTACTTATATTTCTTGAGGACGGTCGTTTTGGCAGACGATCCCATTGTCGAGTTGACCGTAACTGCTCTCAAAGTGTTCGTAGGTTAGGGTGGAGTTGGGATATTATGGTGGGTATATTTGGTGAGCGTTAGGAGTTACGATATCGAAATGTGTGTGTCTGAGTTATCATGTAATTGGGTGTTGAGTATGTGTGTAGGGTGTAGTTTGAAATGTTTGTATATTTCGTATTGTTCGGTTGTGTAACGTTGGTTATTTTTCTATTGTTTATGAAGAATTTGTAGGTTAAATGTTATGTCTATGTGGTCATGTTTTGCGGACATGATAGTTCGGAGAAGTTTGATTTGTAATTATTGTTTGTTAGTGCGTTTATATGTTCTTGGTAGCGTGTGTAAAAATTGACCTTCCTGTCTGTAAAAACTGGGGCACGAAAACAATCTAAACAACCCAAATACAAATACACAGCACGGCAAATCCATAAAATAAGTAATTAATAACATGCAGTTCATCCAAAACCCACAATCTATACAATACACTACGACAATACAAATATAAAATAGCCTACTCCATACACAACACAATCAATAAACAATTTAAACATTTACAACGAGTTTACAAACTAACTTACATTTTGTGCATCAGTTTTTACATATAAATGGGACTTGTGGATAAACGGCCACGGTTATTCCTGGGACGTGTACTTCTATAATTTTAACTTGCGAATAATAAAAACCTAAATTTTAAATGTTCTAATTATATTTATTTGGAAACGTACATCCTGCAATTGCATTAGTTTGTATATAGCCTATTTAATTGGATATGATGTTATAGATAGATCATGCCTCAAAGTATGTGGATCATGTGAATTCATGACATTACATGGAAATAAGGATCAGTGAATTGTGAGGATATGGAAAACCTCGTTGACGACAGATAATTAGCAGAGACCCTTGGAAGTGTGCCAATCTTTGACCAGTTGACCAGAGGTTTCGTGCTAAGAGGATTTATACAAGTTACAAAATTATGACCCCAACCGCCGTTCGGCTGGGGTTTCCAAAAATTGATGAAGCAGACCAAGGCTTTTAATAGACGCCCTTGACATGTTCTTCCAACCGAAGTCAGCAAACGGTACTTCAGTTTATACATGAGACGTAAATTTTGATTGTTAAAACTAAAGATTTTAAAACAAAAAAAAATAAAATACCTGTACTTTTTAATAAACGTTTATTTAATTGAAAGTACTTATTGACATAAATTTGGTAATATAATGAAAAGTTATGTGTTATTCTTTCAAAAATATAAAAAAATCTGGGGAAATTGATTACAGCCCTACCTACTTCATTCAACACCTTCGTTGAACGAGCTCTTAGTTCAGCTTTTAACGGCCTAGAATGCGCTGTAATAGGAACATTTTATTGCATTACTAGCCTTACCCGGCGAACGATGATGGGCCTAAAATCATAATTTATGCAATAAGAAAAGCAAATCAAACATCTAAATAGTTCTGTTTTATTTACTGCAACCAAGCCAAATGATAGACAAATTTATTCTTCATTTCATTATTCGTATAAATATATAAGGTTTAGGTTTCCCAACACGTGAGTTCACGTGAGAACACAAAATATAAATTATCCGTGGTAAAAACGCGATGTTGCAAATTTAATCCACCAATGGTCTATGATTGCCCCTGTGCCTTGTTTGTGTATGCGTGTCTTTTCTTGTATGATAATACAAAACCACTGAGGTTATTCAAATAATATACTATGTATCAATTTTATTGGATCTTTACCAATTATCTCTATATATAAAAATTAATGTTTGTATGTATGAATAAATGTGTGTATGTATGTATGTGTGTATATATGTATCTTATGGGCGCCTAAATCGCTGAGCAAATGTTAATGAAATTTACGGGGGCTGCTTAACATATGCCTAGGATGGTTCGTTTGATATTTGGTGGAGATCCATCCACAGGGCTTCGACCCAGAGGCTTAGGATGGTTCATTGTACCGCCTTCCATAAGTCTAATGTTAAATTGTGAATTCATTCTATCATTACCTAATTAATTTAAAATTTATAAACCTAATCCTTACATATTTATATACAGCATATACACATTAATGTGTGTATGTCTTACGCCTTCGTTTATGGGGCTCGTGACCAAAAATATAACCAATTATTTTTAACACAAAATTAATAACCTATAAAACGACGCGATCTTTATGTTATATATATATATATATATATATATATATATATATATATATATATATATATATATATAAATCTCAAAGGCCTTGACAGCGGGACACATGACCTCCTCAAACCAATTATTTTACCAGAAAAATATTAACCTATAAAAAGTGCTCTCTCTCTCTCTATATATATATATATATATAATAAATTAAATATATTTCAAAAACAAGAATACTTTAATGAATATATTTATGCAAAGCTTTTCGCCAATAAAATAGTACCATCATCTTCAGGAAAATAATTATCTAATAAAATATTTTTACAAAGTTTCGTAAAAATATTTTAGTGGATAATTATTTTCCTGAAGATGCTGGTACTATTTTATCGGCGAAAAGCTTTGAATAAATATATTCATTAAAAATATTCTTGTTTTTGAAATAGTTTTAATTTATTAACTATATTACAAGAAAACATCACTATATTTAATATATATAGGCTACAGAAAATTATAAGGAAAAGGGAAAGAAATAGATTTCACATAAATTAAAAATGATGAAACTCTCTTCAACATTATAGATATCAGGGCGTTCAAAAAGTATAGCTTACATCGAAATAATTAGCTACCATTATGTCTTATTTTTTAGAACAATAAATTTGATTTCTGAAAAACAAAGAAGCATTATAAAGTATTTATAATATAAATACATGTACATGTCAGGAAATTAGATATAAAAAATTGAAAAGGGGTTGCATATGAAATGATTAATTTTTTGAATGAAGAGCAAAGAGAAGATAACTTTTATCTCTGGTAGCTGCTGTGTGTGTATTTTGAGTATGAGTTTGAAGTGTCAAGTGAACTAGAAGTAAGTATTTTTTTCAAGTTACTTAGATATATCGCTTATCTTAAATGTCTGTTCAATAATCGTCATTGGCTCTTTCTCTAAATTTTATTCTTGATATCTAGAAAAGAGTGTTTTCATTGTACTCCCAATTTCTCTTATTTTTATTTTCCATATGGTATGTATTACTGTTTTTTATTCTCTATAGTGAGCAGCAGAAAATAGTTACCATCCACTTGCCCAACACTGGCATAGGGTTTTTTTGTTTGTTTACTAGAAAACAGATAATACTAAAACCTATGTACTTTTCTCAACTTACTTGGGCCCAAGGATTTCCCTACAATTGACTAATTCATAATCTGATTATAGATGGTTAGAGTTATATATAGGTCACATATAATTTTGTTGTAGATTTACAAAATTAATACTCTAATGAAAAGTGACAAATTTATTTTCAATACAGACGCATTAACAAAATTCATGTAAACTACAGCTAGGAATATTATTTGGAAGGAAATAGTAATATTTGTATTTAAAAGAGTAACATATAAATAAGAACATCATAGAATACAATTTTTTTGAAAAAAATTCAAATAGCACATGCATGTAATGAAGACCTTTTATTAGTTTTATTGTTTTGTATTACCCTTTAATCTGCTTACAAAATTTACATGAGTTTATCCTCATCGTTTATGATTTATCCAAAATTTAATGTAATTTTAAATAAGTAGTCTAATCTTTCATTCATTGTCTTGAGCAACCGTCGAAGAATTCAAACTTTAAAAATGAAACCCAATAAAATTAACTTACATACTAAATCGCTTGATGTACATTTGGCTTGAAAAGTACTGGGTACTTATGAAGGTGGTTAATCTTGTAACAGAAATGTACATCTAGTGATTTAGGAAGTAAATTAATTTTATTGTGGTTAATGAGCCTTATTTTTGTTTGTTTAGTATAATTTAATTTTACTGACAAGTAATTGAAACCAGCAACTAACTTAATGTTGAAACTATTTACTCCTGTGCTTCTTGCTTAAATCTGTCCACACTTGATTCTCATATTACTATGTAAAGATGTTTTATCCTTGCGTTAAAATAATATGTACTACATGAACAACAGACGAATTATGTTTATTGATTTGTTACTCAATTTGGGAATTTGAGGAGATATATGTACCTGCAAATATGCTTTATGTGTTAATTGTATAAAGGCAATAGATATAATTTTATCACACAGAAATTGCAAAAAATGCATTGTCAAGCTTCAACTTTTAACAAAACCTTTTTAGAGCAGTAAACAAAAATAATGATGATGATGATGATGATAATAATAATAAATCAGCTCTTGTAATGCAAAAATGATGCCTATTTTCAATTAACTTATGGGAGAAAAGTTTAAATTTTTTTGTTTTCCATCAGGCCTGTAAAATGCAGTGATAATAGAGACCCAAAGCAAAGTAAAAAATAGTGTGTTTATGTAACGGAAATTTATTGTTCTGCCTCTTCATTGTTTTTCCTTATAGAATTATTTCTAAAATATTTTATGCCATTTTCCAATGAAATATGAAACACGATTATTTCACGCATTATATGTTATTAGTTCATTGTGCTTGATCTATGGAACAAGCTTTCCTGTAGTTATGGGAAAGTAAAAAACGTCATAGAAATAGCGGGTGTGTATAAAGTACGAAAGAGATCTCTATATAGGGTGTGTAACCGCGTGGCAGGGTTTGGTTTAATAATCTTCTTCTATCTACATTGTGCAAATTGAAATACAGGCCAACGTTAATTGGAGTCTGGTCTCAAAGCATAGAGTATGGCAAGTTTTTATGGCGGAAACTGTTAAACACAGTCACTTTGAATAGCCTTAACCTACATGAATGAAAAATAATAAAGAGCAACCACTCAGAATGCACTCTCCCCGAACTTCTCAAGAGAGAAGCGAACGATCATCGATGACATACAGGGAAAATAAATTCCCCATAAGTCTTCCTCACGCTCAAGGAAAAGTGCTAAAATTCATCAACATGGTTGGAGAACACTTCCAGGTTTGGAAATGTCTGTGTGAAGATATACTACAGAAATGATCCTGTGAAGTATGATCTTGGTTGTAGACAGGTTCCACTCCTCCAAATGTAAACTGCCTTCACTTAATCCGTGAGTGGTTGTTTTAATTCGGTTATTTATTGTAACAACTACAACAACTATGCAGTTTCTTTAAGTGCATAACGTAGAAATGTAACTTGTTTTTGTATTTAAATTATAAAATTATGATAAAAATGACATTTTATTAAATTAAAACATGTTTCTTTATTAAAATTAACAAAAACGTTTTTCAGAGTCATCTATCAGCGCCACAGTGAACTAAATAGCGCCGCTTAAATCTCGTTACACACAGAATAAAAGTCTGAAACTAAGAAAACATTTTAATTTATGACTTTCATTTAATTTATTATTCAACAGTGACAAATGCATAGCTCTTTTATGGAAATACAGTATTTAAAAAAAAATACTAAGTCGCCGATCTGGAATGTATATTGGTATAGGTAAAAATTATCAACGCGCCTGATAGGTATAATATTAAAAAATTGTCATAAAAAGTTCGGTCCCAACGCAATTACTTTGATAAAGAAAAATAATAATAATTGTGCGCGTTAGGTGTATTTTATGAACTTATACAAAATTAGTTTTGAAAAAAATACGTGAATTATATTTTCCGTTTGGAAAATTGTATAGGGAAATGTTTATAAGAATTGCTTATAAAAAAAAATGTTTTTTAAAGAAAACTTGAGCATTCAAAATTCAAAATTATGAGAAATGAAGAGAAACTGCAAGGTAAAGAGATGGTTGATGAATTTAATTTGTGAATATTAAGGAAATAGAGGGAGAAAGATTAGTTTGGAACTGGTTAATATGAAAAAATTTTCTACATATAAGAAAACGGGCAAGAGATGATAAAAGTAAAATTAATGGGCCCATCCTTTCGGACGGGCATTGCAAAAATTAGTCTTATAGACTCATCATTTGTTCCCCTCCACGGAAATCTTTAGTAAAAGGCGAAAGATTTATGCGTATTGAAGGGAAACCAGAGTACAGATAACGGTCAAAAATTGTGTACACCCAAATGTCGGTCCTTTACAAGTCGTGAGAAGATCGTTAATATAAGCGGAGTTTTTACTGTTTTCTACTATATTTTTGCATCAGACATTTACGTATCGTTTTCCAATATAGTTTTAATTGTTTTTATTTGACATGCATTACATTTTATGCACTTATAAATTAACAACTATTAAAACCTCAATATCGGGATGGAGAACATTATGTTAGGAAACATGCTGTAAAAGTTGCGCTGTTCGCTAAGAGATAGCGCTCGAAGCAAAAAATCTTTCTATCCAGTTACAGTAATGTGGAAGAAATAGTTTTTAAGTTAATGATTTTTCAGTTACTGATTTATAGGTTAAAACGCTAACCAAATTAGACATTTAAAATTTAGAATGGGTTTTAGAATTACCTTATAAACAATATTAGAATATTTGTACATACCATATATGAATTTACACTGTTTTTGTTCGATTCACAAAATATAATGTGTAGGCAGTATAAATGATGCTTTCTCAAAATGTAAAAATTCATGCAGTGAACATCTGCCAACTGCTGTTAGCATTAATAATTTCTAATTATTTGCTTTTGGATTTGGAGCAAAAATTTTTTTTTAAAAGTACCAAAGTATGATATTTCTCAAACACTAGTTATCAGTTGTTACAGTGTTTTATGTGTTATTTATCCTACAGAGTCATATAATAGTCCTTCAATATTAGTTATTATTATTAGTTTTTAATTATTTTTTTTTAACAAAGTCGTACCATAAACACTATTTAGGGATAATAGCTGCATTGGAGTTCTGTTAAGTATATGAGTCAAAGACAAGGCACAAAACAATATTTGTCATGAATTCTTGCCCATGACATGCCATTTGTAATGATAGTCACAATAGGTTGGAGCTCTTGTACCTTTATGGCGGTGATACTTGCTTTCTTCTCTCTCAATCTTTATATGTGTTTTGTTAAGTTTATATAATTTTTTTAAGAACACTCATCACATATAGTAGGCTACAGAAAATTATAAGGAAAAGGGAAAGAAATAGATTTCACATAAATTAAAAATGATGAAACTCTCTTCAACATTATAGACATCAGGGCGTTCAAAAAGTATAGCTTACATCGAAATAATTAGCTACCATTATGTCTTATTTTTTAGAACAATAAATTTGATTTCTGAAAAACAAAGAAGCATTATAAAGTATTTATAATATAAATACATGTACATGTCAGGAAATTAGATATAAAAAATTGAAAAGGGGTTGCATATGAAATGATTAATTTTTTGAATGAAGAGCAAAGAGAAGATAACTTTTATCTCTGGTAGCTGCTGTGTGTGTATTTTGAGTATGAGTTTGAAGTGTCAAGTGAACTAGAAGTAAGTATTTTTTTCAAGTTACTTAGATATATCGCTTATCTTAAATGTCTGTTCAATAATCGTCATTGGCTCTTTCTATAAATTTTATTCTTGATATCTAGAAAAGAGTGTTTTCATTGTACTCCCAATTTCTCTTATTTTTATTTTCCATATGGTATGTATTACTGTTTTTTATTCTCTATAGTGAGCAGCAGAAAATAGTTACCATCCACTTGCCCAACACTGGCATAGGGTTTTTTTGTTTGTTTACTAGAAAACAGATAATACTAAAACCTATGTACTTTTCTCAACTTACTTGGGCCCAAGGATTTCCCTACAATTGACTAATTCATAATCTGATTATAGATGGTTAGAGTTATATATAGGTCACATATAATTTTGTTGTAGATTTACAAAATTAATACTCTAATGAAAAGTGACAAATTTATTTTCAATACAGACGCATTAACAAAATTCATGTAAACTACAGCTAGGAATATTATTTGGAAGGAAATAGTAATATTTGTATTTAAAAGAGTAAGAATGAAGACCTTTTATTAGTTTTATTGTTTTGTATTACCCTTTAATCTGCTTACAAAATTTACATGAGTTTATCCTCATCGTTTATGATTTATCCAAAATTTAATGTAATTTTAAATAAGTAGTCTAATCTTTCATTCATTGTCTTGAGCAACCGTCGAAGAATTCAAACTTTAAAAATGAAACCCAATAAAATTAACTTACATACTAAATCGCTTGATGTACATTTGGCTTGAAAAGTACTGGGTACTTATGAAGGTGGTTAATCTTGTAACAGAAATGTACATCTAGTGATTTAGGAAGTAAATTAATTTTATTGTGGTTATTGAGCCTTATTTTTGTTTGTTTAGTATAATTTAATTTTACTGACAAGTAATTGAAACCAGCAACTAACTTAATGTTGAAACTATTTACTCCTGTGCTTCTTGCTTAAATCTGTCCACACTTGATTCTCATATTACTATGTAAAGATGTTTTATCCTTGCGTTAAAATAATATGTACTACATGAACAACAGACGAATTATGTTTATTGATTTGTTACTCAATTTGGGAATTTGAGGAGATATATGTACCTGCAAATATGCTTTATGTGTTAATTGTATAAAGGCAATAGATATAATTTTATCACACAGAAATTGCAAAAAATGCATTGTCAAGCTTCAACTTTTAACAAAACCTTTTTAGAGCAGTAAACAAAAATAATGATGATGATGATGATGATAATAATAATAAATCAGCTCTTGTAATGCAAAAATGATGCCTATTTTCAATTAACTTATGGGAGAAAAGTTTAAATTTTTTTGTTTTCCATCAGGCCTGTAAAATGCAGTGATAATAGAGACCCAAAGCAAAGTAAAAAATAGTGTGTTTATGTAACGGAAATTTATTGTTCTGCCTCTTCATTGTTTTTCCTTATAGAATTATTTCTAAAATATTTTATGCCATTTTCCAATGAAATATGAAACACGATTATTTCACGCATTATATGTTATTAGTTCATTGTGCTTGATCTATGGAACAAGCTTTCCTGTAGTTATGGGAAAGTAAAAAACGTCATAGAAATAGCGGGTGTGTATAAAGTACGAAAGAGATCTCTATATAGGGTGTGTAACCGCGTGGCAGGGTTTGGTTTAATAATCTTCTTCTATCTACATTGTGCAAATTGAAATACAGGCCAACGTTAATTGGAGTCTGGTCTCAAAGCATAGAGTATGGCAAGTTTTTATGGCGGAAACTGTTAAACACAGTCACTTTGAACAGCCTTAACCTACATGAATGAAAAATAATAAAGAGCAACCACTCAGAATGAACTCTCCCCGAACTTCTCAAGAGAGAAGCGAACGATCATCGATGACATACAGGGAAAATAAATTCCCCATAAGTCTTCCTCACGCTCAAGGAAAAGTGCTAAAATTCATCAACATGGTTGGAGAACACTTCCAGGTTTGGAAATGTCTGTGTGAAGATATACTACAGAAATGATCCTGTGATGTATGATCTAGGCTGTAGACAGGTTCCACTCCTCCAAATGTAAACTGCCTTCACTTAATCCGTGAGTGGTTGTTTTAATTCGGTTATTTATTGTAACAACTACAACAACTATGCAGTTTCTTTAAGTGCATAACGTAGAAATGTAACTTGTTTTTGTATTTAAATTATAAAATTATGATAAAAATGACATTTTATTAAATTAAAACATGTTTCTTTATTAAAATTAACAAAAACGTTTTTCAGAGTCATCTATCAGCGCCACAGTGAACTAAATAGCGCCGCTTAAATCTCGTTACACACAGAATAAAAGTCTGAAACTAAGAAAACATTTTAATTTATGACTTTCATTTAATTTATTATTCAACAGTGACAAATGCATAGCTCTTTTATGGAAATACAGTATTTAAAAAAAAATACTAAGTCGCCGATCTGGAATGTATATTGGTATAGGTAAAAATTATCAACGCGCCTGATAGGTATAATATTAAAAAATTGTCATAAAAAGTTCGGTCCCAACGCAATTACTTTGATAAAGAAAAATAATAATAATTGTGCGCGTTAGGTGTATTTTATGAACTTATACAAAATTAGTTTTGAAAAAAATACGTGAATTATATTTTCCGTTTGGAAAATTGTATAGGGAAATGTTTATAAGAATTGCTTATAAAAAAAATGTTTTTTAAAGAAAACTTGAGCATTCAAAATTCAAAATTATGAGAAATGAAGAGAAACTGCAAGGTAAAGAGATGGTTGATGAATTTAATTTGTGAATATTAAGGAAATAGAGGGAGAAAGATTAGTTTGGAACTGGTTAATATGAAAAAATTTTCTACATATAAGAAAACGGGCAAGAGATGATAAAAGTAAAATTAATGGGCCCATCCTTTCGGACGGGCATTGCAAAAATTAGTCTTATAGACTCATCATTTGTTCCCCTCCACGGAAATCTTTAGTAAAAGGCGAAAGATTTATGCGTATTGAAGGGAAACCAGAGTACAGATAACGGTCAAAAATTGTGTACACCCAAATGTCGGTCCTTTACAAGTCGTGAGAAGATCGTTAATATAAGCGGAGTTTTTACTGTTTTCTACTATATTTTTGCATCAGACATTTACGTATCGTTTTCCAATATAGTTTTAATTGTTTTTATTTGACATGCATTACATTTTATGCACTTATAAATTAAAAACTATTAAAAACCTCAATATCGGGATGGAGAACATTATGTTAGGAAACATGCTGTAAAAGTTGCGCTGTTCGCTAAGAGATAGCGCTCGAAGCAAAAAATCTTTCTATCCAGTTACAGTAATGTGGAAGAAATAGTTTTTAAGTTAATGATTTTTCAGTTACTGATTTATAGGTTAAAACGCTAACCAAATTAGACATTTAAAATTTAGAATGGGTTTTAGAATTACCTTATAAACAATATTAGAATATTTGTACATACCATATATGAATTTACACTGTTTTTGTTCGATTCACAAAATATAATGTGTAGGCAGTATAAATGATGCTTTCTCAAAATGTAAAAATTCATGCAGTGAACATCTGCCAACTGCTGTTAGCATTAATAATTTCTAATTATTTGCTTTTGGATTTGGAGCAAAAATTTTTTTTTAAAAGTACCAAAGTATGATATTTCTCAAACACTAGTTATCAGTTGTTACAGTGTTTTATCTGTTATTTATCCTACAGAGTCATATAATAGTCCTTCAATATTAGTTATTATTATTAGTTTTTAATTAATTTTTTTTAACAAAGTCGTACCATAAACACTATTTAGGGATAATAGCTGCATTGGAGTTCTGTTAAGTATATGAGTCAAAGACAAGGCACAAAACAATATTTGTCATGAATTCTTGCCCATGACATGCCATTTGTAATGATAGTCACAATAGGTTGGAGCTCTTGTACCTTTATGGCGGTGATACTTGCTTTCTTCTCTCTCAATCTTTATATGTGTTTTGTTAAGTTTATATAATTTTTTTAAGAACACTCATCACATATAGTAGGCTACAGAAAATTATAAGGAAAAGGGAAAGAAATTGATTTCACATAAATTAAAAATGATGAAACTCTCTTCAACATTATAGACATCAGGGCGTTCAAAAAGTATAGCTTACATCGAAATAATTAGCTACCATTATGTCTTATTTTTTAGAACAATAAATTTGATTTCTGAAAAACAAAGAAGCATTATAAAGTATTTATAATATAAATACATGTACATGTCAGGAAATTAGATATAAAAAATTGAAAAGGGGTTGCATATGAAATGATTAATTTTTTGAATGAAGAGCAAAGAGAAGATAACTTTTATCTCTGGTAGCTGCTGTGTGTGTATTTTGAGTATGAGTTTGAAGTGTCAAGTGAATTAGAAGTAAGTATTTTTTTCAAGTTACTTAGATATATCGCTTATCTTAAATGTCTGTTCAATAATCGTCATTGGCTCTTTCTCTAAATTTTATTCTTGATATCTAGAAAAGAGTGTTTTCATTGTACTCCCAATTTCTCTTATTTTTATTTTCCATATGGTATGTATTACTGTTTTTTATTCTCTATAGTGAGCAGCAGAAAATAGTTACCATCCACTTGCCCAACACTGGCATAGGGTTTTTTTGTTTGTTTACTAGAAAACAGATAATACTAAAACCTATGTACTTTTCTCAACTTACTTGGGCCCAAGGATTTCCCTACAATTGACTAATTCATAATCTGATTATAGATGGTTAGAGTTATATATAGGTCACATATAATTTTGTTGTAGATTTACAAAATTAATACTCTAATGAAAAGTGACAAATTTATTTTCAATACAGACGCATTAACAAAATTCATGTAAACTACAGCTAGGAATATTATTTGGAAGGAAATAGTAATATTTGTATTTAAAAGAGTAACATATAAATAAGAACATCATAGAATACAATTTTTTTGAAAAAAATTCAAATAGCACATGCATGTAATGAAGACCTTTTATTAGTTTTATTGTTTTGTATTACCCTTTAATCTGCTTACAAAATTTACATGAGTTTATCCTCATCGTTTATGATTTATCCAAAATTTAATGTAACTTTAAATAAGTAGTCTAATCTTTCATTCATTGTCTTGAGCAACCGTCGAAGAATTCAAACTTTAAAAATGAAACCCAATAAAATTAACTTACATACTAAATCGCTTGATGTACATTTGGCTTGAAAAGTACTGGGTACTTATGAAGGTGGTTAATCTTGTAACAGAAATGTACATCTAGTGATTTAGGAAGTAAATTAATTTTATTGTGGTTATTGAGCCTTATTTTTGTTTGTTTAGTATAATTTAATTTTACTGACAAGTAATTGAAACCAGCAACTAACTTAATGTTGAAACTATTTACTCCTGTGCTTCTTGCTTAAATCTGTCCACACTTGATTCTCATATTACTATGTAAAGATGTTTTATCCTTGCGTTAAAATAATATGTACTACATGAACAACAGACGAATTATGTTTATTGATTTGTTACTCAATTTGGGAATTTGAGGAGATATATGTACCTGCAAATATGCTTTATGTGTTAATTGTATAAAGGCAATAGATATAATTTTATCACACAGAAATTGCAAAAAATGCATTGTCAAGCTTCAACTTTTAACAAAACCTTTTTAGAGCAGTAAACAAAAATAATGATGATGATGATGATGATAATAATAATAAATCAGCTCTTGTAATGCAAAAATGATGCCTATTTTCAATTAACTTATGGGAGAAAAGTTTAAATTTTTTTGTTTTCCATCAGGCCTGTAAAATGCAGTGATAATAGAGACCCAAAGCAAAGTAAAAAATAGTGTGTTTATGTAACGGAAATTTATTGTTCTGCCTCTTCATTGTTTTTCCTTATAGAATTATTTCTAAAATATTTTATGCCATTTTCCAATGAAATATGAAACACGATTATTTCACGCATTATATGTTATTAGTTCATTGTGCTTGATCTATGGAACAAGCTTTCCTGTAGTTATGGGAAAGTAAAAAACGTCATAGAAATAGCGGGTGTGTATAAAGTACGAAAGAGATCTCTATATAGGGTGTGTAACCGCGTGGCAGGGTTTGGTTTAATAATCTTCTTCTATCTACATTGTGCAAATTGAAATACAGGCCAGCGTTAATTGGAGTCTGGTCTCAAAGCATAGAGTATGGCAAGTTTTTATGGCGGAAACTGTTAAACACAGTCACTTTGAATAGCCTTAACCTACATGAATGAAAAATAATAAAGAGCAACCACTCAGAATGCACTCTCCCCGAACTTCTCAAGAGAGAAGCGAACGATCATCGATGACATACAGGGAAAATAAATTCCCCATAAGTCTTCCTCACGCTCAAGGAAAAGTGCTAAAATTCATCAACATGGTTGGAGAACACTTCCAGGTTTGGAAATGTCTGTGTGAGGATATACTACAGAAATGATCCTGTGAAGTATGATCTTGGTTGTAGACAGGTTCCACTCCTCCAAATGTAAACTGCCTTCACTTAATCCGTGAGTGGTTGTTTTAATTCGGTTATTTATTGTAACAACTACAACAACTATGCAGTTTCTTTAAGTGCATAACGTAGAAATGTAACTTGTTTTTGTATTTAAATTATAAAATTATGATAAAAATGACATTTTATTAAATTAAAACATGTTTCTTTATTAAAATTAACAAAAACGTTTTTCAGAGTCATCTATCAGCGCCACAGTGAACTAAATAGCGCCGCTTAAATCTCGTTACACACAGAATAAAAGTCTGAAACTAAGAAAACATTTTAATTTATGACTTTCATTTAATTTATTATTCAACAGTGACAAATGCATAGCTCTTTTATGGAAATACAGTATTTAAAAAAAAATACTAAGTCGCCGATCTGGAATGTATATTGGTATAGGTAAAAATTATCAACGCGCCTGATAGGTATAATATTAAAAAATTGTCATAAAAAGTTCGGTCCCAACGCAATTACTTTGATAAAGAAAAATAATAATAATTGTGCGCGTTAGGTGTATTTTATGAACTTATACAAAATTAGTTTTGAAAAAAATACGTGAATTATATTTTCCGTTTGGAAAATTGTATAGGGAAATGTTTATAAGAATTGCTTATAAAAAAAATGTTTTTTAAAGAAAACTTGAGCATTCAAAATTATGAGAAATGAAGAGAAACTGCAAGGTAAAGAGATGGTTGATGAATTTAATTTGTGAATATTAAGGAAATAGAGGGAGAAAGATTAGTTTGGAACTGGTTAATATGAAAAAATTTTCTACATATAAGAAAACGGGCAAGAGATGATAAAAGTAAAATTAATGGGCCCATCCTTTCGGACGGGCATTGCAAAAATTAGTCTTATAGACTCATCATTTGTTCCCCTCCACGGAAATCTTTAGTAAAAGGCGAAAGATTTATGCGTATTGAAGGGAAACCAGAGTACAGATAACGGTCAAAAATTGTATACACCCAAATGTCGGTCCTTTACAAGTCGTGAGAAGATCGTTAATATAAGCGGAGTTTTTACTGTTTTCTACTATATTTTTGCATCAGACATTTACGTATCGTTTTCCAATATAGTTTTAATTGTTTTTATTTGACATGCATTACATTTTATGCACTTATAAATTAACAACTATTAAAAACCTCAATATCGGGATGGAGAACATTATGTTAGGAAACATGCTGTAAAAGTTGCGCTGTTCGCTAAGAGATAGTGCTCGAAGCAAAAAATCTTTCTATCCAGTTATAGTAATGTGGAAGAAATAGTTTTTAAGTTAATGATTTTTCAGTTACTGATTTATAGGTTAAAACGCTAACCAAATTAGACATTTAAAATTTAGAATGGGTTTTAGAATTACCTTATAAACAATATTAGAATATTTGTACATACCATATATGAATTTACACTGTTTTTGTTCGATTCAAAAAATATAATGTGTAGGCAGTATAAATGATGCTTTCTCAAAATGTAAAAATTCATGCAGTGAACATCTGCCAACTGCTGTTAGCATTAATAATTTCTAATTATTTGCTTTTGGATTTGGAGCAAAATTTTTTTTTTAAAAGTACCAAAGTATGATATTTCTCAAACACTAGTTATCAGTTGTTACAGTGTTTTATGTGTTATTTATCCTACAGAGTCATATAATAGTCCTTCAATATTAGTTATTATTATTAGTTTTTAATTAATTTTTTTTAACAAAGTCGTACCATAAACACTATTTAGGGATAATAGCTGCATTGGAGTTCTGTTAAGTATATGAGTCAAAGACAAGGCACAAAACAATATTTGTCATGAATTCTTGCCCATGACATGCCATTTGTAATGATAGTCACAATAGGTTGGAGCTCTTGTACCTTTATGGCGGTGATACTTGCTTTCTTCTCTCTCAATCTTTATATGTGTTTTGTTAAGTTTATATAATTTTTTTAAGAACACTCATCACATATAGTAGGCTACAGAAAATTATAAGGAAAAGGGAAAGAAATAGATTTCACATAAATTAAAAATGATGAAACTCTCTTCAACATTATAGACATCAGGGCGTTCAAAAAGTATAGCTTACATCGAAATAATTAGCTACCATTATGTCTTATTTTTTAGAACAATAAATTTGATTTCTGAAAAACAAAGAAGCATTATAAAGTATTTATAATATAAATACATGTACATGTCAGGAAATTAGATATAAAAAATTGAAAAGGGGTTGCATATGAAATGATTAATTTTTTGAATGAAGAGCAAAGAGAAGATAACTTTTATCTCTGGTAGCTGCTGTGTGTGTATTTTGAGTATGAGTTTGAAGTGTCAAGTGAATTAGAAGTAAGTATTTTTTTCAAGTTACTTAGATATATCGCTTATCTTAAATGTCTGTTCAATAATCGTCATTGGCTCTTTCTCTAAATTTTATTCTTGATATCTAGAAAAGAGTGTTTTCATTGTACTCCCAATTTCTCTTATTTTTATTTTCCATATGGTATGTATTACTGTTTTTTATTCTCTATAGTGAGCAGCAGAAAATAGTTACCATCCACATGCCCAACACTGGCATAGGGTTTTTTTTTGTTTACTAGAAAACAGATAATACTAAAACCTATGTACTTTTCTCAACTTAGTTGGGCCCAAGGATTTCCCTACAATTGACTAATTCATAATCTGATTATAGATGGTTAGAGTTATATATAGGTCACATATAATTTTGTTGTAGATTTACAAAATTAATACTCTAATGAAAAGTGACAAATTTATTTTCAATACAGACGCATTAACAAAATTCATGTAAACTACAGCTAGGAATATTATTTGGAAGGAAATAGTAATATTTGTATTTAAAAGAGTAACATATAAATAAGAACATCATAGAATACAATTTTTTTGAAAAAAATTCAAATAGCACATGCATGTAATGAAGACCTTTTATTAGTTTTATTGTTTTGTATTACCCTTTAATCTGCTTACAAAATTTACATGAGTTTATCCTCATCGTTTATGATTTATCCAAAATTTAATGTAATTTTAAATAAGTAGTCTAATCTTTCATTCATTGTCTTGAGCAACCGTCGAAGAATTCAAACTTTAAAAATGAAACCCAATAAAATTAACTTACATACTAAATCGCTTGATGTACATTTGGCTTGAAAAGTACTGGGTACTTATGAAGGTGGTTAATCTTGTAACAGAAATGTACATCTAGTGATTTAGGAAGTAAATTAATTTTATTGTGGTTATTGAGCCTTATTTTTGTTTGTTTAGTATAATTTAATTTTACTGACAAGTAATTGAAACCAGCAACTAACATAATGTTGAAACTATTTACTCCTGTGCTTCTTGCTTAAATCTGTCCACACTTGATTCTCATATTACTATGTAAAGATGTTTTATCCTTGCGTTAAAATAATATGTACTACATGAACAACAGACGAATTATGTTTATTGATTTGTTACTCAATTTGGGAATTTGAGGAGATATATGTACCTGCAAATATGCTTTATGTGTTAATTGTATAAAGGCAATAGATATAATTTTATCACACAGAAATTGCAAAAAATGCATTGTCAAGCTTCAACTTTTAACAAAACCTTTTTAGAGCAGTAAACAAAAATAATGATGATGATGATAATAATAATAAATCAGCTCTTGTAATGCAAAAATGATGCCTATTTTCAATTAACTTATGGGAGAAAAGTTTAAATTTTTTTGTTTTCCATCAGGCCTGTAAAATGCAGTGATAATAGAGACCCAAAGCAAAGTAAAAAATAGTGTGTTTATGTAACGGAAATTTATTGTTCTGCCTCTTCATTGTTTTTCCTTATAGAATTATTTCTAAAATATTTTATGCCATTTTCCAATGAAATATGAAACACGATTATTTCACGCATTATATGTTATTAGTTCATTGTGCTTGATCTATGGAACAAGCTTTCCTGTAGTTATGGGAAAGTAAAAAACGTCATAGAAATAGCGGGTGTGTATAAAGTACGAAAGAGATCTCTATATAGGGTGTGTAACCGCGTGGCAGGGTTTGGTTTAATAATCTTCTTCTATCTACATTGTGCAAATTGAAATACAGGCCAACGTTAATTGGAGTCTGGTCTCAAAGCATAGAGTATGGCAAGTTTTTATGGCGGAAACTGTTAAACACAGTCACTTTGAACAGCCTTAACCTACATGAATGAAAAATAATAAAGAGCAACCACTCAGAATGCACTCTCCCCGAACTTCTCAAGAGAGAAGCGAACGATCATCGATGACATACAGGGAAAATAAATTCCCCATAAGTCTTCCTCACGCTCAAGGAAAAGTGCTAAAATTCATCAACATGGTTGGAGAACACTTCCAGGTTTGGAAATGTCTGTGTGAAGATATACTACAGAAATGATCCTGTGAAGTATGATCTTGGTTGTAGACAGGTTCCACTCCTCCAAATGTAAACTGCCTTCACTTAATCCGTGAGTGGTTGTTTTAATTCGGTTATTTATTGTAACAACTACAACAACTATGCAGTTTCTTTAAGTGCATAACGTAGAAATGTAACTTGTTTTTGTATTTAAATTATAAAATTATGATAAAAATGACATTTTATTAAATTAAAACATGTTTCTTTATTAAAATTAACAAAAACGTTTTTCAGAGTCATCTATCAGCGCCACAGTGAACTAAATAGCGCCGCTTAAATCTCGTTACACACAGAATAAAAGTCTGAAACTAAGAAAACATTTTAATTTATGACTTTCATTTAATTTATTATTCAACAGTGACAAATGCATAGCTCTTTTATGGAAATACAGTATTTAAAAAAAAATACTAAGTCGCCGATCTGGAATGTATATTGGTATAGGTAAAAATTATCAACGCGCCTGATAGGTATAATATTAAAAAATTGTCATAAAAAGTTCGGTCCCAACGCAATTACTTTGATAAAGAAAAATAATAATAATTGTGCGCGTTAGGTGTATTTTATGAACTTATACAAAATTAGTTTTGAAAAAAATACGTGAATTATATTTTCCGTTTGGAAAATTGTATAGGGAAATGTTTATAAGAATTGCTTATAAAAAAAATGTTTTTTAAAGAAAACTTGAGCATTCAAAATTCAAAATTATGAGAAATGAAGAGAAACTGCAAGGTAAAGAGATGGTTGATGAATTTAATTTGTGAATATTAAGGAAATAGAGGGAGAAAGATTAGTTTGGAACTGGTTAATATGAAAAAATTTTCTACATATAAGAAAACGGGCAAGAGATGATAAAAGTAAAATTAATGGGCCCATCCTTTCGGACGGGCATTGCAAAAATTAGTCTTATAGACTCATCATTTGTTCCCCTCCACGGAAATCTTTAGTAAAAGGCGAAAGATTTATGCGTATTGAAGGGAAACCAGAGTACAGATAACGGTCAAAAATTGTGTACACCCAAATGTCGGTCCTTTACAAGTCGTGAGAAGATCGTTAATATAAGCGGAGTTTTTACTGTTTTCTACTATATTTTTGCATCAGACATTTACGTATCGTTTTCCAATATAGTTTTAATTGTTTTTATTTGACATGCATTACATTTTATGCACTTATAAATTAACAACTATTAAAAACCTCAATATCGGGATGGAGAACATTATGTTAGGAAACATGCTGTAAAAGTTGCGCTGTTCGCTAAGAGATAGCGCTCGAAGCAAAAAATCTTTCTATCCAGTTACAGTAATGTGGAAGAAATAGTTTTTAAGTTAATGATTTTTCAGTTACTGATTTATAGGTTAAAACGCTAACCAAATTAGACATTTAAAATTTAGAATGGGTTTTAGAATTACCTTATAAACAATATTAGAATATTTGTACATACCATATATGAATTTACACTGTTTTTGTTCGATTCACAAAATATAATGTGTAGGCAGTATAAATGATGCTTTCTCAAAATGTAAAAATTCATGCAGTGAACATCTGCCAACTGCTGTTAGCATTAATAATTTCTAATTATTTGCTTTTGGATTTGGAGCAAAAATTTTTTTTTAAAAGTACCAAAGTATGATATTTCTCAAACACTAGTTATCAGTTGTTACAGTGTTTTATCTGTTATTTATCCTACAGAGTCATATAATAGTCCTTCAATATTAGTTATTATTATTAGTTTTTAATTAATTTTTTTTAACAAAGTCGTACCATAAACACTATTTAGGGATAATAGCTGCATTGGAGTTCTGTTAAGTATATGAGTCAAAGACAAGGCACAAAACAATATTTGTCATGAATTCTTGCCCATGACATGCCATTTGTAATGATAGTCACAATAGGTTGGAGCTCTTGTACCTTTATGGCGGTGATACTTGCTTTCTTCTCTCTCAATCTTTATATGTGTTTTGTTAAGTTTATATAATTTTTTTAAGAACACTCATCACATATAGTAGGCTACAGAAAATTATAAGGAAAAGGGAAAGAAATTGATTTCACATAAATTAAAAATGATGAAACTCTCTTCAACATTATAGACATCAGGGCGTTCAAAAAGTATAGCTTACATCGAAATAATTAGCTACCATTATGTCTTATTTTTTAGAACAATAAATTTGATTTCTGAAAAACAAAGAAGCATTATAAAGTATTTATAATATAAATACATGTACATGTCAGGAAATTAGATATAAAAAATTGAAAAGGGGTTGCATATGAAATGATTAATTTTTTGAATGAAGAGCAAAGAGAAGATAACTTTTATCTCTGGTAGCTGCTGTGTGTGTATTTTGAGTATGAGTTTGAAGTGTCAAGTGAATTAGAAGTAAGTATTTTTTTCAAGTTACTTAGATATATCGCTTATCTTAAATGTCTGTTCAATAATCGTCATTGGCTCTTTCTCTAAATTTTATTCTTGATATCTAGAAAAGAGTGTTTTCATTGTACTCCCAATTTCTCTTATTTTATTTTCCATATGGTATGTATTACTGTTTTTTATTCTCTATAGTGAGCAGCAGAAAATAGTTACCATCCACATGCCCAACACTGGCATAGGGTTTTTTTTTGTTTACTAGAAAACAGATAATACTAAAACCTATGTACTTTTCTCAACTTAGTTGGGCCCAAGGATTTCCCTACAATTGACTAATTCATAATCTGATTATAGATGGTTAGAGTTATATATAGGTCACATATAATTTTGTTGTAGATTTACAAAATTAATACTCTAATGAAAAGTGACAAATTTATTTTCAATACAGACGCATTAACAAAATTCATGTAAACTACAGCTAGGAATATTATTTGGAAGGAAATAGTAATATTTGTATTTAAAAGAGTAACATATAAATAAGAACATCATAGAATACAATTTTTTTGAAAAAAATTCAAATAGCACATGCATGTAATGAAGACCTTTTATTAGTTTTATTGTTTTGTATTACCCTTTAATCTGCTTACAAAATTTACATGAGTTTATCCTCATCGTTTATGATTTATCCAAAATTTAATGTAATTTTAAATAAGTAGTCTAATCTTTCATTCATTGTCTTGAGCAACCGTCGAAGAATTCAAACTTTAAAAATGAAACCCAATAAAATTAACTTACATACTAAATCGCTTGATGTACATTTGGCTTGAAAAGTACTGGGTACTTATGAAGGTGGTTAATCTTGTAACAGAAATGTACATCTAGTGATTTAGGAAGTAAATTAATTTTATTGTGGTTATTGAGCCTTATTTTTGTTTGTTTAGTATAATTTAATTTTACTGACAAGTAATTGAAACCAGCAACTAACATAATGTTGAAACTATTTACTCCTGTGCTTCTTGCTTAAATCTGTCCACACTTGATTCTCATATTACTATGTAAAGATGTTTTATCCTTGCGTTAAAATAATATGTACTACATGAACAACAGACGAATTATGTTTATTGATTTGTTACTCAATTTGGGAATTTGAGGAGATATATGTACCTGCAAATATGCTTTATGTGTTAATTGTATAAAGGCAATAGATATAATTTTATCACACAGAAATTGCAAAAAATGCATTGTCAAGCTTCAACTTTTAACAAAACCTTTTTAGAGCAGTAAACAAAAATAATGATGATGATGATGATGATAATAATAATAAATCAGCTCTTGTAATGCAAAAATGATGCCTATTTTCAATTAACTTATGGGAGAAAAGTTTAAATTTTTTTGTTTTCCATCAGGCCTGTAAAATGCAGTGATAATAGAGACCCAAAGCAAAGTAAAAAATAGTGTGTTTATGTAACGGAAATTTATTGTTCTGCCTCTTCATTGTTTTTCCTTATAGAATTATTTCTAAAATATTTTATGCCATTTTCCAATGAAATATGAAACACGATTATTTCACGCATTATATGTTATTAGTTCATTGTGCTTGATCTATGGAACAAGCTTTCCTGTAGTTATGGGAAAGTAAAAAACGTCATAGAAATAGCGGGTGTGTATAAAGTACGAAAGAGATCTCTATATAGGGTGTGTAACCGCGTGGCAGGGTTTGGTTTAATAATCTTCTTCTATCTACATTGTGCAAATTGAAATACAGGCCAACGTTAATTGGAGTCTGGTCTCAAAGCATAGAGTATGGCAAGTTTTTATGGCGGAAACTGTTAAACACAGTCACTTTGAATAGCCTTAACCTACATGAATGAAAAATAATAAAGAGCAACCACTCAGAATGCACTCTCCCCGAACTTCTCAAGAGAGAAGCGAACGATCATCGATGACATACAGGGAAAATAAATTCCCCATAAGTCTTCCTCACGCTCAAGGAAAAGTGCTAAAATTCATCAACATGGTTGGAGAACACTTCCAGGTTTGGAAATGTCTGTGTGAAGATATACTACAGAAATGATCCTGTGAAGTATGATCTTGGTTGTAGACAGGTTCCACTCCTCCAAATGTAAACTGCCTTCACTTAATCCGTGAGTGGTTGTTTTAATTCGGTTATTTATTGTAACAACTACAACAACTATGCAGTTTCTTTAAGTGCATAACGTAGAAATGTAACTTGTTTTTGTATTTAAATTATAAAATTATGATAAAAATGACATTTTATTAAATTAAAACATGTTTCTTTATTAAAATTAACAAAAACGTTTTTCAGAGTCATCTATCAGCGCCACAGTGAACTAAATAGCGCCGCTTAAATCTCGTTACACACAGAATAAAAGTCTGAAACTAAGAAAACATTTTAATTTATGACTTTCATTAAATTTATTATTCAACAGTGACAAATGCATAGCTCTTTTATGGAAATACAGTATTTAAAAAAAAATACTAAGTCGCCGATCTGGAATGTATATTGGTATAGGTAAAAATTATCAACGCGCCTGATAGGTATAATATTAAAAAATTGTCATAAAAAGTTCGGTCCCAACGCAATTACTTTGATAAAGAAAAATAATAATAATTGTGCGCGTTAGGTGTATTTTATGAACTTATACAAAATTAGTTTTGAAAAAAATACGTGAATTATATTTTCCGTTTGGAAAATTGTATAGGGAAATGTTTATAAGAATTGCTTATAAAAAAAATGTTTTTTAAAGAAAACTTGAGCATTCAAAATTCAAAATTATGAGAAATGAAGAGAAACTGCAAGGTAAAGAGATGGTTGATGAATTTAATTTGTGAATATTAAGGAAATAGAGGGAGAAAGATTAGTTTGGAACTGGTTAATATGAAAAAATTTTCTACATATAAGAAAACGGGCAAGAGATGATAAAAGTAAAATTAATGGGCCCATCCTTTCGGACGGGCATTGCAAAAATTAGTCTTATAGACTCATCATTTGTTCCCCTCCACGGAAATCTTTAGTAAAAGGCGAAAGATTTATGCGTATTGAAGGGAAACCAGAGTACAGATAACGGTCAAAAATTGTGTACACCCAAATGTCGGTCCTTTACAAGTCGTGAGAAGATCGTTAATATAAGCGGAGTTTTTACTGTTTTCTACTATATTTTTGCATCAGACATTTACGTATCGTTTTCCAATATAGTTTTAATTGTTTTTATTTGACATGCATTACATTTTATGCACTTATAAATTAACAACTATTAAAAACCTCAATATCGGGATGGAGAACATTATGTTAGGAAACATGCTGTAAAAGTTGCGCTGTTCGCTAAGAGATAGCGCTCGAAGCAAAAAATCTTTCTATCCAGTTACAGTAATGTGGAAGAAATAGTTTTTAAGTTAATGATTTTTCAGTTACTGATTTATAGGTTAAAACGCTAACCAAATTAGACATTTAAAATTTAGAATGGGTTTTAGAATTACCTTATAAACAATATTAGAATATTTGTACATACCATATATGAATTTACACTGTTTTTGTTCGATTCACAAAATATAATGTGTAGGCAGTATAAATGATGCTTTCTCAAAATGTAAAAATTCATGCAGTGAACATCTGCCAACTGCTGTTAGCATTAATAATTTCTAATTATTTGCTTTTGGATTTGGAGCAAAAATTTTTTTTTAAAAGTACCAAAGTATGATATTTCTCAAACACTAGTTATCAGTTGTTACAGTGTTTTATCTGTTATTTATCCTACAGAGTCATATAATAGTCCTTCAATATTAGTTATTATTATTAGTTTTTAATTAATTTTTTTTAACAAAGTCGTACCATAAACACTATTTAGGGATAATAGCTGCATTGGAGTTCTGTTAAGTATATGAGTCAAAGACAAGGCACAAAACAATATTTGTCATGAATTCTTGCCCATGACATGCCATTTGTAATGATAGTCACAATAGGTTGGAGCTCTTGTACCTTTATGGCGGTGATACTTGCTTTCTTCTCTCTCAATCTTTATATGTGTTTTGTTAAGTTTATATAATTTTTTTAAGAACACTCATCACATATAGTAGGCTACAGAAAATTATAAGGAAAAGGGAAAGAAATTGATTTCACATAAATTAAAAATGATGAAACTCTCTTCAACATTATAGACATCAGGGCGTTCAAAAAGTATAGCTTACATCGAAATAATTAGCTACCATTATGTCTTATTTTTTAGAACAATAAATTTGATTTCTGAAAAACAAAGAAGCATTATAAAGTATTTATAATATAAATACATGTACATGTCAGGAAATTAGATATAAAAAATTGAAAAGGGGTTGCATATGAAATGATTAATTTTTTGAATGAAGAGCAAAGAGAAGATAACTTTTATCTCTGGTAGCTGCTGTGTGTGTATTTTGAGTATGAGTTTGAAGTGTCAAGTGAATTAGAAGTAAGTATTTTTTTCAAGTTACTTAGATATATCGCTTATCTTAAATGTCTGTTCAATAATCGTCATTGGCTCTTTCTCTAAATTTTATTCTTGATATCTAGAAAAGAGTGTTTTCATTGTACTCCCAATTTCTCTTATTTTATTTTCCATATGGTATGTATTACTGTTTTTTATTCTCTATAGTGAGCAGCAGAAAATAGTTACCATCCACATGCCCAACACTGGCATAGGGTTTTTTTTTGTTTACTAGAAAACAGATAATACTAAAACCTATGTACTTTTCTCAACTTAGTTGGGCCCAAGGATTTCCCTACAATTGACTAATTCATAATCTGATTATAGATGGTTAGAGTTATATATAGGTCACATATAATTTTGTTGTAGATTTACAAAATTAATACTCTAATGAAAAGTGACAAATTTATTTTCAATACAGACGCATTAACAAAATTCATGTAAACTACAGCTAGGAATATTATTTGGAAGGAAATAGTAATATTTGTATTTAAAAGAGTAACATATAAATAAGAACATCATAGAATACAATTTTTTTGAAAAAAATTCAAATAGCACATGCATGTAATGAAGACCTTTTATTAGTTTTATTGTTTTGTATTACCCTTTAATCTGCTTACAAAATTTACATGAGTTTATCCTCATCGTTTATGATTTATCCAAAATTTAATGTAATTTTAAATAAGTAGTCTAATCTTTCATTCATTGTCTTGAGCAACCGTCGAAGAATTCAAACTTTAAAAATGAAACCCAATAAAATTAACTTACATACTAAATCGCTTGATGTACATTTGGCTTGAAAAGTACTGGGTACTTATGAAGGTGGTTAATCTTGTAACAGAAATGTACATCTAGTGATTTAGGAAGTAAATTAATTTTATTGTGGTTATTGAGCCTTATTTTTGTTTGTTTAGTATAATTTAATTTTACTGACAAGTAATTGAAACCAGCAACTAACATAATGTTGAAACTATTTACTCCTGTGCTTCTTGCTTAAATCTGTCCACACTTGATTCTCATATTACTATGTAAAGATGTTTTATCCTTGCGTTAAAATAATATGTACTACATGAACAACAGACGAATTATGTTTATTGATTTGTTACTCAATTTGGGAATTTGAGGAGATATATGTACCTGCAAATATGCTTTATGTGTTAATTGTATAAAGGCAATAGATATAATTTTATCACACAGAAATTGCAAAAAATGCATTGTCAAGCTTCAACTTTTAACAAAACCTTTTTAGAGCAGTAAACAAAAATAATGATGATGATGATGATGATAATAATAATATATCAGCTCTTGTAATGCAAAAATGATGCCTATTTTCAATTAACTTATGGGAGAAAAGTTTAAATTTTTTTGTTTTCCATCAGGCCTGTAAAATGCAGTGATAATAGAGACCCAAAGCAAAGTAAAAAATAGTGTGTTTATGTAACGGAAATTTATTGTTCTGCCTCTTCATTGTTTTTCCTTATAGAATTATTTCTAAAATATTTTATGCCATTTTCCAATGAAATATGAAACACGATTATTTCACGCATTATATGTTATTAGTTCATTGTGCTTGATCTATGGAACAAGCTTTCCTGTAGTTATGGGAAAGTAAAAAACGTCATAGAAATAGCGGGTGTGTATAAAGTACGAAAGAGATCTCTATATAGGGTGTGTAACCGCGTGGCAGGGTTTGGTTTAATAATCTTCTTCTATCTACATTGTGCAAATTGAAATACAGGCCAACGTTAATTGGAGTCTGGTCTCAAAGCATAGAGTATGGCAAGTTTTTATGGCGGAAACTGTTAAACACAGTCACTTTGAACAGCCTTAACCTACATGAATGAAAAATAATAAAGAGCAACCACTCAGAATGCACTCTCCCCGAACTTCTCAAGAGAGAAGCGAACGATCATCGATGACATACAGGGAAAATAAATTCCCCATAAGTCTTCCTCACGCTCAAGGAAAAGTGCTAAAATTCATCAACATGGTTGGAGAACACTTCCAGGTTTGGAAATGTCTGTGTGAAGATATACTACAGAAATGATCCTGTGAAGTATGATCTTGGTTGTAGACAGGTTCCACTCCTCCAAATGTAAACTGCCTTCACTTAATCCGTGAGTGGTTGTTTTAATTCGGTTATTTATTGTAACAACTACAACAACTATGCAGTTTCTTTAAGTGCATAACGTAGAAATGTAACTTGTTTTTGTATTTAAATTATAAAATTATGATAAAAATGACATTTTATTAAATTAAAACATGTTTCTTTATTAAAATTAACAAAAACGTTTTTCAGAGTCATCTATCAGCGCCACAGTGAACTAAATAGCGCCGCTTAAATCTCGTTACACACAGAATAAAAGTCTGAAACTAAGAAAACATTTTAATTTATGACTTTCATTAAATTTATTATTCAACAGTGACAAATGCATAGCTCTTTTATGGAAATACAGTATTTAAAAAAAAATACTAAGTCGCCGATCTGGAATGTATATTGGTATAGGTAAAAATTATCAACGCGCCTGATAGGTATAATATTAAAAAATTGTCATAAAAAGTTCGGTCCCAACGCAATTACTTTGATAAAGAAAAATAATAATAATTGTGCGCGTTAGGTGTATTTTATGAACTTATACAAAATTAGTTTTGAAAAAAATACGTGAATTATATTTTCCGTTTGGAAAATTGTATAGGGAAATGTTTATAAGAATTGCTTATAAAAAAAATGTTTTTTAAAGAAAACTTGAGCATTCAAAATTCAAAATTATGAGAAATGAAGAGAAACTGCAAGGTAAAGAGATGGTTGATGAATTTAATTTGTGAATATTAAGGAAATAGAGGGAGAAAGATTAGTTTGGAACTGGTTAATATGAAAAAATTTTCTACATATAAGAAAACGGGCAAGAGATGATAAAAGTAAAATTAATGGGCCCATCCTTTCGGACGGGCATTGCAAAAATTAGTCTTATAGACTCATCATTTGTTCCCCTCCACGGAAATCTTTAGTAAAAGGCGAAAGATTTATGCGTATTGAAGGGAAACCAGAGTACAGATAACGGTCAAAAATTGTGTACACCCAAATGTCGGTCCTTTACAAGTCGTGAGAAGATCGTTAATATAAGCGGAGTTTTTACTGTTTTCTACTATATTTTTGCATCAGACATTTACGTATCGTTTTCCAATATAGTTTTAATTGTTTTTATTTGACATGCATTACATTTTATGCACTTATAAATTAACAACTATTAAAAACCTCAATATCGGGATGGAGAACATTATGTTAGGAAACATGCTGTAAAAGTTGCGCTGTTCGCTAAGAGATAGCGCTCGAAGCAAAAAATCTTTCTATCCAGTTACAACTCTTGCCTGAGTACTTGAGCAGGTAGGACGTATTGACTAAGGCTTTGTCGAAAAAGGCGCGGCATAGTTCCTTTGTGTTCAGTGCACGTGTGTTCCATTGTTCCGAATATAGGCATTTAAGTTTAGTGAACTTTTGAACAGAGCTAAATTTAAGTGTTACTGTGAATTGTGTTGTGTTAGTTTTTAATTAAAAACAAGTGATAGCATAAGATTATAAATTTAAATAGGCTAGACGTTTAGATTTAGAACTAGGCTAGCGTAAAGACCGTGTTATAACCGTGACAAAACTCTTTAGGTTACTTTTTTTAGACTAAAACCTGACAACCTGTACCTGCAGTAACCCACTTTCTACATACAAGCCGGCCCTGCGGGCCGACTTGCTATCCCTACACCCTTCCTGCAATGTCGAATATAGAGGCACAACGCGGGACCCCAAGCGACGGGGCTGAGTCAATGGGGACAAGTTCCTCTCAGGGTAAGTCCACCCCCTTGAGGGTGTACGGACCTGCGAGGGCGTCTTCCGCGGCTATGGCGGCGGCGCTTGGCGGGCCCTCCGACGGCCCATCTCGACCAGCAACTCCTCTCAGCACCTACTCCCAATCAGAGCTAGGCACTGACTACACCATGACGGAGGGTTCTGCTGCTGAATCCGCCAACGATGATGCCGGGTATCGGCCTGTCGTAAGGAGGAAGAGGAAGAAGCAGACTCGCCAGTCCGACTCCGGTACCGAAACCACGGCGAAACGAAAGACCGTGGACCCTGTGAAGACTGCCGGCGCTGTTGCCAGCGCAGTGGCTCACAGAGCTCCACAAATGGTCACGGACTCGCCTATGACAGACTTAGCTAAAAACATAAAATCTACCGGGGCAGCGGCCAAAATCCCTGCAATCACGATCTACCCAGATCACCACCGCTTAATCGACATTAGTAAGGAATTTAAGTCCAAATACAACCCTTACTTTTATTTAGCAACGAAGGTGAAGGATGGAGTGAAGCTCCAAACCAGCACCTACGAAGACTACATTAACCTCCAGAGGTACCTTGGGGAGAAGGGTGTGCCCCACCACGTATTCCGCCTCGAAAATGCGAGGACATTTAAAGTAGTAGTTCGAGGGGTGGATGAATCCACCGAAACAGCGGAGGTCGGAAACGACCTTAAAAGCAGGGGTATGGAGGTCCTCAAAGTGTCCCAAATGAAGGGACACTTTACCAAGGAGCCTCTGCCCATGTTCCTTGTGGAGCTAGCGTCCGAAAAAGACGCTCGTGAAGCAATGGCGCTGACTAGTATTTGTTTCATGCGGGTACGAGTGGAAGCTTACAGGCAGCCCACAGGTCCTGTGCAATGCTTCAACTGCCAGAGGATAGGCCATACAACAAGCTGTTGTAAGGCTACTCCTCGGTGCGTTAAATGTGGCGAGGGCCACGATTCCAAAACCTGCACAAAGGATCGAGACCACTTCAAGTGTATCCTCTGCGGGGCTAACCACACCGCGAACTATCGAGGCTGCGCCATTTACAAGCAGGCCGCCAAATCCAAGGCCCAGGCAAAGAAGAAGGTCGATGGGGATAAAACCCCAAAAACGGCCCCTTCAGCCAAAACAAAAACACAGGTGCCTGCTCCACGGTACACAACACCGAACATTTCCTACGCCCAAGCATCTGCTTCGGCCACCTCTGGGAAACCGGTGCAGATGCCACCTCCTACCATTACTTCCCCCAAACCGGCTCTAATTCCAACACCTAACTTACTGACACCCAATTCCATTTCTGGCCCTAAGGCAGGGTCGTCAACGACACCCCCCGTTCCTAAAGCCAGGGTTAATCCCCCGCAAAAGGAACGAGAGGATAAACGCCCCAAGCCCACAAAGGCCAGGACGGTTTCCCAACCTCAGCCAGAGCCACATGTGGCTCCTGCAGCCCCCGTTAACCCACCCCTGACCATACCTACCTCGTCCGCTTCTATAGACTGGGCGAAAGGGACCTTTGAACCGCTCCTAAGAGTTGTTAACTCTGCTCTGACCTGGGAAGCCTTCACGGGCGGACTGGGTCTTTTCATTGTCAAGACCTTATCCTCACCTCCCAAAACCTTCTCAGAATTCCTGACTTCCTTCATCCAGTACGTCTCCTCTGTCAACCATGGATAGGTTACCGGTTCTGATATGGAATGCCAACGGCGTTAAATATAAAAAACTAGAGCTTCTTCGCTATATGCAAAGAAACAATTATAAACTAGCGCTGATTACAGAAACACACCTAAACCCCCAAGATAAATTCTCAATGCCAAACTTTAAAGTTTACCGCACTGACAGGACAACTAGAAGCCGCGGCGGTACGGCTATAATAATAGATAAACGCATTAAACATTTTGAATTGTTTTTGCCCGCACTCACATGCGTTGAAGCAACAGCTATTAGGCTTGAGCTCAACGGCAGCACAACAACACTTGTATCAGCGTACAAACCCCCGGGTTCTGTTGATTACACTCGCGATTTAGAAGTTCTTTTACAGACCTCTAGTAGGGTAATAGTCGCCGGGGACCTCAATTCTAAACACACATGCTGGGGCTGTAAGTCTACAAACACTGGAGGCCGGCAACTCCAAACCTTCTTACAAAACACAACAGCTATACTGCTGGCCCCTCCTGAACCAACACACCACAGCACTTACCACACGGAAGACATTTTGGATATAGCTATTGCGAAAGGTCTGCTAGTGTCACCGCAACTTCACGTCGATAGAGATCTGAATTCAGATCACTACCCCGTGATAATGGCGGTTTCTGGAAGCCCTGTTCGCAAAGAGCTAAGGAAAGTGTTGAACTACAGACTGGCTGACTGGGAGTTATTCCAGTCCCAGCTGGACAGCACTCTACCTGCCACCCTAAATGTCGACTCACCACTGGACATAGACAAAGCCGTCGGCAGCCTTACGACGGCAATACGTACTGCGATTACTAACGCGGTACCAGTTAAATGTCAGCCCAGACACTATGTACACATACCAAGGCACATACTACAGCTAATCACCCGGCGAAATAGGATCCGGCGGGCATTGCAACACGGGGTAAACAGATGCGTTCCACACACAACACTTAATCGCCTTAAGAGGCAAATTAGGCGGGAACTAATTCAGTACAAAGTCGATGGCTTCCAAGCGGAATTGGCGACCTTAAACACAACAGACACACCCATCTGGCCGATGGTCAAACACTTCACGCGAGAACCGCTGCGCTATCCCCCACTCATCGGCCCGAATGGGCAGGTGGGCGACCCGGTCGACAAAGTTAACTTGTTTGCTGACACGCTTGAGAGCACGTTCCAACCAAACGACCAACCAGCTGATGCAGCCGTTACAGCTAAAGTAGATTTAGAAACAGCACAGTTTGCCTATTGCCCTACATTAGAGCCAAACACTGACACAACAATCACAGAGATAAAGTGGGCAATCTCACAAACAAACTCCAGGAAAGCTCCTGGACCAGACACCATCACCAACACAACGCTAAAAAACCTCACGGAGAAAGCGATCATTTATCTGTCAAACATCTATAATGCTATACTCCGGACACAACACTTCCCGGACGCTTGGAAGGAGGCCAAGATCTTGGTCTTCCCCAAACCGGGAAAAGACCACAACAAACCTGATTCATATAGACCGATAAGCTTGTTGAATACGATGGGCAAGGTATTTGAAAAAATTTTGCTCAAACGTATCAACAAGCATATCCACACACACAACATACTGAGGCCAGAGCAATTTGGCTTTAGGACAAAACACTCGGCTACGCATCAGCTGATGAGAGTGGTGGAGCATGCAACCAAGGGTTTCAACAATTACTGCTCGACTGGGGTAGTCTTCCTGGACATTGAAAAGGCCTTTGACCGGGTCTGGCACAACGGGCTCTTAGCGAAACTTCGTCACTATGGCTTTCCAGACGGGCTCATACACCTAGTTAGCTCATACCTGTCCAACCGTAAGTTTAGGGTTGATGTAGATCAAGCTCAATCTACACTACGGACTATACGGGCTGGAGTCCCTCAGGGCTCAATTATTGGGCCCGTATTGTTCAACATCTACATCAACGACATACCGACAACACTCAACACACAAGTGGCCATATTTGCAGATGACACCGCGTTATCCGCTCAGTCATGGAAACCACATCTAATACACTTATATTTACAGGACCACCTTACAGTACTAGAATCATGGCTGAGCTACTGGAGAGTTAAGGTGAACGTGGCCAAGTGCCAGGCTTTGCTTCTCTCCAAACGTAGGACACACCAACTCAACACACCTCTAAAACTATTAGGCGAGGACATTCACTGGGGGAATCAGGTCAAATATCTGGGAGTCATACTCGACAGAGGCCTGACTTGGGACCCTCACATTACCAACACGTTAAAAAAAGCAACAATTAGATTAACACAACTATATCCTATGCTTAACAGAACAAGCCCACTTTCACTACGGGCGGCCACTACTATATACGTATCTATGTTGCGCAGCATACTCACCTACGCATCACCCGTCTGGGGCCATGCAGGTAACACACGCACACACAGACTACAGTTATTCCAAAACAAGGTTTTGCGAATAATCACGAAGGCACCTAGATGTACAAGATTAACACTGCTTCACACTGACTTAAAAGTGCCTTTCATCAAACAACACCTCCGACACTTGGCAACAAAGTTCTACAAACAGGCTCACGCACATACAACATCAACACTCATTTCCTCACTGGGTAGATATGACCCCACCCACGACACACACAGACGGCCGCTGTCCTTACTGACCGCCTAGCTCACACCATAGCACAAAAATAAAATATACATACTAATAAATTCTGCTTCACAGTTATGTTCCAGGTGACGCAGGGGCACATCTCCAGGGCCGCAGCATAGCCCCAACGGAAGTAATAATTTGATTGCATGCCTTTTCAGTTTCGAGTAGGCAGCAGAAGAAGAGGTGCATGCCATTCCTGCCATAGACTCACTAACAAGGTATTTGTAAGGTAATACTCCCCCTTATTCCTTAGCATGAGGTGATCCAAGCCCCCAGGGTTCCTGCATGATCTGTCGCGGGATTTTTCCTGGCAGGGTTTCTTTCTTGCCAGGTTTTTTCATCCCGCTCTTAACGCGACACTTACCGTACTGTTTCATTTCACTATCTCCTGATTCTCCATGGTAAGAGCTTATGAGCTTGGTACATGGGCAATCAATCCCGTTTCCTTCATTCGCGGTAGGGATACTAACCGCATGCGCATGTGAGACGGAGGTAGCTCGCTAGAGGTTGGCTGCCACGAGGGCTGGGCGGGTTTTGGGGGCTCAGACCCGGGTTAAAAAAAAAAAAAAAAAAATATCCAGTTACAGTAATGTGGAAGAAATAGTTTTTAAGTTAATGATTTTTCAGTTACTGATTTATAGGTTAAAACGCTAACCAAATTAGACATTTAAAATTTAGAATGGGTTTTAGAATTACCTTATAAACAATATTAGAATATTTGTACATACCATATATGAATTTACACTGTTTTTGTTCGATTCACAAAATATAATGTGTAGGCAGTATAAATGATGCTTTCTCAAAATGTAAAAATTCATGCAGTGAACATCTGCCAACTGCTGTTAGCATTAATAATTTCTAATTATTTGCTTTTGGATTTGGAGCAAAAATTTTTTTTTTAAAGTACCAAAGTATGATATTTCTCAAACACTAGTTATCAGTTGTTACAGTGTTTTATGTGTTATTTATCCTACAGAGTCATATAATAGTCCTTCAATATTAGTTATTATTATTAGTTTTTAATTAATTTTTTTTAACAAAGTCGTACCATAAACACTATTTAGGGATAATAGCTGCATTGGAGTTCTGTTAAGTATATGAGTCAAAGACAAGGCACAAAACAATATTTGTCATGAATTCTTGCCCATGACATGCCATTTGTAATGATAGTCACAATAGGTTGGAGCTCTTGTACCTTTATGGCGGTGATACTTGCTTTCTTCTCTCTCAATCTTTATATGTGTTTTGTTAAGTTTATATAATTTTTTTAAGAACACTCATCACATATAGTAGGCTACAGAAAATTATAAGGAAAAGGGAAAGAAATAGATTTCACATAAATTAAAAATGATGAAACTCTCTTCAACATTATAGACATCAGGGCGTTCAAAAAGTATAGCTTACATCGAAATAATTAGCTACCATTATGTCTTATTTTTTAGAACAATAAATTTGATTTCTGAAAAACAAAGAAGCATTATAAAGTATTTATAATATAAATACATGTACATGTCAGGAAATTAGATATAAAAAATTGAAAAGGGGTTGCATATGAAATGATTAATTTTTTGAATGAAGAGCAAAGAGAAGATAACTTTTATCTCTGGTAGCTGCTGTGTGTGTATTTTGAGTATGAGTTTGAAGTGTCAAGTGAATTAGAAGTAAGTATTTTTTTCAAGTTACTTAGATATATCGCTTATCTTAAATGTCTGTTCAATAATCGTCATTGGCTCTTTCTCTAAATTTTATTCTTGATATCTAGAAAAGAGTGTTTTCATTGTACTCCCAATTTCTCTTATTTTTATTTTCCATATGGTATGTATTACTGTTTTTTATTCTCTATAGTGAGCAGCAGAAAATAGTTACCATCCACATGCCCAACACTGGCATAGGGTTTTTTTTTGTTTACTAGAAAACAGATAATACTAAAACCTATGTACTTTTCTCAACTTAGTTGGGCCCAAGGATTTCCCTACAATTGACTAATTCATAATCTGATTATAGATGGTTAGAGTTATATATAGGTCACATATAATTTTGTTGTAGATTTACAAAATTAATACTCTAATGAAAAGTGACAAATTTATTTTCAATACAGACGCATTAACAAAATTCATGTAAACTACAGCTAGGAATATTATTTGGAAGGAAATAGTAATATTTGTATTTAAAAGAGTAACATATAAATAAGAACATCATAGAATACAATTTTTTTGAAAAAAATTCAAATAGCACATGCATGTAATGAAGACCTTTTATTAGTTTTATTGTTTTGTATTACCCTTTAATCTGCTTACAAAATTTACATGAGTTTATCCTCATCGTTTATGATTTATCCAAAATTTAATGTAATTTTAAATAAGTAGTCTAATCTTTCATTCATTGTCTTGAGCAACCGTCGAAGAATTCAAACTTTAAAAATGAAACCCAATAAAATTAACTTACATACTAAATCGCTTGATGTACATTTGGCTTGAAAAGTACTGGGTACTTATGAAGGTGGTTAATCTTGTAACAGAAATGTACATCTAGTGATTTAGGAAGTAAATTAATTTTATTGTGGTTATTGAGCCTTATTTTTGTTTGTTTAGTATAATTTAATTTTACTGACAAGTAATTGAAACCAGCAACTAACATAATGTTGAAACTATTTACTCCTGTGCTTCTTGCTTAAATCTGTCCACACTTGATTCTCATATTACTATGTAAAGATGTTTTATCCTTGCGTTAAAATAATATGTACTACATGAACAACAGACGAATTATGTTTATTGATTTGTTACTCAATTTGGGAATTTGAGGAGATATATGTACCTGCAAATATGCTTTATGTGTTAATTGTATAAAGGCAATAGATATAATTTTATTACACAGAAATTGCAAAAAATGCATTGTCAAGCTTCAACTTTTAACAAAACCTTTTTAGAGCAGTAAACAAAAATAATGATGATGATGATGATGATAATAATAATAAATCAGCTCTTGTAATGCAAAAATGATGCCTATTTTCAATTAACTTATGGGAGAAAAGTTTAAATTTTTTTGTTTTCCATCAGGCCTGTAAAATGCAGTGATAATAGAGACCCAAAGCAAAGTAAAAAATAGTGTGTTTATGTAACGGAAATTTATTGTTCTGCCTCTTCATTGTTTTTCCTTATAGAATTATTTCTAAAATATTTTATGCCATTTTCCAATGAAATATGAAACACGATTATTTCACGCATTATATGTTATTAGTTCATTGTGCTTGATCTATGGAACAAGCTTTCCTGTAGTTATGGGAAAGTAAAAAACGTCATAGAAATAGCGGGTGTGTATAAAGTACGAAAGAGATCTCTATATAGGGTGTGTAACCGCGTGGCAGGGTTTGGTTTAATAATCTTCTTCTATCTACATTGTGCAAATTGAAATACAGGCCAACGTTAATTGGAGTCTGGTCTCAAAGCATAGAGTATGGCAAGTTTTTATGGCGGAAACTGTTAAACACAGTCACTTTGAACAGCCTTAACCTACATGAATGAAAAATAATAAAGAGCAACCACTCAGAATGCACTCTCCCCGAACTTCTCAAGAGAGAAGCGAACGATCATCGATGACATACAGGGAAAATAAATTCCCCATAAGTCTTCCTCACGCTCAAGGAAAAGTGCTAAAATTCATCAACATGGTTGGAGAACACTTCCAGGTTTGGAAATGTCTGTGTGAAGATATACTACAGAAATGATCCTGTGAAGTATGATCTTGGTTGTAGACAGGTTCCACTCCTCCAAATGTAAACTGCCTTCACTTAATCCGTGAGTGGTTGTTTTAATTCGGTTATTTATTGTAACAACTACAACAACTATGCAGTTTCTTTAAGTGCATAACGTAGAAATGTAACTTGTTTTTGTATTTAAATTATAAAATTATGATAAAAATGACATTTTATTAAATTAAAACATGTTTCTTTATTAAAATTAACAAAAACGTTTTTCAGAGTCATCTATCAGCGCCACAGTGAACTAAATAGCGCCGCTTAAATCTCGTTACACACAGAATAAAAGTCTGAAACTAAGAAAACATTTTAATTTATGACTTTCATTTAATTTATTATTCAACAGTGACAAATGCATAGCTCTTTTATGGAAATACAGTATTTAAAAAAAAATACTAAGTCGCCGATCTGGAATGTATATTGGTATAGGTAAAAATTATCAACGCGCCTGATAGGTATAATATTAAAAAATTGTCATAAAAAGTTCGGTCCCAACGCAATTACTTTGATAAAGAAAAATAATAATAATTGTGCGCGTTAGGTGTATTTTATGAACTTATACAAAATTAGTTTTGAAAAAAATACGTGAATTATATTTTCCGTTTGGAAAATTGTATAGGGAAATGTTTATAAGAATTGCTTATAAAAAAAATGTTTTTTAAAGAAAACTTGAGCATTCAAAATTCAAAATTATGAGAAATGAAGAGAAACTGCAAGGTAAAGAGATGGTTGATGAATTTAATTTGTGAATATTAAGGAAATAGAGGGAGAAAGATTAGTTTGGAACTGGTTAATATGAAAAAATTTTCTACATATAAGAAAACGGGCAAGAGATGATAAAAGTAAAATTAATGGGCCCATCCTTTCGGACGGGCATTGCAAAAATTAGTCTTATAGACTCATCATTTGTTCCCCTCCACGGAAATCTTTAGTAAAAGGCGAAAGATTTATGCGTATTGAAGGGAAACCAGAGTACAGATAACGGTCAAAAATTGTGTACACCCAAATGTCGGTCCTTTACAAGTCGTGAGAAGATCGTTAATATAAGCGGAGTTTTTACTGTTTTCTACTATATTTTTGCATCAGACATTTACGTATCGTTTTCCAATATAGTTTTAATTGTTTTTATTTGACATGCATTACATTTTATGCACTTATAAATTAAAAACTATTAAAAACCTCAATATCGGGATGGAGAACATTATGTTAGGAAACATGCTGTAAAAGTTGCGCTGTTCGCTAAGAGATAGCGCTCGAAGCAAAAAATCTTTCTATCCAGTTACAGTAATGTGGAAGAAATAGTTTTTAAGTTAATGATTTTTCAGTTACTGATTTATAGGTTAAAACGCTAACCAAATTAGACATTTAAAATTTAGAATGGGTTTTAGAATTACCTTATAAACAATATTAGAATATTTGTACATACCATATATGAATTTACACTGTTTTTGTTCGATTCACAAAATATAATGTGTAGGCAGTATAAATGATGCTTTCTCAAAATGTAAAAATTCATGCAGTGAACATCTGCCAACTGCTGTTAGCATTAATAATTTCTAATTATTTGCTTTTGGATTTGGAGCAAAAATTTTTTTTTAAAAGTACCAAAGTATGATATTTCTCAAACACTAGTTATCAGTTGTTACAGTGTTTTATCTGTTATTTATCCTACAGAGTCATATAATAGTCCTTCAATATTAGTTATTATTATTAGTTTTTAATTAATTTTTTTTAACAAAGTCGTACCATAAACACTATTTAGGGATAATAGCTGCATTGGAGTTCTGTTAAGTATATGAGTCAAAGACAAGGCACAAAACAATATTTGTCATGAATTCTTGCCCATGACATGCCATTTGTAATGATAGTCACAATAGGTTGGAGCTCTTGTACCTTTATGGCGGTGATACTTGCTTTCTTCTCTCTCAATCTTTATATGTGTTTTGTTAAGTTTATATAATTTTTTTAAGAACACTCATCACATATAGTAGGCTACAGAAAATTATAAGGAAAAGGGAAAGAAATAGATTTCACATAAATTAAAAATGATGAAACTCTCTTCAACATTATAGACATCAGGGCGTTCAAAAAGTATAGCTTACATCGAAATAATTAGCTACCATTATGTCTTATTTTTTAGAACAATAAATTTGATTTCTGAAAAACAAAGAAGCATTATAAAGTATTTATAATATAAATACATGTACATGTCAGGAAATTAGATATAAAAAATTGAAAAGGGGTTGCATATGAAATGATTAATTTTTTGAATGAAGAGCAAAGAGAAGATAACTTTTATCTCTGGTAGCTGCTGTGTGTGTATTTTGAGTATGAGTTTGAAGTGTCAAGTGAATTAGAAGTAAGTATTTTTTTCAAGTTACTTAGATATATCGCTTATCTTAAATGTCTGTTCAATAATCGTCATTGGCTCTTTCTCTAAATTTTATTCTTGATATCTAGAAAAGAGTGTTTTCATTGTACTCCCAATTTCTCTTATTTTTATTTTCCATATGGTATGTATTACTGTTTTTTATTCTCTATAGTGAGCAGCAGAAAATAGTTACCATCCACATGCCCAACACTGGCATAGGGTTTTTTTTTGTTTACTAGAAAACAGATAATACTAAAACCTATGTACTTTTCTCAACTTAGTTGGGCCCAAGGATTTCCCTACAATTGACTAATTCATAATCTGATTATAGATGGTTAGAGTTATATATAGGTCACATATAATTTTGTTGTAGATTTACAAAATTAATACTCTAATGAAAAGTGACAAATTTATTTTCAATACAGACGCATTAACAAAATTCATGTAAACTACAGCTAGGAATATTATTTGGAAGGAAATAGTAATATTTGTATTTAAAAGAGTAACATATAAATAAGAACATCATAGAATACAATTTTTTTGAAAAAAATTCAAATAGCACATGCATGTAATGAAGACCTTTTATTAGTTTTATTGTTTTGTATTACCCTTTAATCTGCTTACAAAATTTACATGAGTTTATCCTCATCGTTTATGATTTATCCAAAATTTAATGTAATTTTAAATAAGTAGTCTAATCTTTCATTCATTGTCTTGAGCAACCGTCGAAGAATTCAAACTTTAAAAATGAAACCCAATAAAATTAACTTACATACTAAATCGCTTGATGTACATTTGGCTTGAAAAGTACTGGGTACTTATGAAGGTGGTTAATCTTGTAACAGAAATGTACATCTAGTGATTTAGGAAGTAAATTAATTTTATTGTGGTTATTGAGCCTTATTTTTGTTTGTTTAGTATAATTTAATTTTACTGACAAGTAATTGAAACCAGCAACTAACTTAATGTTGAAACTATTTACTCCTGTGCTTCTTGCTTAAATCTGTCCACACTTGATTCTCATATTACTATGTAAAGATGTTTTATCCTTGCGTTAAAATAATATGTACTACATGAACAACAGACGAATTATGTTTATTGATTTGTTACTCAATTTGGGAATTTGAGGAGATATATGTACCTGCAAATATGCTTTATGTGTTAATTGTATAAAGGCAATAGATATAATTTTATCACACAGAAATTGCAAAAAATGCATTGTCAAGCTTCAACTTTTAACAAAACCTTTTTAGAGCAGTAAACAAAAATAATGATGATGATGATGATGATAATAATAATAAATCAGCTCTTGTAATGCAAAAATGATGCCTATTTTCAATTAACTTATGGGAGAAAAGTTTAAATTTTTTTGTTTTCCATCAGGCCTGTAAAATGCAGTGATAATAGAGACCCAAAGCAAAGTAAAAAATAGTGTGTTTATGTAACGGAAATTTATTGTTCTGCCTCTTCATTGTTTTTCCTTATAGAATTATTTCTAAAATATTTTATGCCATTTTCCAATGAAATATGAAACACGATTATTTCACGCATTATATGTTATTAGTTCATTGTGCTTGATCTATGGAACAAGCTTTCCTGTAGTTATGGGAAAGTAAAAAACGTCATAGAAATAGCGGGTGTGTATAAAGTACGAAAGAGATCTCTATATAGGGTGTGTAACCGCGTGGCAGGGTTTGGTTTAATAATCTTCTTCTATCTACATTGTGCAAATTGAAATACAGGCCAACGTTAATTGGAGTCTGGTCTCAAAGCATAGAGTATGGCAAGTTTTTATGGCGGAAACTGTTAAACACAGTCACTTTGAATAGCCTTAACCTACATGAATGAAAAATAATAAAGAGCAACCACTCAGAATGCACTCTCCCCGAACTTCTCAAGAGAGAAGCGAACGATCATCGATGACATACAGGGAAAATAAATTCCCCATAAGTCTTCCTCACGCTCAAGGAAAAGTGCTAAAATTCATCAACATGGTTGGAGAACACTTCCAGGTTTGGAAATGTCTGTGTGAAGATATACTACAGAAATGATCCTGTGAAGTATGATCTTGGTTGTAGACAGGTTCCACTCCTCCAAATGTAAACTGCCTTCACTTAATCCGTGAGTGGTTGTTTTAATTCGGTTATTTATTGTAACAACTACAACAACTATGCAGTTTCTTTAAGTGCATAACGTAGAAATGTAACTTGTTTTTGTATTTAAATTATAAAATTATGATAAAAATGACATTTTATTAAATTAAAACATGTTTCTTTATTAAAATTAACAAAAACGTTTTTCAGAGTCATCTATCAGCGCCACAGTGAACTAAATAGCGCCGCTTAAATCTCGTTACACACAGAATAAAAGTCTGAAACTAAGAAAACATTTTAATTTATGACTTTCATTTAATTTATTATTCAACAGTGACAAATGCATAGCTCTTTTATGGAAATACAGTATTTAAAAAAAAATACTAAGTCGCCGATCTGGAATGTATATTGGTATAGGTAAAAATTATCAACGCGCCTGATAGGTATAATATTAAAAAATTGTCATAAAAAGTTCGGTCCCAACGCAATTACTTTGATAAAGAAAAATAATAATAATTGTGCGCGTTAGGTGTATTTTATGAACTTATACAAAATTAGTTTTGAAAAAAATACGTGAATTATATTTTCCGTTTGGAAAATTGTATAGGGAAATGTTTATAAGAATTGCTTATAAAAAAAATGTTTTTTAAAGAAAACTTGAGCATTCAAAATTCAAAATTATGAGAAATGAAGAGAAACTGCAAGGTAAAGAGATGGTTGATGAATTTAATTTGTGAATATTAAGGAAATAGAGGGAGAAAGATTAGTTTGGAACTGGTTAATATGAAAAAATTTTCTACATATAAGAAAACGGGCAAGAGATGATAAACGTAAAATTAATGGGCCCATCCTTTCGGACGGGCATTGCAAAAATTAGTCTTATAGACTCATCATTTGTTCCCCTCCACGGAAATCTTTAGTAAAAGGCGAAAGATTTATGCGTATTGAAGGGAAACCAGAGTACAGATAACGGTCAAAAATTGTGTACACCCAAATGTCGGTCCTTTACAAGTCGTGAGAAGATCGTTAATATAAGCGGAGTTTTTACTGTTTTCTACTATATTTTTGCATCAGACATTTACGTATCGTTTTCCAATATAGTTTTAATTGTTTTTATTTGACATGCATTACATTTTATGCACTTATAAATTAACAACTATTAAAAATCTCAATATCGGGATGGAGAACATTATGTTAGGAAACATGCTGTAAAAGTTGCGCTGTTCGCTAAGAGATAGCGCTCGAAGCAAAAAATCTTTCTATCCAGTTACAGTAATGTGGAAGAAATAGTTTTTAAGTTAATGATTTTTCAGTTACTGATTTATAGGTTAAAACGCTAACCAAATTAGACATTTAAAATTTAGAATGGGTTTTAGAATTACCTTATAAACAATATTAGAATATTTGTACATACCATATATGAATTTACACTGTTTTTGTTCGATTCACAAAATATAATGTGTAGGCAGTATAAATGATGCTTTCTCAAAATGTAAAAATTCATGCAGTGAACATCTGCCAACTGCTGTTAGCATTAATAATTTCTAATTATTTGCTTTTGGATTTGGAGCAAAAATTTTTTTTTAAAAGTACCAAAGTATGATATTTCTCAAACACTAGTTATCAGTTGTTACATTGTTTTATCTGTTATTTATCCTACAGAGTCATATAATAGTCCTTCAATATTAGTTATTATTATTAGTTTTTAATTAATTTTTTTTAACAAAGTCGTACCATAAACACTATTTAGGGATAATAGCTGCATTGGAGTTCTGTTAAGTATATGAGTCAAAGACAAGGCACAAAACAATATTTGTCATGAATTCTTGCCCATGACATGCCATTTGTAATGATAGTCACAATAGGTTGGAGCTCTTGTACCTTTATGGCGGTGATACTTGCTTTCTTCTCTCTCAATCTTTATATGTGTTTTGTTAAGTTTATATAATTTTTTTAAGAACACTCATCACATATAGTAGGCTACAGAAAATTATAAGGAAAAGGGAAAGAAATAGATTTCACATAAATTAAAAATGATGAAACTCTCTTCAACATTATAGACATCAGGGCGTTCAAAAAGTATAGCTTACATCGAAATAATTAGCTACCATTATGTCTTATTTTTTAGAACAATAAATTTGATTTCTGAAAAACAAAGAAGCATTATAAAGTATTTATAATATAAATACATGTACATGTCAGGAAATTAGATATAAAAAATTGAAAAGGGGTTGCATATGAAATGATTAATTTTTTGAATGAAGAGCAAAGAGAAGATAACTTTTATCTCTGGTAGCTGCTGTGTGTGTATTTTGAGTATGAGTTTGAAGTGTCAAGTGAATTAGAAGTAAGTATTTTTTTCAAGTTACTTAGATATATCGCTTATCTTAAATGTCTGTTCAATAATCGTCATTGGCTCTTTCTCTAAATTTTATTCTTGATATCTAGAAAAGAGTGTTTTCATTGTACTCCCAATTTCTCTTATTTTTATTTTCCATATGGTATGTATTACTGTTTTTTATTCTCTATAGTGAGCAGCAGAAAATAGTTACCATCCACATGCCCAACACTGGCATAGGGTTTTTTTTGTTTACTAGAAAACAGATAATACTAAAACCTATGTACTTTTCTCAACTTAGTTGGGCCCAAGGATTTCCCTACAATTGACTAATTCATAATCTGATTATAGATGGTTAGAGTTATATATAGGTCACATATAATTTTGTTGTAGATTTACAAAATTAATACTCTAATGAAAAGTGACAAATTTATTTTCAATACAGACGCATTAACAAAATTCATGTAAACTACAGCTAGGAATATTATTTGGAAGGAAATAGTAATATTTGTATTTAAAAGAGTAACATATAAATAAGAACATCATAGAATACAATTTTTTTGAAAAAATTCAAATAGCACATGCATGTAATGAAGACCTTTTATTAGTTTTATTGTTTTGTATTACCCTTTAATCTGCTTACAAAATTTACATGAGTTTATCCTCATCGTTTATGATTTATCCAAAATTTAATGTAATTTTAAATAAGTAGTCTAATCTTTCATTCATTGTCTTGAGCAACCGTCGAAGAATTCAAACTTTAAAAATGAAACCCAATAAAATTAACTTACATACTAAATCGCTTGATGTACATTTGGCTTGAAAAGTACTGGGTACTTATGAAGGTGGTTAATCTTGTAACAGAAATGTACATCTAGTGATTTAGGAAGTAAATTAATTTTATTGTGGTTATTGAGCCTTATTTTTGTTTGTTTAGTATAATTTAATTTTACTGACAAGTAATTGAAACCAGCAACTAACTTAATGTTGAAACTATTTACTCCTGTGCTTCTTGCTTAAATCTGTCCACACTTGATTCTCATATTACTATGTAAAGATGTTTTATCCTTGCGTTAAAATAATATGTACTACATGAACAACAGACGAATTATGTTTATTGATTTGTTACTCAATTTGGGAATTTGAGGAGATATATGTACCTGCAAATATGCTTTATGTGTTAATTGTATAAAGGCAATAGATATAATTTTATCACACAGAAATTGCAAAAAATGCATTGTCAAGCTTCAACTTTTAACAAAACCTTTTTAGAGCAGTAAACAAAAATAATGATGATGATGATGATGATAATAATAATAAATCAGCTCTTGTAATGCAAAAATGATGCCTATTTTCAATTAACTTATGGGAGAAAAGTTTAAATTTTTTTGTTTTCCATCAGGCCTGTAAAATGCAGTGATAATAGAGACCCAAAGCAAAGTAAAAAATAGTGTGTTTATGTAACGGAAATTTATTGTTCTGCCTCTTCATTGTTTTTCCTTATAGAATTATTTCTAAAATATTTTATGCCATTTTCCAATGAAATATGAAACACGATTATTTCACGCATTATATGTTATTAGTTCATTGTGCTTGATCTATGGAACAAGCTTTCCTGTAGTTATGGGAAAGTAAAAAACGTCATAGAAATAGCGGGTGTGTATAAAGTACGAAAGAGATCTCTATATAGGGTGTGTAACCGCGTGGCAGGGTTTGGTTTAATAATCTTCTTCTATCTACATTGTGCAAATTGAAATACAGGCCAACGTTAATTGGAGTCTGGTCTCAAAGCATAGAGTATGGCAAGTTTTTATGGCGGAAACTGTTAAACACAGTCACTTTGAATAGCCTTAACCTACATGAATGAAAAATAATAAAGAGCAACCACTCAGAATGCACTCTCCCCGAACTTCTCAAGAGAGAAGCGAACGATCATCGATGACATACAGAGAAAATAAATTCCCCATAAGTCTTCCTCACGCTCAAGGAAAAGTGCTAAAATTCATCAACATGGTTGGAGAACACTTCCAGGTTTGGAAATGTCTGTGTGAAGATATTCTACAGAAATGATCCTGTGAAGTATGATCTTGGTTGTAGACAGGTTCCACTCCTCCAAATGTAAACTGCCTTCACTTAATCCGTGAGTGGTTGTTTTAATTCGGTTATTTATTGTAACAACTACAACAACTATGCAGTTTCTTTAAGTGCATAACGTAGAAATGTAACTTGTTTTTGTATTTAAATTATAAAATTATGATAAAAATGACATTTTAATAAATTAAAACATGTTTCTTTATTAAAATTAACAAAAACGTTTTTCAGAGTCATCTATCAGCGTCACAGTGAACTAAATAGCGCCGCTTAAATCTCGTTACACACAGAATAAAAGTCTGAAACTAAGAAAACATTTTAATTTATGACTTTCATTTAATTTATTATTCAACAGTGACAAATGCATAGCTCTTTTATGGAAATACAGTATTTAAAAAAAAATACTAAGTCGCCGATCTGGAATGTATATTGGTATAGGTAAAAATTATCAACGCGCCTGATAGGTATAATATTAAAAAATTGTCATAAAAAGTTCGGTCCCAACGCAATTACTTTGATAAAGAAAAATAATAATAATTGTGCGCGTTAGGTGTATTTTATGAACTTATACAAAATTAGTTTTGAAAAAAATACGTGAATTATATTTTCCGTTTGGAAAATTGTATAGGGAAATGTTTATAAGAATTGCTTATAAAAAAAATGTTTTTTAAAGAAAACTTGAGCATTCAAAATTCAAAATTATGAGAAATGAAGAGAAACTGCAAGGTAAAGAGATGGTTGATGAATTTAATTTGTGAATATTAAGGAAATAGAGGGAGAAAGATTAGTTTGGAACTGGTTAATATGAAAAAATTTTCTACATATAAGAAAACGGGCAAGAGATGATAAACGTAAAATTAATGGGCCCATCCTTTCGGACGGGCATTGCAAAAATTAGTCTTATAGACTCATCATTTGTTCCCCTCCACGGAAATCTTTAGTAAAAGGCGAAAGATTTATGCGTATTGAAGGGAAACCAGAGTACAGATAACGGTCAAAAATTGTGTACACCCAAATGTCGGTCCTTTACAAGTCGTGAGAAGATCGTTAATATAAGCGGAGTTTTTACTGTTTTCTACTATATTTTTGCATCAGACATTTACGTATCGTTTTCCAATATAGTTTTAATTGTTTTTATTTGACATGCATTACATTTTATGCACTTATAAATTAACAACTATTAAAAATCTCAATATCGGGATGGAGAACATTATGTTAGGAAACATGCTGTAAAAGTTGCGCTGTTCGCTAAGAGATAGCGCTCGAAGCAAAAAATCTTTCTATCCAGTTACAGTAATGTGGAAGAAATAGTTTTTAAGTTAATGATTTTTCAGTTACTGATTTATAGGTTAAAACGCTAACCAAATTAGACATTTAAAATTTAGAATGGGTTTTAGAATTACCTTATAAACAATATTAGAATATTTGTACATACCATATATGAATTTACACTGTTTTTGTTCGATTCACAAAATATAATGTGTAGGCAGTATAAATGATGCTTTCTCAAAATGTAAAAATTCATGCAGTGAACATCTGCCAACTGCTGTTAGCATTAATAATTTCTAATTATTTGCTTTTGGATTTGGAGCAAAAATTTTTTTTTAAAAGTACCAAAGTATGATATTTCTCAAACACTAGTTATCAGTTGTTACATTGTTTTATCTGTTATTTATCCTACAGAGTCATATAATAGTCCTTCAATATTAGTTATTATTATTAGTTTTTAATTAATTTTTTTTAACAAAGTCGTACCATAAACACTATTTAGGGATAATAGCTGCATTGGAGTTCTGTTAAGTATATGAGTCAAAGACAAGGCACAAAACAATATTTGTCATGAATTCTTGCCCATGACATGCCATTTGTAATGATAGTCACAATAGGTTGGAGCTCTTGTACCTTTATGGCGGTGATACTTGCTTTCTTCTCTCTCAATCTTTATATGTGTTTTGTTAAGTTTATATAATTTTTTTAAGAACACTCATCACATATAGTAGGCTACAGAAAATTATAAGGAAAAGGGAAAGAAATAGATTTCACATAAATTAAAAATGATGAAACTCTCTTCAACATTATAGACATCAGGGCGTTCAAAAAGTATAGCTTACATCGAAATAATTAGCTACCATTATGTCTTATTTTTTAGAACAATAAATTTGATTTCTGAAAAACAAAGAAGCATTATAAAGTATTTATAATATAAATACATGTACATGTCAGGAAATTAGATATAAAAAATTGAAAAGGGGTTGCATATGAAATGATTAATTTTTTGAATGAAGAGCAAAGAGAAGATAACTTTTATCTCTGGTAGCTGCTGTGTGTGTATTTTGAGTATGAGTTTGAAGTGTCAAGTGAATTAGAAGTAAGTATTTTTTTCAAGTTACTTAGATATATCGCTTATCTTAAATGTCTGTTCAATAATCGTCATTGGCTCTTTCTCTAAATTTTATTCTTGATATCTAGAAAAGAGTGTTTTCATTGTACTCCCAATTTCTCTTATTTTTATTTTCCATATGGTATGTATTACTGTTTTTTATTCTCTATAGTGAGCAGCAGAAAATAGTTACCATCCACATGCCCAACACTGGCATAGGGTTTTTTTTGTTTACTAGAAAACAGATAATACTAAAACCTATGTACTTTTCTCAACTTAGTTGGGCCCAAGGATTTCCCTACAATTGACTAATTCATAATCTGATTATAGATGGTTAGAGTTATATATAGGTCACATATAATTTTGTTGTAGATTTACAAAATTAATACTCTAATGAAAAGTGACAAATTTATTTTCAATACAGACGCATTAACAAAATTCATGTAAACTACAGCTAGGAATATTATTTGGAAGGAAATAGTAATATTTGTATTTAAAAGAGTAACATATAAATAAGAACATCATAGAATACAATTTTTTTGAAAAAATTCAAATAGCACATGCATGTAATGAAGACCTTTTATTAGTTTTATTGTTTTGTATTACCCTTTAATCTGCTTACAAAATTTACATGAGTTTATCCTCATCGTTTATGATTTATCCAAAATTTAATGTAATTTTAAATAAGTAGTCTAATCTTTCATTCATTGTCTTGAGCAACCGTCGAAGAATTCAAACTTTAAAAATGAAACCCAATAAAATTAACTTACATACTAAATCGCTTGATGTACATTTGGCTTGAAAAGTACTGGGTACTTATGAAGGTGGTTAATCTTGTAACAGAAATGTACATCTAGTGATTTAGGAAGTAAATTAATTTTATTGTGGTTATTGAGCCTTATTTTTGTTTGTTTAGTATAATTTAATTTTACTGACAAGTAATTGAAACCAGCAACTAACTTAATGTTGAAACTATTTACTCCTGTGCTTCTTGCTTAAATCTGTCCACACTTGATTCTCATATTACTATGTAAAGATGTTTTATCCTTGCGTTAAAATAATATGTACTACATGAACAACAGACGAATTATGTTTATTGATTTGTTACTCAATTTGGGAATTTGAGGAGATATATGTACCTGCAAATATGCTTTATGTGTTAATTGTATAAAGGCAATAGATATAATTTTATCACACAGAAATTGCAAAAAATGCATTGTCAAGCTTCAACTTTTAACAAAACCTTTTTAGAGCAGTAAACAAAAATAATGATGATGATGATGATGATAATAATAATAAATCAGCTCTTGTAATGCAAAAATGATGCCTATTTTCAATTAACTTATGGGAGAAAAGTTTAAATTTTTTTGTTTTCCATCAGGCCTGTAAAATGCAGTGATAATAGAGACCCAAAGCAAAGTAAAAAATAGTGTGTTTATGTAACGGAAATTTATTGTTCTGCCTCTTCATTGTTTTTCCTTATAGAATTATTTCTAAAATATTTTATGCCATTTTCCAATGAAATATGAAACACGATTATTTCACGCATTATATGTTATTAGTTCATTGTGCTTGATCTATGGAACAAGCTTTCCTGTAGTTATGGGAAAGTAAAAAACGTCATAGAAATAGCGGGTGTGTATAAAGTACGAAAGAGATCTCTATATAGGGTGTGTAACCGCGTGGCAGGGTTTGGTTTAATAATCTTCTTCTATCTACATTGTGCAAATTGAAATACAGGCCAACGTTAATTGGAGTCTGGTCTCAAAGCATAGAGTATGGCAAGTTTTTATGGCGGAAACTGTTAAACACAGTCACTTTGAATAGCCTTAACCTACATGAATGAAAAATAATAAAGAGCAACCACTCAGAATGCACTCTCCCCGAACTTCTCAAGAGAGAAGCGAACGATCATCGATGACATACAGAGAAAATAAATTCCCCATAAGTCTTCCTCACGCTCAAGGAAAAGTGCTAAAATTCATCAACATGGTTGGAGAACACTTCCAGGTTTGGAAATGTCTGTGTGAAGATATTCTACAGAAATGATCCTGTGAAGTATGATCTTGGTTGTAGACAGGTTCCACTCCTCCAAATGTAAACTGCCTTCACTTAATCCGTGAGTGGTTGTTTTAATTCGGTTATTTATTGTAACAACTACAACAACTATGCAGTTTCTTTAAGTGCATAACGTAGAAATGTAACTTGTTTTTGTATTTAAATTATAAAATTATGATAAAAATGACATTTTAATAAATTAAAACATGTTTCTTTATTAAAATTAACAAAAACGTTTTTCAGAGTCATCTATCAGCGTCACAGTGAACTAAATAGCGCCGCTTAAATCTCGTTACACACAGAATAAAAGTCTGAAACTAAGAAAACATTTTAATTTATGACTTTCATTTAATTTATTATTCAACAGTGACAAATGCATAGCTCTTTTATGGAAATACAGTATTTAAAAAAAAATACTAAGTCGCCGATCTGGAATGTATATTGGTATAGGTAAAAATTATCAACGCGCCTGATAGGTATAATATTAAAAAATTGTCATAAAAAGTTCGGTCCCAACGCAATTACTTTGATAAAGAAAAATAATAATAATTGTGCGCGTTAGGTGTATTTTATGAACTTATACAAAATTAGTTTTGAAAAAAATACGTGAATTATATTTTCCGTTTGGAAAATTGTATAGGGAAATGTTTATAAGAATTGCTTATAAAAAAAATGTTTTTTAAAGAAAACTTGAGCATTCAAAATTCAAAATTATGAGAAATGAAGAGAAACTGCAAGGTAAAGAGATGGTTGATGAATTTAATTTGTGAATATTAAGGAAATAGAGGGAGAAAGATTAGTTTGGAACTGGTTAATATGAAAAAATTTTCTACATATAAGAAAACGGGCAAGAGATGATAAACGTAAAATTAATGGGCCCATCCTTTCGGACGGGCATTGCAAAAATTAGTCTTATAGACTCATCATTTGTTCCCCTCCACGGAAATCTTTAGTAAAAGGCGAAAGATTTATGCGTATTGAAGGGAAACCAGAGTACAGATAACGGTCAAAAATTGTGTACACCCAAATGTCGGTCCTTTACAAGTCGTGAGAAGATCGTTAATATAAGCGGAGTTTTTACTGTTTTCTACTATATTTTTGCATCAGACATTTACGTATCGTTTTCCAATATAGTTTTAATTGTTTTTATTTGACATGCATTACATTTTATGCACTTATAAATTAACAACTATTAAAAATCTCAATATCGGGATGGAGAACATTATGTTAGGAAACATGCTGTAAAAGTTGCGCTGTTCGCTAAGAGATAGCGCTCGAAGCAAAAAATCTTTCTATCCAGTTACAGTAATGTGGAAGAAATAGTTTTTAAGTTAATGATTTTTCAGTTACTGATTTATAGGTTAAAACGCTAACCAAATTAGACATTTAAAATTTAGAATGGGTTTTAGAATTACCTTATAAACAATATTAGAATATTTGTACATACCATATATGAATTTACACTGTTTTTGTTCGATTCACAAAATATAATGTGTAGGCAGTATAAATGATGCTTTCTCAAAATGTAAAAATTCATGCAGTGAACATCTGCCAACTGCTGTTAGCATTAATAATTTCTAATTATTTGCTTTTGGATTTGGAGCAAAAATTTTTTTTTAAAAGTACCAAAGTATGATATTTCTCAAACACTAGTTATCAGTTGTTACAGTGTTTTATGTGTTATTTATCCTACAGAGTCATATAATAGTCCTTCAATATTAGTTATTATTATTAGTTTTTAATTAATTTTTTTTAACAAAGTCGTACCATAAACACTATTTAGGGATAATAGCTGCATTGGAGTTCTGTTAAGTATATGAGTCAAAGACAAGGCACAAAACAATATTTGTCATGAATTCTTGCCCATGACATGCCATTTGTAATGATAGTCACAATAGGTTGGAGCTCTTGTACCTTTATGGCGGTGATACTTGCTTTCTTCTCTCTCAATCTTTATATGTGTTTTGTTAAGTTTATATAATTTTTTTAAGAACACTCATCACATATAGTAGGCTACAGAAAATTATAAGGAAAAGGGAAAGAAATAGATTTCACATAAATTAAAAATGATGAAACTCTCTTCAACATTATAGACATCAGGGCGTTCAAAAAGTATAGCTTACATCGAAATAATTAGCTACCATTATGTCTTATTTTTTAGAACAATAAATTTGATTTCTGAAAAACAAAGAAGCATTATAAAGTATTTATAATATAAATACATGTACATGTCAGGAAATTAGATATAAAAAATTGAAAAGGGGTTGCATATGAAATGATTAATTTTTTGAATGAAGAGCAAAGAGAAGATAACTTTTATCTCTGGTAGCTGCTGTGTGTGTATTTTGAGTATGAGTTTGAAGTGTCAAGTGAATTAGAAGTAAGTATTTTTTTCAAGTTACTTAGATATATCGCTTATCTTAAATGTCTGTTCAATAATCGTCATTGGCTCTTTCTCTAAATTTTATTCTTGATATCTAGAAAAGAGTGTTTTCATTGTACTCCCAATTTCTCTTATTTTTATTTTCCATATGGTATGTATTACTGTTTTTTATTCTCTATAGTGAGCAGCAGAAAATAGTTACCATCCACATGCCCAACACTGGCATAGGGTTTTTTTTGTTTACTAGAAAACAGATAATACTAAAACCTATGTACTTTTCTCAACTTAGTTGGGCCCAAGGATTTCCCTACAATTGACTAATTCATAATCTGATTATAGATGGTTAGAGTTATATATAGGTCACATATAATTTTGTTGTAGATTTACAAAATTAATACTCTAATGAAAAGTGACAAATTTATTTTCAATACAGACGCATTAACAAAATTCATGTAAACTACAGCTAGGAATATTATTTGGAAGGAAATAGTAATATTTGTATTTAAAAGAGTAACATATAAATAAGAACATCATAGAATACAATTTTTTTGAAAAAATTCAAATAGCACATGCATGTAATGAAGACCTTTTATTAGTTTTATTGTTTTGTATTACCCTTTAATCTGCTTACAAAATTTACATGAGTTTATCCTCATCGTTTATGATTTATCCAAAATTTAATGTAATTTTAAATAAGTAGTCTAATCTTTCATTCATTGTCTTGAGCAACCGTCGAAGAATTCAAACTTTAAAAATGAAACCCAATAAAATTAACTTACATACTAAATCGCTTGATGTACATTTGGCTTGAAAAGTACTGGGTACTTATGAAGGTGGTTAATCTTGTAACAGAAATGTACATCTAGTGATTTAGGAAGTAAATTAATTTTATTGTGGTTATTGAGCCTTATTTTTGTTTGTTTAGTATAATTTAATTTTACTGACAAGTAATTGAAACCAGCAACTAACTTAATGTTGAAACTATTTACTCCTGTGCTTCTTGCTTAAATCTGTCCACACTTGATTCTCATATTACTATGTAAAGATGTTTTATCCTTGCGTTAAAATAATATGTACTACATGAACAACAGACGAATTATGTTTATTGATTTGTTACTCAATTTGGGAATTTGAGGAGATATATGTACCTGCAAATATGCTTTATGTGTTAATTGTATAAAGGCAATAGATATAATTTTATCACACAGAAATTGCAAAAAATGCATTGTCAAGCTTCAACTTTTAACAAAACCTTTTTAGAGCAGTAAACAAAAATAATGATGATGATGATGATAATAATAATAAATCAGCTCTTGTAATGCAAAAATGATGCCTATTTTCAATTAACTTATGGGAGAAAAGTTTAAATTTTTTTGTTTTCCATCAGGCCTGTAAAATGCAGTGATAATAGAGACCCAAAGCAAAGTAAAAAATAGTGTGTTTATGTAACGGAAATTTATTGTTCTGCCTCTTCATTGTTTTTCCTTATAGAATTATTTCTAAAATATTTTATGCCATTTTCCAATGAAATATGAAACACGATTATTTCACGCATTATATGTTATTAGTTCATTGTGCTTGATCTATGGAACAAGCTTTCCTGTAGTTATGGGAAAGTAAAAAACGTCATAGAAATAGCGGGTGTGTATAAAGTACGAAAGAGATCTCTATATAGGGTGTGTAACCGCGTGGCAGGGTTTGGTTTAATAATCTTCTTCTATCTACATTGTGCAAATTGAAATACAGGCCAACGTTAATTGGAGTCTGGTCTCAAAGCATAGAGTATGGCAAGTTTTTATGGCGGAAACTGTTAAACACAGTCACTTTGAATAGCCTTAACCTACATGAATGAAAAATAATAAAGAGCAACCACTCAGAATGCACTCTCCCCGAACTTCTCAAGAGAGAAGCGAACGATCATCGATGACATACAGGGAAAATAAATTCCCCATAAGTCTTCCTCACGCTCAAGGAAAAGTGCTAAAATTCATCAACATGGTTGGAGAACACTTCCAGGTTTGGAAATGTCTGTGTGAAGATATACTACAGAAATGATCCTGTGAAGTATGATCTTGGTTGTAGACAGGTTCCACTCCTCCAAATGTAAACTGCCTTCACTTAATCCGTGAGTGGTTGTTTTAATTCGGTTATTTATTGTAACAACTACAACAACTATGCAGTTTCTTTAAGTGCATAACGTAGAAATGTAACTTGTTTTTGTATTTAAATTATAAAATTATGATAAAAATGACATTTTATTAAATTAAAACATGTTTCTTTATTAAAATTAACAAAAACGTTTTTCAGAGTCATCTATCAGCGCCACAGTGAACTAAATAGCGCCGCTTAAATCTCGTTACACACAGAATAAAAGTCTGAAACTAAGAAAACATTTTAATTTATGACTTTCATTTAATTTATTATTCAACAGTGACAAATGCATAGCTCTTTTATGGAAATACAGTATTTAAAAAAAAATACTAAGTCGCCGATCTGGAATGTATATTGGTATAGGTAAAAATTATCAACGCGCCTGATAGGTATAATATTAAAAAATTGTCATAAAAAGTTCGGTCCCAACGCAATTACTTTGATAAAGAAAAATAATAATAATTGTGCGCGTTAGGTGTATTTTATGAACTTATACAAAATTAGTTTTGAAAAAAATACGTGAATTATATTTTCCGTTTGGAAAATTGTATAGGGAAATGTTTATAAGAATTGCTTATAAAAAAAATGTTTTTTAAAGAAAACTTGAGCATTCAAAATTCAAAATTATGAGAAATGAAGAGAAACTGCAAGGTAAAGAGATGGTTGATGAATTTAATTTGTGAATATTAAGGAAATAGAGGGAGAAAGATTAGTTTGGAACTGGTTAATATGAAAAAATTTTCTACATATAAGAAAACGGGCAAGAGATGATAAAAGTAAAATTAATGGGCCCATCCTTTCGGACGGGCATTGCAAAAATTAGTCTTATAGACTCATCATTTGTTCCCCTCCACGGAAATCTTTAGTAAAAGGCGAAAGATTTATGCGTATTGAAGGGAAACCAGAGTACAGATAACGGTCAAAAATTGTGTACACCCAAATGTCGGTCCTTTACAAGTCGTGAGAAGATCGTTAATATAAGCGGAGTTTTTACTGTTTTCTACTATATTTTTGCATCAGACATTTACGTATCGTTTTCCAATATAGTTTTAATTGTTTTTATTTGACATGCATTACATTTTATGCACTTATAAATTAACAACTATTAAAAATCTCAATATCGGGATGGAGAACATTATGTTAGGAAACATGCTGTAAAAGTTGCGCTGTTCGCTAAGAGATAGCGCTCGAAGCAAAAAATCTTTCTATCCAGTTACAGTAATGTGGAAGAAATAGTTTTTAAGTTAATGATTTTTCAGTTACTGATTTATAGGTTAAAACGCTAACCAAATTAGACATTTAAAATTTAGAATGGGTTTTAGAATTACCTTATAAACAATATTAGAATATTTGTACATACCATATATGAATTTACACTGTTTTTGTTCGATTCACAAAATATAATGTGTAGGCAGTATAAATGATGCTTTCTCAAAATGTAAAAATTCATGCAGTGAACATCTGCCAACTGCTGTTAGCATTAATAATTTCTAATTATTTGCTTTTGGATTTGGAGCAAAAATTTTTTTTTAAAAGTACCAAAGTATGATATTTCTCAAACACTAGTTATCAGTTGTTACAGTGTTTTATCTGTTATTTATCCTACAGAGTCATATAATAGTCCTTCAATATTAGTTATTATTATTAGTTTTTAATTAATTTTTTTTAACAAAGTCGTACCATAAACACTATTTAGGGATAATAGCTGCATTGGAGTTCTGTTAAGTATATGAGTCAAAGACAAGGCACAAAACAATATTTGTCATGAATTCTTGCCCATGACATGCCATTTGTAATGATAGTCACAATAGGTTGGAGCTCTTGTACCTTTATGGCGGTGATACTTGCTTTCTTCTCTCTCAATCTTTATATGTGTTTTGTTAAGTTTATATAATTTTTTTAAGAACACTCATCACATATAGTAGGCTACAGAAAATTATAAGGAAAAGGGAAAGAAATAGATTTCACATAAATTAAAAATGATGAAACTCTCTTCAACATTATAGACATCAGGGCGTTCAAAAAGTATAGCTTTCATCGAAATAATTAGCTACCATTATGTCTTATTTTTTAGAACAATAAATTTGATTTCTGAAAAACAAAGAAGCATTATAAAGTATTTATAATATAAATACATGTACATGTCAGGAAATTAGATATAAAAAATTGAAAAGGGGTTGCATATGAAATGATTAATTTTTTGAATGAAGAGCAAAGAGAAGATAACTTTTATCTCTGGTAGCTGCTGTGTGTGTATTTTGAGTATGAGTTTGAAGTGTCAAGTGAATTAGAAGTAAGTATTTTTTTCAAGTTACTTAGATATATCGCTTATCTTAAATGTCTGTTCAATAATCGTCATTGGCTCTTTCTCTAAATTTTATTCTTGATATCTAGAAAAGAGTGTTTTCATTGTACTCCCAATTTCTCTTATTTTTATTTTCCATATGGTATGTATTACTGTTTTTTATTCTCTATAGTGAGCAGCAGAAAATAGTTACCATCCACATGCCCAACACTGGCATAGGGTTTTTTTTGTTTACTAGAAAACAGATAATACTAAAACCTATGTACTTTTCTCAACTTAGTTGGGCCCAAGGATTTCCCTACAATTGACTAATTCATAATCTGATTATAGATGGTTAGAGTTATATATAGGTCACATATAATTTTGTTGTAGATTTACAAAATTAATACTCTAATGAAAAGTGACAAATTTATTTTCAATACAGACGCATTAACAAAATTCATGTAAACTACAGCTAGGAATATTATTTGGAAGGAAATAGTAATATTTGTATTTAAAAGAGTAACATATAAATAAGAACATCATAGAATACAATTTTTTTGAAAAAATTCAAATAGCACATGCATGTAATGAAGACCTTTTATTAGTTTTATTGTTTTGTATTACCCTTTAATCTGCTTACAAAATTTACATGAGTTTATCCTCATCGTTTATGATTTATCCAAAATTTAATGTAATTTTAAATAAGTAGTCTAATCTTTCATTCATTGTCTTGAGCAACCGTCGAAGAATTCAAACTTTAAAAATGAAACCCAATAAAATTAACTTACATACTAAATCGCTTGATGTACATTTGGCTTGAAAAGTACTGGGTACTTATGAAGGTGGTTAATCTTGTAACAGAAATGTACATCTAGTGATTTAGGAAGTAAATTAATTTTATTGTGGTTATTGAGCCTTATTTTTGTTTGTTTAGTATAATTTAATTTTACTGACAAGTAATTGAAACCAGCAACTAACTTAATGTTGAAACTATTTACTCCTGTGCTTCTTGCTTAAATCTGTCCACACTTGATTCTCATATTACTATGTAAAGATGTTTTATCCTTGCGTTAAAATAATATGTACTACATGAACAACAGACGAATTATGTTTATTGATTTGTTACTCAATTTGGGAATTTGAGGAGATATATGTACCTGCAAATATGCTTTATGTGTTAATTGTATAAAGGTAATAGATATAATTTTATCACACAGAAATTGCAAAAAATGCATTGTCAAGCTTCAACTTTTAACAAAACCTTTTTAGAGCAGTAAACAAAAATAATGATGATGATGATGATGATAATAATAATAAATCAGCTCTTGTAATGCAAAAATGATGCCTATTTTCAATTAACTTATGGGAGAAAAGTTTAAATTTTTTTGTTTTCCATCAGGCCTGTAAAATGCAGTGATAATAGAGACCCAAAGCAAAGTAAAAAATAGTGTGTTTATGTAACGGAAATTTATTGTTCTGCCTCTTCATTGTTTTTCCTTATAGAATTATTTCTAAAATATTTTATGCCATTTTCCAATGAAATATGAAACACGATTATTTCACGCATTATATGTTATTAGTTCATTGTGCTTGATCTATGGAACAAGCTTTCCTGTAGTTATGGGAAAGTAAAAAACGTCATAGAAATAGCGGGTGTGTATAAAGTACGAAAGAGATCTCTATATAAGGGTGTGTAACCGCGTGGCAGGGTTTGGTTTAATAATCTTCTTCTATCTACATTGTGCAAATTGAAATACAGGCCAACGTTAATTGGAGTCTGGTCTCAAAGCATAGAGTATGGCAAGTTTTTATGGCGGAAACTGTTAAACACAGTCACTTTGAATAGCCTTAACCTACATGAATGAAAAATAATAAAGAGCAACCACTCAGAATGCACTCTCCCCGAACTTCTCAAGAGAGAAGCGAACGATCATCGATGACATACAGGGAAAATAAATTCCCCATAAGTCTTCCTCACGCTCAAGGAAAAGTGCTAAAATTCATCAACATGGTTGGAGAACACTTCCAGGTTTGGAAATGTCTGTGTGAAGATATACTACAGAAATGATCCTGTGAAGTATGATCTTGGTTGTAGACAGGTTCCACTCCTCCAAATGTAAACTGCCTTCACTTAATCCGTGAGTGGTTGTTTTAATTCGGTTATTTATTGTAACAACTACAACAACTATGCAGTTTCTTTAAGTGCATAACGTAGAAATGTAACTTGTTTTTGTATTTAAATTATAAAATTATGATAAAAATGACATTTTATTAAATTAAAACATGTTTCTTTATTAAAATTAACAAAAACGTTTTTCAGAGTCATCTATCAGCGCCACAGTGAACTAAATAGCGCCGCTTAAATCTCGTTACACACAGAATAAAAGTCTGAAACTAAGAAAACATTTTAATTTATGACTTTCATTTAATTTATTATTCAACAGTGACAAATGCATAGCTCTTTTATGGAAATACAGTATTTAAAAAAAAATACTAAGTCGCCGATCTGGAATGTATATTGGTATAGGTAAAAATTATCAACGCGCCTGATAGGTATAATATTAAAAAATTGTCATAAAAAGTTCGGTCCCAACGCAATTACTTTGATAAAGAAAAATAATAATAATTGTGCGCGTTAGGTGTATTTTATGAACTTATACAAAATTAGTTTTGAAAAAAATACGTGAATTATATTTTCCGTTTGGAAAATTGTATAGGGAAATGTTTATAAGAATTGCTTATAAAAAAAATGTTTTTTAAAGAAAACTTGAGCATTCAAAATTCAAAATTATGAGAAATGAAGAGAAACTGCAAGGTAAAGAGATGGTTGATGAATTTAATTTGTGAATATTAAGGAAATAGAGGGAGAAAGATTAGTTTGGAACTGGTTAATATGAAAAAATTTTCTACATATAAGAAAACGGGCAAGAGATGATAAAAGTAAAATTAATGGGCCCATCCTTTCGGACGGGCATTGCAAAAATTAGTCTTATAGACTCATCATTTGTTCCCCTCCACGGAAATCTTTAGTAAAAGGCGAAAGATTTATGCGTATTGAAGGGAAACCAGAGTACAGATAACGGTCAAAAATTGTGTACACCCAAATGTCGGTCCTTTACAAGTCGTGAGAAGATCGTTAATATAAGCGGAGTTTTTACTGTTTTCTACTATATTTTTGCATCAGACATTTACGTATCGTTTTCCAATATAGTTTTAATTGTTTTTATTTGACATGCATTACATTTTATGCACTTATAAATTAACAACTATTAAAAATCTCAATATCGGGATGGAGAACATTATGTTAGGAAACATGCTGTAAAAGTTGCGCTGTTCGCTAAGAGATAGCGCTCGAAGCAAAAAATCTTTCTATCCAGTTACAGTAATGTGGAAGAAATAGTTTTTAAGTTAATGATTTTTCAGTTACTGATTTATAGGTTAAAACGCTAACCAAATTAGACATTTAAAATTTAGAATGGGTTTTAGAATTACCTTATAAACAATATTAGAATATTTGTACATACCATATATGAATTTACACTGTTTTTGTTCGATTCACAAAATATAATGTGTAGGCAGTATAAATGATGCTTTCTCAAAATGTAAAAATTCATGCAGTGAACATCTGCCAACTGCTGTTAGCATTAATAATTTCTAATTATTTGCTTTTGGATTTGGAGCAAAAATTTTTTTTTAAAAGTACCAAAGTATGATATTTCTCAAACACTAGTTATCAGTTGTTACAGTGTTTTATCTGTTATTTATCCTACAGAGTCATATAATAGTCCTTCAATATTAGTTATTATTATTAGTTTTTAATTAATTTTTTTTAACAAAGTCGTACCATAAACACTATTTAGGGATAATAGCTGCATTGGAGTTCTGTTAAGTATATGAGTCAAAGACAAGGCACAAAACAATATTTGTCATGAATTCTTGCCCATGACATGCCATTTGTAATGATAGTCACAATAGGTTGGAGCTCTTGTACCTTTATGGCGGTGATACTTGCTTTCTTCTCTCTCAATCTTTATATGTGTTTTGTTAAGTTTATATAATTTTTTTAAGAACACTCATCACATATAGTAGGCTACAGAAAATTATAAGGAAAAGGGAAAGAAATAGATTTCACATAAATTAAAAATGATGAAACTCTCTTCAACATTATAGACATCAGGGCGTTCAAAAAGTATAGCTTTCATCGAAATAATTAGCTACCATTATGTCTTATTTTTTAGAACAATAAATTTGATTTCTGAAAAACAAAGAAGCATTATAAAGTATTTATAATATAAATACATGTACATGTCAGGAAATTAGATATAAAAAATTGAAAAGGGGTTGCATATGAAATGATTAATTTTTTGAATGAAGAGCAAAGAGAAGATAACTTTTATCTCTGGTAGCTGCTGTGTGTGTATTTTGAGTATGAGTTTGAAGTGTCAAGTGAATTAGAAGTAAGTATTTTTTTCAAGTTACTTAGATATATCGCTTATCTTAAATGTCTGTTCAATAATCGTCATTGGCTCTTTCTCTAAATTTTATTCTTGATATCTAGAAAAGAGTGTTTTCATTGTACTCCCAATTTCTCTTATTTTTATTTTCCATATGGTATGTATTACTGTTTTTTATTCTCTATAGTGAGCAGCAGAAAATAGTTACCATCCACATGCCCAACACTGGCATAGGGTTTTTTTTGTTTACTAGAAAACAGATAATACTAAAACCTATGTACTTTTCTCAACTTAGTTGGGCCCAAGGATTTCCCTACAATTGACTAATTCATAATCTGATTATAGATGGTTAGAGTTATATATAGGTCACATATAATTTTGTTGTAGATTTACAAAATTAATACTCTAATGAAAAGTGACAAATTTATTTTCAATACAGACGCATTAACAAAATTCATGTAAACTACAGCTAGGAATATTATTTGGAAGGAAATAGTAATATTTGTATTTAAAAGAGTAACATATAAATAAGAACATCATAGAATACAATTTTTTTGAAAAAATTCAAATAGCACATGCATGTAATGAAGACCTTTTATTAGTTTTATTGTTTTGTATTACCCTTTAATCTGCTTACAAAATTTACATGAGTTTATCCTCATCGTTTATGATTTATCCAAAATTTAATGTAATTTTAAATAAGTAGTCTAATCTTTCATTCATTGTCTTGAGCAACCGTCGAAGAATTCAAACTTTAAAAATGAAACCCAATAAAATTAACTTACATACTAAATCGCTTGATGTACATTTGGCTTGAAAAGTACTGGGTACTTATGAAGGTGGTTAATCTTGTAACAGAAATGTACATCTAGTGATTTAGGAAGTAAATTAATTTTATTGTGGTTATTGAGCCTTATTTTTGTTTGTTTAGTATAATTTAATTTTACTGACAAGTAATTGAAACCAGCAACTAACTTAATGTTGAAACTATTTACTCCTGTGCTTCTTGCTTAAATCTGTCCACACTTGATTCTCATATTACTATGTAAAGATGTTTTATCCTTGCGTTAAAATAATATGTACTACATGAACAACAGACGAATTATGTTTATTGATTTGTTACTCAATTTGGGAATTTGAGGAGATATATGTACCTGCAAATATGCTTTATGTGTTAATTGTATAAAGGTAATAGATATAATTTTATCACACAGAAATTGCAAAAAATGCATTGTCAAGCTTCAACTTTTAACAAAACCTTTTTAGAGCAGTAAACAAAAATAATGATGATGATGATGATGATAATAATAATAAATCAGCTCTTGTAATGCAAAAATGATGCCTATTTTCAATTAACTTATGGGAGAAAAGTTTAAATTTTTTTGTTTTCCATCAGGCCTGTAAAATGCAGTGATAATAGAGACCCAAAGCAAAGTAAAAAATAGTGTGTTTATGTAACGGAAATTTATTGTTCTGCCTCTTCATTGTTTTTCCTTATAGAATTATTTCTAAAATATTTTATGCCATTTTCCAATGAAATATGAAACACGATTATTTCACGCATTATATGTTATTAGTTCATTGTGCTTGATCTATGGAACAAGCTTTCCTGTAGTTATGGGAAAGTAAAAAACGTCATAGAAATAGCGGGTGTGTATAAAGTACGAAAGAGATCTCTATATAAGGGTGTGTAACCGCGTGGCAGGGTTTGGTTTAATAATCTTCTTCTATCTACATTGTGCAAATTGAAATACAGGCCAACGTTAATTGGAGTCTGGTCTCAAAGCATAGAGTATGGCAAGTTTTTATGGCGGAAACTGTTAAACACAGTCACTTTGAATAGCCTTAACCTACATGAATGAAAAATAATAAAGAGCAACCACTCAGAATGCACTCTCCCCGAACTTCTCAAGAGAGAAGCGAACGATCATCGATGACATACAGGGAAAATAAATTCCCCATAAGTCTTCCTCACGCTCAAGGAAAAGTGCTAAAATTCATCAACATGGTTGGAGAACACTTCCAGGTTTGGAAATGTCTGTGTGAAGATATACTACAGAAATGATCCTGTGAAGTATGATCTTGGTTGTAGACATGTTCCACTCCTCCAAATGTAAACTGCCTTCACTTAATCCGTGAGTGGTTGTTTTAATTCGGTTATTTATTGTAACAACTACAACAACTATGCAGTTTCTTTAAGTGCATAACGTAGAAATGTAACTTGTTTTTGTATTTAAATTATAAAATTATGATAAAAATGACATTTTAATAAATTAAAACATGTTTCTTTATTAAAATTAACAAAAACGTTTTTCAGAGTCATCTATCAGCGTCACAGTGAACTAAATAGCGCCGCTTAAATCTCGTTACACACAGAATAAAAGTCTGAAACTAAGAAAACATTTTAATTTATGACTTTCATTTAATTTATTATTCAACAGTGACAAATGCATAGCTCTTTTATGGAAATACAGTATTTAAAAAAAAATACTAAGTCGCCGATCTGGAATGTATATTGGTATAGGTAAAAATTATCAACGCGCCTGATAGGTATAATATTAAAAAATTGTCATAAAAAGTTCGGTCCCAACGCAATTACTTTGATAAAGAAAAATAATAATAATTGTGCGCGTTAGGTGTATTTTATGAACTTATACAAAATTAGTTTTGAAAAAAATACGTGAATTATATTTTCCGTTTGGAAAATTGTATAGGGAAATGTTTATAAGAATTGCTTATAAAAAAAATGTTTTTTAAAGAAAACTTGAGCATTCAAAATTCAAAATTATGAGAAATGAAGAGAAACTGCAAGGTAAAGAGATGGTTGATGAATTTAATTTGTGAATATTAAGGAAATAGAGGGAGAAAGATTAGTTTGGAACTGGTTAATATGAAAAAATTTTCTACATATAAGAAAACGGGCAAGAGATGATAAAAGTAAAATTAATGGGCCCATCCTTTCGGACGGGCATTGCAAAAATTAGTCTTATAGACTCATCATTTGTTCCCCTCCACGGAAATCTTTAGTAAAAGGCGAAAGATTTATGCGTATTGAAGGGAAACCAGAGTACAGATAACGGTCAAAAATTGTGTACACCCAAATGTCGGTCCTTTACAAGTCGTGAGAAGATCGTTAATATAAGCGGAGTTTTTACTGTTTTCTACTATATTTTTGCATCAGACATTTACGTATCGTTTTCCAATATAGTTTTAATTGTTTTTATTTGACATGCATTACATTTTATGCACTTATAAATTAACAACTATTAAAAATCTCAATATCGGGATGGAGAACATTATGTTAGGAAACATGCTGTAAAAGTTGCGCTGTTCGCTAAGAGATAGCGCTCGAAGCAAAAAATCTTTCTATCCAGTTACAGTAATGTGGAAGAAACAGTTTTTAAGTTAATGATTTTTCAGTTACTGATTTATAGGTTAAAACGCTAACCAAATTAGACATTTAAAATTTAGAATGGGTTTTAGAATTACCTTATAAACAATATTAGAATATTTGTACATACCATATATGAATTTACACTGTTTTTGTTCGATTCACAAAATATAATGTGTAGGCAGTATAAATGATGCTTTCTCAAAATGTAAAAATTCATGCAGTGAACATCTGCCAACTGCTGTTAGCATTAATAATTTCTAATTATTTGCTTTTGGATTTGGAGCAAAAATTTTTTTTTAAAAGTACCAAAGTATGATATTTCTCAAACACTAGTTATCAGTTGTTACAGTGTTTTATCTGTTATTTATCCTACAGAGTCATATAATAGTCCTTCAATATTAGTTATTATTATTAGTTTTTAATTAATTTTTTTTAACAAAGTCGTACCATAAACACTATTTAGGGATAATAGCTGCATTGGAGTTCTGTTAAGTATATGAGTCAAAGACAAGGCACAAAACAATATTTGTCATGAATTCTTGCCCATGACATGCCATTTGTAATGATAGTCACAATAGGTTGGAGCTCTTGTACCTTTATGGCGGTGATACTTGCTTTCTTCTCTCTCAATCTTTATATGTGTTTTGTTAAGTTTATATAATTTTTTTAAGAACACTCATCACATATAGTAGGCTACAGAAAATTATAAGGAAAAGGGAAAGAAATAGATTTCACATAAATTAAAAATGATGAAACTCTCTTCAACATTATAGACATCAGGGCGTTCAAAAAGTATAGCTTTCATCGAAATAATTAGCTACCATTATGTCTTATTTTTTAGAACAATAAATTTGATTTCTGAAAAACAAAGAAGCATTATAAAGTATTTATAATATAAATACATGTACATGTCAGGAAATTAGATATAAAAAATTGAAAAGGGGTTGCATATGAAATGATTAATTTTTTGAATGAAGAGCAAAGAGAAGATAACTTTTATCTCTGGTAGCTGCTGTGTGTGTATTTTGAGTATGAGTTTGAAGTGTCAAGTGAATTAGAAGTAAGTATTTTTTTCAAGTTACTTAGATATATCGCTTATCTTAAATGTCTGTTCAATAATCGTCATTGGCTCTTTCTCTAAATTTTATTCTTGATATCTAGAAAAGAGTGTTTTCATTGTACTCCCAATTTCTCTTATTTTTATTTTCCATATGGTATGTATTACTGTTTTTTATTCTCTATAGTGAGCAGCAGAAAATAGTTACCATCCACATGCCCAACACTGGCATAGGGTTTTTTTTGTTTACTAGAAAACAGATAATACTAAAACCTATGTACTTTTCTCAACTTAGTTGGGCCCAAGGATTTCCCTACAATTGACTAATTCATAATCTGATTATAGATGGTTAGAGTTATATATAGGTCACATATAATTTTGTTGTAGATTTACAAAATTAATACTCTAATGAAAAGTGACAAATTTATTTTCAATACAGACGCATTAACAAAATTCATGTAAACTACAGCTAGGAATATTATTTGGAAGGAAATAGTAATATTTGTATTTAAAAGAGTAACATATAAATAAGAACATCATAGAATACAATTTTTTTGAAAAAATTCAAATAGCACATGCATGTAATGAAGACCTTTTATTAGTTTTATTGTTTTGTATTACCCTTTAATCTGCTTACAAAATTTACATGAGTTTATCCTCATCGTTTATGATTTATCCAAAATTTAATGTAATTTTAAATAAGTAGTCTAATCTTTCATTCATTGTCTTGAGCAACCGTCGAAGAATTCAAACTTTAAAAATGAAACCCAATAAAATTAACTTACATACTAAATCGCTTGATGTACATTTGGCTTGAAAAGTACTGGGTACTTATGAAGGTGGTTAATCTTGTAACAGAAATGTACATCTAGTGATTTAGGAAGTAAATTAATTTTATTGTGGTTATTGAGCCTTATTTTTGTTTGTTTAGTATAATTTAATTTTACTGACAAGTAATTGAAACCAGCAACTAACTTAATGTTGAAACTATTTACTCCTGTGCTTCTTGCTTAAATCTGTCCACACTTGATTCTCATATTACTATGTAAAGATGTTTTATCCTTGCGTTAAAATAATATGTACTACATGAACAACAGACGAATTATGTTTATTGATTTGTTACTCAATTTGGGAATTTGAGGAGATATATGTACCTGCAAATATGCTTTATGTGTTAATTGTATAAAGGCAATAGATATAATTTTATCACACAGAAATTGCAAAAAATGCATTGTCAAGCTTCAACTTTTAACAAAACCTTTTTAGAGCAGTAAACAAAAATAATGATGATGATGATGATGATAATAATAATAAATCAGCTCTTGTAATGCAAAAATGATGCCTATTTTCAATTAACTTATGGGAGAAAAGTTTAAATTTTTTTGTTTTCCATCAGGCCTGTAAAATGCAGTGATAATAGAGACCCAAAGCAAAGTAAAAAATAGTGTGTTTATGTAACGGAAATTTATTGTTCTGCCTCTTCATTGTTTTTCCTTATAGAATTATTTCTAAAATATTTTATGCCATTTTCCAATGAAATATGAAACACGATTATTTCACGCATTATATGTTATTAGTTCATTGTGCTTGATCTATGGAACAAGCTTTCCTGTAGTTATGGGAAAGTAAAAAACGTCATAGAAATAGCGGGTGTGTATAAAGTACGAAAGAGATCTCTATATAGGGTGTGTAACCGCGTGGCAGGGTTTGGTTTAATAATCTTCTTCTATCTACATTGTGCAAATTGAAATACAGGCCAACGTTAATTGGAGTCTGGTCTCAAAGCATAGAGTATGGCAAGTTTTTATGGCGGAAACTGTTAAACACAGTCACTTTGAATAGCCTTAACCTACATGAATGAAAAATAATAAAGAGCAACCACTCAGAATGCACTCTCCCCGAACTTCTCAAGAGAGAAGCGAACGATCATCGATGACATACAGGGAAAATAAATTCCCCATAAGTCTTCCTCACGCTCAAGGAAAAGTGCTAAAATTCATCAACATGGTTGGAGAACACTTCCAGGTTTGGAAATGTCTGTGTGAAGATATACTACAGAAATGATCCTGTGAAGTATGATCTTGGTTGTAGACAGGTTCCACTCCTCCAAATGTAAACTGCCTTCACTTAATCCGTGAGTGGTTGTTTTAATTCGGTTATTTATTGTAACAACTACAACAACTATGCAGTTTCTTTAAGTGCATAACGTAGAAATGTAACTTGTTTTTGTATTTAAATTATAAAATTATGATAAAAATGACATTTTATTAAATTAAAACATGTTTCTTTATTAAAATTAACAAAAACGTTTTTCAGAGTCATCTATCAGCGCCACAGTGAACTAAATAGCGCCGCTTAAATCTCGTTACACACAGAATAAAAGTCTGAAACTAAGAAAACATTTTAATTTATGACTTTCATTTAATTTATTATTCAACAGTGACAAATGCATAGCTCTTTTATGGAAATACAGTATTTAAAAAAAAATACTAAGTCGCCGATCTGGAATGTATATTGGTATAGGTAAAAATTATCAACGCGCCTGATAGGTATAATATTAAAAAATTGTCATAAAAAGTTCGGTCCCAACGCAATTACTTTGATAAAGAAAAATAATAATAATTGTGCGCGTTAGGTGTATTTTATGAACTTATACAAAATTAGTTTTGAAAAAAATACGTGAATTATATTTTCCGTTTGGAAAATTGTATAGGGAAATGTTTATAAGAATTGCTTATAAAAAAAATGTTTTTTAAAGAAAACTTGAGCATTCAAAATTCAAAATTATGAGAAATGAAGAGAAACTGCAAGGTAAAGAGATGGTTGATGAATTTAATTTGTGAATATTAAGGAAATAGAGGGAGAAAGATTAGTTTGGAACTGGTTAATATGAAAAAATTTTCTACATATAAGAAAACGGGCAAGAGATGATAAAAGTAAAATTAATGGGCCCATCCTTTCGGACGGGCATTGCAAAAATTAGTCTTATAGACTCATCATTTGTTCCCCTCCACGGAAATCTTTAGTAAAAGGCGAAAGATTTATGCGTATTGAAGGGAAACCAGAGTACAGATAACGGTCAAAAATTGTGTACACCCAAATGTCGGTCCTTTACAAGTCGTGAGAAGATCGTTAATATAAGCGGAGTTTTTACTGTTTTCTACTATATTTTTGCATCAGACATTTACGTATCGTTTTCCAATATAGTTTTAATTGTTTTTATTTGACATGCATTACATTTTATGCACTTATAAATTAACAACTATTAAAAACCTCAATATCGGGATGGAGAACATTATGTTAGGAAACATGCTGTAAAAGTTGCGCTGTTCGCTAAGAGATAGCGCTCGAAGCAAAAAATCTTTCTATCCAGTTACAGTAATGTGGAAGAAATAGTTTTTAAGTTAATGATTTTTCAGTTACTGATTTATAGGTTAAAACGCTAACCAAATTAGACATTTAAAATTTAGAATGGGTTTTAGAATTACCTTATAAACAATATTAGAATATTTGTACATACCATATATGAATTTACACTGTTTTTGTTCGATTCACAAAATATAATGTGTAGGCAGTATAAATGATGCTTTCTCAAAATGTAAAAATTCATGCAGTGAACATCTGCCAACTGCTGTTAGCATTAATAATTTCTAATTATTTGCTTTTGGATTTGGAGCAAAAATTTTTTTTTAAAAGTACCAAAGTATGATATTTCTCAAACACTAGTTATCAGTTGTTACAGTGTTTTATGTGTTATTTATCCTACAGAGTCATATAATAGTCCTTCAATATTAGTTATTATTATTAGTTTTTAATTAATTTTTTTTAACAAAGTCGTACCATAAACACTATTTAGGGATAATAGCTGCATTGGAGTTCTGTTAAGTATATGAGTCAAAGACAAGGCACAAAACAATATTTGTCATGAATTCTTGCCCATGACATGCCATTTGTAATGATAGTCACAATAGGTTGGAGCTCTTGTACCTTTATGGCGGTGATACTTGCTTTCTTCTCTCTCAATCTTTATATGTGTTTTGTTAAGTTTATATAATTTTTTTAAGAACACTCATCACATATAGTAGGCTACAGAAAATTATAAGGAAAAGGGAAAGAAATTGATTTCACATAAATTAAAAATGATGAAACTCTCTTCAACATTATAGACATCAGGGCGTTCAAAAAGTATAGCTTACATCGAAATAATTAGCTACCATTATGTCTTATTTTTTAGAACAATAAATTTGATTTCTGAAAAACAAAGAAGCATTATAAAGTATTTATAATATAAATACATGTACATGTCAGGAAATTAGATATAAAAAATTGAAAAGGGGTTGCATATGAAATGATTAATTTTTTGAATGAAGAGCAAAGAGAAGATAACTTTTATCTCTGGTAGCTGCTGTGTGTGTATTTTGAGTATGAGTTTGAAGTGTCAAGTGAATTAGAAGTAAGTATTTTTTTCAAGTTACTTAGATATATCGCTTATCTTAAATGTCTGTTCAATAATCGTCATTGGCTCTTTCTCTAAATTTTATTCTTGATATCTAGAAAAGAGTGTTTTCATTGTACTCCCAATTTCTCTTATTTTTATTTTCCATATGGTATGTATTACTGTTTTTTATTCTCTATAGTGAGCAGCAGAAAATAGTTACCATCCACATGCCCAACACTGGCATAGGGTTTTTTTTTGTTTACTAGAAAACAGATAATACTAAAACCTATGTACTTTTCTCAACTTAGTTGGGCCCAAGGATTTCCCTACAATTGACTAATTCATAATCTGATTATAGATGGTTAGAGTTATATATAGGTCACATATAATTTTGTTGTAGATTTACAAAATTAATACTCTAATGAAAAGTGACAAATTTATTTTCAATACAGACGCATTAACAAAATTCATGTAAACTACAGCTAGGAATATTATTTGGAAGGAAATAGTAATATTTGTATTTAAAAGAGTGACATATAAATAAGAACATCATAGAATACAATTTTTTTGAAAAAAATTCAAATAGCACATGCATGTAATGAAGACCTTTTATTAGTTTTATTGTTTTGTATTACCCTTTAATCTGCTTACAAAATTTACATGAGTTTATCCTCATCGTTTATGATTTATCCAAAATTTAATGTAATTTTAAATAAGTAGTCTAATCTTTCATTCATTGTCTTGAGCAACCGTCGAAGAATTCAAACTTTAAAAATGAAACCCAATAAAATTAACTTACATACTAAATCGCTTGATGTACATTTGGCTTGAAAAGTACTGGGTACTTATGAAGGTGGTTAATCTTGTAACAGAAATGTACATCTAGTGATTTAGGAAGTAAATTAATTTTATTGTGGTTATTGAGCCTTATTTTTGTTTGTTTAGTATAATTTAATTTTACTGACAAGTAATTGAAACCAGCAACTAACTTAATGTTGAAACTATTTACTCCTGTGCTTCTTGCTTAAATCTGTCCACACTTGATTCTCATATTACTATGTAAAGATGTTTTATCCTTGCGTTAAAATAATATGTACTACATGAACAACAGACGAATTATGTTTATTGATTTGTTACTCAATTTGGGAATTTGAGGAGATATATGTACCTGCAAATATGCTTTATGTGTTAATTGTATAAAGGCAATAGATATAATTTTATCACACAGAAATTGCAAAAAATGCATTGTCAAGCTTCAACTTTTAACAAAACCTTTTTAGAGCAGTAAACAAAAATAATGATGATGATGATGATAATAATAATAAATCAGCTCTTGTAATGCAAAAATGATGCCTATTTTCAATTAACTTATGGGAGAAAAGTTTAAATTTTTTTGTTTTCCATCAGGCCTGTAAAATGCAGTGATAATAGAGACCCAAAGCAAAGTAAAAAATAGTGTGTTTATGTAACGGAAATTTATTGTTCTGCCTCTTCATTGTTTTTCCTTATAGAATTATTTCTAAAATATTTTATGCCATTTTCCAATGAAATATGAAACACGATTATTTCACGCATTATATGTTATTAGTTCATTGTGCTTGATCTATGGAACAAGCTTTCCTGTAGTTATGGGAAAGTAAAAAACGTCATAGAAATAGCGGGTGTGTATAAAGTACGAAAGAGATCTCTATATAGGGTGTGTAACCGCGTGGCAGGGTTTGGTTTAATAATCTTCTTCTATCTACATTGTGCAAATTGAAATACAGGCCAACGTTAATTGGAGTCTGGTCTCAAAGCATAGAGTATGGCAAGTTTTTATGGCGGAAACTGTTAAACACAGTCACTTTGAATAGCCTTAACCTACATGAATGAAAAATAATAAAGAGCAACCACTCAGAATGCACTCTCCCCGAACTTCTCAAGAGAGAAGCGAACGATCATCGATGACATACAGGGAAAATAAATTCCCCATAAGTCTTCCTCACGCTCAAGGAAAAGTGCTAAAATTCATCAACATGGTTGGAGAACACTTCCAGGTTTGGAAATGTCTGTGTGAAGATATACTACAGAAATGATCCTGTGAAGTATGATCTTGGTTGTAGACAGGTTCCACTCCTCCAAATGTAAACTGCCTTCACTTAATCCGTGAGTGGTTGTTTTAATTCGGTTATTTATTGTAACAACTACAACAACTATGCAGTTTCTTTAAGTGCATAACGTAGAAATGTAACTTGTTTTTGTATTTAAATTATAAAATTATGATAAAAATGACATTTTATTAAATTAAAACATGTTTCTTTATTAAAATTAACAAAAACGTTTTTCAGAGTCATCTATCAGCGCCACAGTGAACTAAATAGCGCCGCTTAAATCTCGTTACACACAGAATAAAAGTCTGAAACTAAGAAAACATTTTAATTTATGACTTTCATTTAATTTATTATTCAACAGTGACAAATGCATAGCTCTTTTATGGAAATACAGTATTTAAAAAAAAATACTAAGTCGCCGATCTGGAATGTATATTGGTATAGGTAAAAATTATCAACGCGCCTGATAGGTATAATATTAAAAAATTGTCATAAAAAGTTCGGTCCCAACGCAATTACTTTGATAAAGAAAAATAATAATAATTGTGCGCGTTAGGTGTATTTTATGAACTTATACAAAATTAGTTTTGAAAAAAATACGTGAATTATATTTTCCGTTTGGAAAATTGTATAGGGAAATGTTTATAAGAATTGCTTATAAAAAAAATGTTTTTTAAAGAAAACTTGAGCATTCAAAATTCAAAATTATGAGAAATGAAGAGAAACTGCAAGGTAAAGAGATGGTTGATGAATTTAATTTGTGAATATTAAGGAAATAGAGGGAGAAAGATTAGTTTGGAACTGGTTAATATGAAAAAATTTTCTACATATAAGAAAACGGGCAAGAGATGATAAAAGTAAAATTAATGGGCCCATCCTTTCGGACGGGCATTGCAAAAATTAGTCTTATAGACTCATCATTTGTTCCCCTCCACGGAAATCTTTAGTAAAAGGCGAAAGATTTATGCGTATTGAAGGGAAACCAGAGTACAGATAACGGTCAAAAATTGTGTACACCCAAATGTCGGTCCTTTACAAGTCGTGAGAAGATCGTTAATATAAGCGGAGTTTTTACTGTTTTCTACTATATTTTTGCATCAGACATTTACGTATCGTTTTCCAATATAGTTTTAATTGTTTTTATTTGACATGCATTACATTTTATGCACTTATAAATTAACAACTATTAAAAATCTCAATATCGGGATGGAGAACATTATGTTAGGAAACATGCTGTAAAAGTTGCGCTGTTCGCTAAGAGATAGCGCTCGAAGCAAAAAATCTTTCTATCCAGTTACAGTAATGTGGAAGAAATAGTTTTTAAGTTAATGATTTTTCAGTTACTGATTTATAGGTTAAAACGCTAACCAAATTAGACATTTAAAATTTAGAATGGGTTTTAGAATTACCTTATAAACAATATTAGAATATTTGTACATACCATATATGAATTTACACTGTTTTTGTTCGATTCACAAAATATAATGTGTAGGCAGTATAAATGATGCTTTCTCAAAATGTAAAAATTCATGCAGTGAACATCTGCCAACTGCTGTTAGCATTAATAATTTCTAATTATTTGCTTTTGGATTTGGAGCAAAAATTTTTTTTTAAAAGTACCAAAGTATGATATTTCTCAAACACTAGTTATCAGTTGTTACATTGTTTTATCTGTTATTTATCCTACAGAGTCATATAATAGTCCTTCAATATTAGTTATTATTATTAGTTTTTAATTAATTTTTTTTAACAAAGTCGTACCATAAACACTATTTAGGGATAATAGCTGCATTGGAGTTCTGTTAAGTATATGAGTCAAAGACAAGGCACAAAACAATATTTGTCATGAATTCTTGCCCATGACACGCCATTTGTAATGATAGTCACAATAGGTTGGAGCTCTTGTACCTTTATGGCGGTGATACTTGCTTTCTTCTCTCTCAATCTTTATATGTGTTTTGTTAAGTTTATATAATTTTTTTAAGAACACTCATCACATATAGTAGGCTACAGAAAATTATAAGGAAAAGGGAAAGAAATTGATTTCACATAAATTAAAACTGATGAAACTCTCTTCAACATTATAGACATCAGGGCGTTCAAAAAGTATAGCTTACATCGAAATAATTAGCTACCATTATGTCTTATTTTTTAGAACAATAAATTTGATTTCTGAAAAACAAAGAAGCATTATAAAGTATTTATAATATAAATACATGTACATGTCAGGAAATTAGATATAAAAAATTGAAAAGGGGTTGCATATGAAATGATTAATTTTTTGAATGAAGAGCAAAGAGAAGATAACTTTTATCTCTGGTAGCTGCTGTGTGTGTATTTTGAGTATGAGTTTGAAGTGTCAAGTGAATTAGAAGTAAGTATTTTTTTCAAGTTACTTAGATATATCGCTTATCTTAAATGTCTGTTCAATAATCGTCATTGGCTCTTTCTCTAAATTTTATTCTTGATATCTAGAAAAGAGTGTTTTCATTGTACTCCCAATTTCTCTTATTTTTATTTTCCATATGGTATGTATTACTGTTTTTTATTCTCTATAGTGAGCAGCAGAAAATAGTTACCATCCACATGCCCAACACTGGCATAGGGTTTTTTTTGTTTACTAGAAAACAGATAATACTAAAACCTATGTACTTTTCTCAACTTAGTTGGGCCCAAGGATTTCCCTACAATTGACTAATTCATAATCTGATTATAGATGGTTAGAGTTATATATAGGTCACATATAATTTTGTTGTAGATTTACAAAATTAATACTCTAATGAAAAGTGACAAATTTATTTTCAATACAGACGCATTAACAAAATTCATGTAAACTACAGCTAGGAATATTATTTGGAAGGAAATAGTAATATTTGTATTTAAAAGAGTAACATATAAATAAGAACATCATAGAATACAATTTTTTTGAAAAAATTCAAATAGCACATGCATGTAATGAAGACCTTTTATTAGTTTTATTGTTTTGTATTACCCTTTAATCTGCTTACAAAATTTACATGAGTTTATCCTCATCGTTTATGATTTATCCAAAATTTAATGTAATTTTAAATAAGTAGTCTAATCTTTCATTCATTGTCTTGAGCAACCGTCGAAGAATTCAAACTTTAAAAATGAAACCCAATAAAATTAACTTACATACTAAATCGCTTGATGTACATTTGGCTTGAAAAGTACTGGGTACTTATGAAGGTGGTTAATCTTGTAACAGAAATGTACATCTAGTGATTTAGGAAGTAAATTAATTTTATTGTGGTTATTGAGCCTTATTTTTGTTTGTTTAGTATAATTTAATTTTACTGACAAGTAATTGAAACCAGCAACTAACTTAATGTTGAAACTATTTACTCCTGTGCTTCTTGCTTAAATCTGTCCACACTTGATTCTCATATTACTATGTAAAGATGTTTTATCCTTGCGTTAAAATAATATGTACTACATGAACAACAGACGAATTATGTTTATTGATTTGTTACTCAATTTGGGAATTTGAGGAGATATATGTACCTGCAAATATGCTTTATGTGTTAATTGTATAAAGGCAATAGATATAATTTTATCACACAGAAATTGCAAAAAATGCATTGTCAAGCTTCAACTTTTAACAAAACCTTTTTAGAGCAGTAAACAAAAATAATGATGATGATGATGATGATAATAATAATAAATCAGCTCTTGTAATGCAAAAATGATGCCTATTTTCAATTAACTTATGGGAGAAAAGTTTAAATTTTTTTGTTTTCCATCAGGCCTGTAAAATGCAGTGATAATAGAGACCCAAAGCAAAGTAAAAAATAGTGTGTTTATGTAACGGAAATTTATTGTTCTGCCTCTTCATTGTTTTTCCTTATAGAATTATTTCTAAAATATTTTATGCCATTTTCCAATGAAATATGAAACACGATTATTTCACGCATTATATGTTATTAGTTCATTGTGCTTGATCTATGGAACAAGCTTTCCTGTAGTTATGGGAAAGTAAAAAACGTCATAGAAATAGCGGGTGTGTATAAAGTACGAAAGAGATCTCTATATAGGGTGTGTAACCGCGTGGCAGGGTTTGGTTTAATAATCTTCTTCTATCTACATTGTGCAAATTGAAATACAGGCCAACGTTAATTGGAGTCTGGTCTCAAAGCATAGAGTATGGCAAGTTTTTATGGCGGAAACTGTTAAACACAGTCACTTTGAATAGCCTTAACCTACATGAATGAAAAATAATAAAGAGCAACCACTCAGAATGCACTCTCCCCGAACTTCTCAAGAGAGAAGCGAACGATCATCGATGACATACAGGGAAAATAAATTCCCCATAAGTCTTCCTCACGCTCAAGGAAAAGTGCTAAAATTCATCAACATGGTTGGAGAACACTTCCAGGTTTGGAAATGTCTGTGTGAAGATATACTACAGAAATGATCCTGTGAAGTATGATCTTGGTTGTAGACAGGTTCCACTCCTCCAAATGTAAACTGCCTTCACTTAATCCGTGAGTGGTTGTTTTAATTCGGTTATTTATTGTAACAACTACAACAACTATGCAGTTTCTTTAAGTGCATAACGTAGAAATGTAACTTGTTTTTGTATTTAAATTATAAAATTATGATAAAAATGACATTTTATTAAATTAAAACATGTTTCTTTATTAAAATTAACAAAAACGTTTTTCAGAGTCATCTATCAGCGCCACAGTGAACTAAATAGCGCCGCTTAAATCTCGTTACACACAGAATAAAAGTCTGAAACTAAGAAAACATTTTAATTTATGACTTTCATTTAATTTATTATTCAACAGTGACAAATGCATAGCTCTTTTATGGAAATACAGTATTTAAAAAAAAATACTAAGTCGCCGATCTGGAATGTATATTGGTATAGGTAAAAATTATCAACGCGCCTGATAGGTATAATATTAAAAAATTGTCATAAAAAGTTCGGTCCCAACGCAATTACTTTGATAAAGAAAAATAATAATAATTGTGCGCGTTAGGTGTATTTTATGAACTTATACAAAATTAGTTTTGAAAAAAATACGTGAATTATATTTTCCGTTTGGAAAATTGTATAGGGAAATGTTTATAAGAATTGCTTATAAAAAAAATGTTTTTTAAAGAAAACTTGAGCATTCAAAATTCAAAATTATGAGAAATGAAGAGAAACTGCAAGGTAAAGAGATGGTTGATGAATTTAATTTGTGAATATTAAGGAAATAGAGGGAGAAAGATTAGTTTGGAACTGGTTAATATGAAAAAATTTTCTACATATAAGAAAACGGGCAAGAGATGATAAAAGTAAAATTAATGGGCCCATCCTTTCGGACGGGCATTGCAAAAATTAGTCTTATAGACTCATCATTTGTTCCCCTCCACGGAAATCTTTAGTAAAAGGCGAAAGATTTATGCGTATTGAAGGGAAACCAGAGTACAGATAACGGTCAAAAATTGTGTACACCCAAATGTCGGTCCTTTACAAGTCGTGAGAAGATCGTTAATATAAGCGGAGTTTTTACTGTTTTCTACTATATTTTTGCATCAGACATTTACGTATCGTTTTCCAATATAGTTTTAATTGTTTTTATTTGACATGCATTACATTTTATGCACTTATAAATTAACAACTATTAAAAATCTCAATATCGGGATGGAGAACATTATGTTAGGAAACATGCTGTAAAAGTTGCGCTGTTCGCTAAGAGATAGCGCTCGAAGCAAAAAATCTTTCTATCCAGTTACAGTAATGTGGAAGAAATAGTTTTTAAGTTAATGATTTTTCAGTTACTGATTTATAGGTTAAAACGCTAACCAAATTAGACATTTAAAATTTAGAATGGGTTTTAGAATTACCTTATAAACAATATTAGAATATTTGTACATACCATATATGAATTTACACTGTTTTTGTTCGATTCACAAAATATAATGTGTAGGCAGTATAAATGATGCTTTCTCAAAATGTAAAAATTCATGCAGTGAACATCTGCCAACTGCTGTTAGCATTAATAATTTCTAATTATTTGCTTTTGGATTTGGAGCAAAAATTTTTTTTTAAAAGTACCAAAGTATGATATTTCTCAAACACTAGTTATCAGTTGTTACATTGTTTTATCTGTTATTTATCCTACAGAGTCATATAATAGTCCTTCAATATTAGTTATTATTATTAGTTTTTAATTAATTTTTTTTAACAAAGTCGTACCATAAACACTATTTAGGGATAATAGCTGCATTGGAGTTCTGTTAAGTATATGAGTCAAAGACAAGGCACAAAACAATATTTGTCATGAATTCTTGCCCATGACACGCCATTTGTAATGATAGTCACAATAGGTTGGAGCTCTTGTACCTTTATGGCGGTGATACTTGCTTTCTTCTCTCTCAATCTTTATATGTGTTTTGTTAAGTTTATATAATTTTTTTAAGAACACTCATCACATATAGTAGGCTACAGAAAATTATAAGGAAAAGGGAAAGAAATTGATTTCACATAAATTAAAACTGATGAAACTCTCTTCAACATTATAGACATCAGGGCGTTCAAAAAGTATAGCTTACATCGAAATAATTAGCTACCATTATGTCTTATTTTTTAGAACAATAAATTTGATTTCTGAAAAACAAAGAAGCATTATAAAGTATTTATAATATAAATACATGTACATGTCAGGAAATTAGATATAAAAAATTGAAAAGGGGTTGCATATGAAATGATTAATTTTTTGAATGAAGAGCAAAGAGAAGATAACTTTTATCTCTGGTAGCTGCTGTGTGTGTATTTTGAGTATGAGTTTGAAGTGTCAAGTGAATTAGAAGTAAGTATTTTTTTCAAGTTACTTAGATATATCGCTTATCTTAAATGTCTGTTCAATAATCGTCATTGGCTCTTTCTCTAAATTTTATTCTTGATATCTAGAAAAGAGTGTTTTCATTGTACTCCCAATTTCTCTTATTTTTATTTTCCATATGGTATGTATTACTGTTTTTTATTCTCTATAGTGAGCAGCAGAAAATAGTTACCATCCACATGCCCAACACTGGCATAGGGTTTTTTTTGTTTACTAGAAAACAGATAATACTAAAACCTATGTACTTTTCTCAACTTAGTTGGGCCCAAGGATTTCCCTACAATTGACTAATTCATAATCTGATTATAGATGGTTAGAGTTATATATAGGTCACATATAATTTTGTTGTAGATTTACAAAATTAATACTCTAATGAAAAGTGACAAATTTATTTTCAATACAGACGCATTAACAAAATTCATGTAAACTACAGCTAGGAATATTATTTGGAAGGAAATAGTAATATTTGTATTTAAAAGAGTAACATATAAATAAGAACATCATAGAATACAATTTTTTTGAAAAAATTCAAATAGCACATGCATGTAATGAAGACCTTTTATTAGTTTTATTGTTTTGTATTACCCTTTAATCTGCTTACAAAATTTACATGAGTTTATCCTCATCGTTTATGATTTATCCAAAATTTAATGTAATTTTAAATAAGTAGTCTAATCTTTCATTCATTGTCTTGAGCAACCGTCGAAGAATTCAAACTTTAAAAATGAAACCCAATAAAATTAACTTACATACTAAATCGCTTGATGTACATTTGGCTTGAAAAGTACTGGGTACTTATGAAGGTGGTTAATCTTGTAACAGAAATGTACATCTAGTGATTTAGGAAGTAAATTAATTTTATTGTGGTTATTGAGCCTTATTTTTGTTTGTTTAGTATAATTTAATTTTACTGACAAGTAATTGAAACCAGCAACTAACTTAATGTTGAAACTATTTACTCCTGTGCTTCTTGCTTAAATCTGTCCACACTTGATTCTCATATTACTATGTAAAGATGTTTTATCCTTGCGTTAAAATAATATGTACTACATGAACAACAGACGAATTATGTTTATTGATTTGTTACTCAATTTGGGAATTTGAGGAGATATATGTACCTGCAAATATGCTTTATGTGTTAATTGTATAAAGGCAATAGATATAATTTTATCACACAGAAATTGCAAAAAATGCATTGTCAAGCTTCAACTTTTAACAAAACCTTTTTAGAGCAGTAAACAAAAATAATGATGATGATGATGATGATAATAATAATAAATCAGCTCTTGTAATGCAAAAATGATGCCTATTTTCAATTAACTTATGGGAGAAAAGTTTAAATTTTTTTGTTTTCCATCAGGCCTGTAAAATGCAGTGATAATAGAGACCCAAAGCAAAGTAAAAAATAGTGTGTTTATGTAACGGAAATTTATTGTTCTGCCTCTTCATTGTTTTTCCTTATAGAATTATTTCTAAAATATTTTATGCCATTTTCCAATGAAATATGAAACACGATTATTTCACGCATTATATGTTATTAGTTCATTGTGCTTGATCTATGGAACAAGCTTTCCTGTAGTTATGGGAAAGTAAAAAACGTCATAGAAATAGCGGGTGTGTATAAAGTACGAAAGAGATCTCTATATAGGGTGTGTAACCGCGTGGCAGGGTTTGGTTTAATAATCTTCTTCTATCTACATTGTGCAAATTGAAATACAGGCCAACGTTAATTGGAGTCTGGTCTCAAAGCATAGAGTATGGCAAGTTTTTATGGCGGAAACTGTTAAACACAGTCACTTTGAATAGCCTTAACCTACATGAATGAAAAATAATAAAGAGCAACCACTCAGAATGCACTCTCCCCGAACTTCTCAAGAGAGAAGCGAACGATCATCGATGACATACAGGGAAAATAAATTCCCCATAAGTCTTCCTCACGCTCAAGGAAAAGTGCTAAAATTCATCAACATGGTTGGAGAACACTTCCAGGTTTGGAAATGTCTGTGTGAAGATATACTACAGAAATGATCCTGTGAAGTATGATCTTGGTTGTAGACAGGTTCCACTCCTCCAAATGTAAACTGCCTTCACTTAATCCGTGAGTGGTTGTTTTAATTCGGTTATTTATTGTAACAACTACAACAACTATGCAGTTTCTTTAAGTGCATAACGTAGAAATGTAACTTGTTTTTGTATTTAAATTATAAAATTATGATAAAAATGACATTTTAATAAATTAAAACATGTTTCTTTATTAAAATTAACAAAAACGTTTTTCAGAGTCATCTATCAGCGTCACAGTGAACTAAATAGCGCCGCTTAAATCTCGTTACACACAGAATAAAAGTCTGAAACTAAGAAAACATTTTAATTTATGACTTTCATTTAATTTATTATTCAACAGTGACAAATGCATAGCTCTTTTATGGAAATACAGTATTTAAAAAAAAATACTAAGTCGCCGATCTGGAATGTATATTGGTATAGGTAAAAATTATCAACGCGCCTGATAGGTATAATATTAAAAAATTGTCATAAAAAGTTCGGTCCCAACGCAATTACTTTGATAAAGAAAAATAATAATAATTGTGCGCGTTAGGTGTATTTTATGAACTTATACAAAATTAGTTTTGAAAAAAATACGTGAATTATATTTTCCGTTTGGAAAATTGTATAGGGAAATGTTTATAAGAATTGCTTATAAAAAAAATGTTTTTTAAAGAAAACTTGAGCATTCAAAATTCAAAATTATGAGAAATGAAGAGAAACTGCAAGGTAAAGAGATGGTTGATGAATTTAATTTGTGAATATTAAGGAAATAGAGGGAGAAAGATTAGTTTGGAACTGGTTAATATGAAAAAATTTTCTACATATAAGAAAACGGGCAAGAGATGATAAAAGTAAAATTAATGGGCCCATCCTTTCGGACGGGCATTGCAAAAATTAGTCTTATAGACTCATCATTTGTTCCCCTCCACGGAAATCTTTAGTAAAAGGCGAAAGATTTATGCGTATTGAAGGGAAACCAGAGTACAGATAACGGTCAAAAATTGTGTACACCCAAATGTCGGTCCTTTACAAGTCGTGAGAAGATCGTTAATATAAGCGGAGTTTTTACTGTTTTCTACTATATTTTTGCATCAGACATTTACGTATCGTTTTCCAATATAGTTTTAATTGTTTTTATTTGACATGCATTACATTTTATGCACTTATAAATTAACAACTATTAAAAATCTCAATATCGGGATGGAGAACATTATGTTAGGAAACATGCTGTAAAAGTTGCGCTGTTCGCTAAGAGATAGCGCTCGAAGCAAAAAATCTTTCTATCCAGTTACACTAAGGCTTTGTCGAAAAAGGCGCGGCATAGTTCCTTTGTGTTCAGTGCACGTGTGTTCCATTGTTCCGAATATAGGCATTTAAGTTTAGTGAACTTTTGAAAAGAGCTAAATTTAAGTGTTACTGTGAATTGTGTGGTGTTAGTTTTTAATTAAAAACAAGTGATAGCATAAGATTATAAATTTAAATAGGCTAGACGTTTAGATTTTAGAACTAGGCTAGCGTAAAGACTTACAACCGTGACAAAACTCTTTAGGTTACTTTTTTTTAGACTAAAACCCGACAACCTGTACCTGCAATAACCCACTTTCTACATACAAGCCGGCCCTGCGGGCCGACTTGCTATCCCTACGCCTTTCCTGCAATGTCGAATATAGAGGCACAACGCGGGACCCCAAGCGACGGGGCTGAGTCAATGGGGACAAGTTCCTCTCAGGGTAAGTCCACCCCCTTGAGGGTGTACGGACCTGCGAGGACGTCTTCCGCGGCCATGGCGGCGGCGCTTGGCGGGCCCTCCGACGGTCCATCTCGACCAGCAACTCCTCTCAGCACCTACTCCCAATCAGAGCTAGGCACTGACTACACCATGACGGAGGGTTCTGCTGCTGAATCCGCCAACGATGATGCCGGGTATCGGCCTGTCGTAAGGAGGAAGAGGAAGAAGCAGACTCGCCAGTCCGACTCCGGTACCGAAACCACGGCGAAACGAAAGACCGTGGACACTGTGAAGACTGCCGGCGCTGTTGCCAGCGCAGTGGCTCACAGAGCTCCACAAATGGTCACGGACTCGCCTATGACAGACTTAGCTACAAACATAAAATCTACCGGGGCAGCGGCCAAAATCCCTGCAATCACGATCTACCCAGATCACCACCGCTTAATCGACATTAGTAAGGAATTCAAATCCAAATACAACCCTTACTTTTATTTAGCAACGAAGGTGAAGGATGGAGTGAAGCTCCAAACCAGCACCTACGAAGACTATGTTAACCTCCAGAGGTACCTTGGGGAGAAGGGTGTGCCCCACCACGTATTCCGCCTCGAAAATGCGAGGACATTTAAAGTAGTAGTTCGAGGGGTGGATGAATCCACCGAAACAGCGGAGGTCGGAAACGACCTTAAAAGCAGGGGTATGGAGGTCCTCAAAGTGTCCCAAATGAAGGGACACTTTACCAAGGAGCCTCTGCCCATGTTCCTTGTGGAGCTAGCGTCCGAAAAAGACGCTCGTGAAGCAATGGCGCTGACCAGTATTTGCTTCATGCGGGTACGAGTGGAAGCTTACAGGCAGCCCACAGGTCCTGTGCAATGCTTCAACTGCCAGAGGATAGGTCATACAACAAGCTGTTGTAAGGCTACTCCTCGGTGCGTTAAATGTGGCGAGGGCCACGATTCCAAGACCTGCACAAAGGATCGAGACCACTTCAAGTGTATCCTCTGCGGGGCTAACCACACCGCGAACTATCGAGGCTGCGCCATTTACAAGCAGGCCGCCAAATCAAAGGCCCAGGCAAAGAAGAAGGTCGATGGGGATAAAACCCCAAAACCGGCCCCTTCAGCCAAAACAAAAACACAGGTGCCTGCTCCACGGTACACAACACCGAACATTTCCTACGCCCAAGCATCTGCTTCGGCTACCTCTGGGAAGCCAGTGCAAATGCCACCTCCTACCATTACTTCCCCCAAACCGGCCCTAATTCCAACACCTAACTTACTGACACCCAATACCATTTCTGGCCCTAAGGCAGGGTCGTCAACGACACCCCCCGTTCCTAAAGCCAGGGTTAATCCCCCGCAAAAGGAACGAGAGGATAAACGCCCCAAGCCCACAAAGGCCAGGACGGTTTCCCAACCTCAGCCAGAGCCACATGTGGCTCCTGCAGCCCCCGTTAACCCACCCCTGACCATACCTACCTCGTCCGCTTCTATAGACTGGGCGAAAGGGACTTTTGAACCGCTCCTAAGAGTTGTTAACTCTGCTCTGACCTGGGAAGCCTTCACGGGCGGACTGGGTCTTTTCATTGTCAAGACCTTATCCTCACCTCCCAAAACCTTCTCAGAATTCCTGACTTCCTTCATCCAGTACGTCTCTTCTGTCAACCATGGATAGGTTACCGGTCCTGATATGGAATGCCAACGGCGTTAAATATAAAAAACTAGAGCTTCTTCGCTATATGCAAAGAAACAACTATAAACTAGCGCTTATTACAGAAACACACCTAAACCCCCAAGATAAATTCTCAATGCCAAACTTTAAAGTTTACCGCACTGACAGGACAACTAGAAGCCGCGGCGGTACGGCTATAATAATAGATAAACGCATTAAACATTTTGAATTGTTTTTGCCCGCACTCACATGCGTTGAAGCAACAGCTATTAGGCTTGAGCTCAACGGCAGCACAACAACACTTGTATCAGCGTACAAACCCCCGGGTTCTGTTGATTACACTCGCGATTTAGAAGTTCTTCTACAGACCTCTAGTAGGGTAATAGTCGCCGGGGACCTTAATTCTAAACACACATGCTGGGGCTGTAAGTCTACAAACACAGGAGGCCGGCAACTCCAAACCTTCTTACAAAACACAACAGCTATACTGCTGGCCCCTCCTGAACCAACACACCACAGCACTTACCACACGGAAGACATTTTGGATATAGCTATTGCGAAAGGTCTGCTAGTGTCACCGCAACTTCACGTCGATAGAGATCTGAATTCAGATCACTACCCCGTGATAATGGCGGTTTCTGGAAGCCCTGCTCGCAAAGAGCTAAGGAAGGTGCTGAACTACAGACTGGCTGACTGGGAGTTATTCCAGTCCCAGCTGGACAGCACTCTACCTGCCACCCTAAATGTCGACTCACCACTGGACATAGACAAAGCCGTCGGCAGCCTTACGACGGCAATACGTACTGCGATTACTAACGCGGTACCAGTTAAATGTCAGCCCAGACACTATGTACACATACCAAGGCACATACTACATCTAATCACCCGGCGAAATAGGATCCGGCGGGCATTGCAACACGGGGTAAACAGATGCGTTCCACACACAACACTTAATCGCCTTAAGAGGCAAATTAGGCGGGAACTAATTCAGTACAAAGTCGATGGCTTCCAAGCGGAATTGGCGACCTTAAACACAACAGACACACCCATCTGGCCGATGGTCAAACACTTCACGCGAGAACCGCTGCGCTATCCCCCACTCATCGGCCCGAATGGGCAGGTGGGCGACCCGGTCGACAAAGTTAACTTGTTTGCTGACACACTTGAGAGCACGTTCCAACCAAACGACCAACCAGCTGATGCAGCCGTTACAGCTAAAGTAGATTTAGAAACAGCACGGTTTGCCTACTGTCCTACATTAGAGCCAAACACTGACACTACAATTACAGAGATAAAGTGGGCAATCTCACAAACAAACTCCAGGAAAGCTCCTGGACCAGACACCATCACCAACACCACGCTAAAAAACCTCACGGAGAAAGCGATCATTTATCTGTCAAACATCTATAATGCTATACTCCGGACACAACACTTCCCGGACGCTTGGAAGGAGGCCAAGATCTTGGTCTTCCCCAAACCGGGAAAAGACCACAACAAACCTGATTCATATAGACCGATAAGCTTGTTGAATACGATGGGCAAGGTATTTGAAAAAATTTTGCTCAAACGTATCAACAAGCATATCCACACACACAACATACTGAGGCCAGAGCAATTTGGCTTTAGGACAAAACACTCGGCTACGCATCAGCTGATGAGAGTGGTGGAGCATGCAACCAAGGGTTTCAACAATTACTGCTCGACTGGGGTAGTCTTCCTGGACATTGAAAAGGCCTTTGACCGGGTCTGGCACAACGGGCTCTTAGCGAAACTTCGTCACTATGGCTTTCCAGACGGGCTCATACACCTAGTTAGCTCATACCTGTCCAATCGTAAGTTTAGGGTTGATGTAGATCAAGCTCAATCTACACTACGGACTATACGGGCCGGAGTCCCTCAGGGCTCAATTATTGGGCCCGTATTGTTCAACATCTACATCAACGACATACCGACAACACTCAACACACAAGTGGCCATATTTGCAGATGACACCGCGTTATCCGCTCAGTCATGGAAACCACATCTAATACACTTATATTTACAGGACCACCTTACAGTACTAGAATCATGGCTGAGCTACTGGAGAGTTAAGGTGAACGTGGCCAAGTGCCAGGCTTTGCTTCTCTCCAAACGTAGGACACACCAACTCAACACACCTCTAAAACTATTAGGCGAGGACATTCACTGGGGGAACCAGGTCAAATATCTGGGAGTCATACTCGACAGAGGCCTGACTTGGGACCCTCACATTACCAACACGTTAAAAAAAGCAACATTTAGATTAACACAACTATATCCTATGCTTAACAGAACAAGCCCACTTTCACTACGGGCGGCCACTACTATATACGTATCTATGTTGCGCAGCATACTCACTTACGCATCACCCGTCTGGGGTCATGCAGGTAACACACGCACACGCAGACTACAGTTATTCCAAAACAAGGTTTTGCGAATAATCACAAAGGCACCTAGATGTACAAGATTAACACTGCTTCACACTGACTTAAAAGTGCCTTTCATCAAACAACACCTACGACACTTAGCAACAAAGTTCTACAAACAGGCTCACGCACATACAACATCAACACTCATTTCCTCACTGGGTAGATATGACCCCACCCACGACACACACAGACGGCCGCTGTCCTTACTGACCGCCTAGCTCACACCATACCACCAAAATAAAATATACATACTAATAAATTCTGCTTCACAGTTATGTTCCAGGTGACGCAGAGGCACATCTCCAGGGCCGCTTAGCCCCAACGGAAGTAATAATTTGATTGCATGCCTTTTCAGTTTCGAGTAGGCAGCAGAAGAAGAGGTGCATGCCATTCCTGCCATAGACTCACTAACAAGGTATTTGCAAGGTAATACCTCTCCTTATTCCATAGCATAAGGTGATCCAAGCCCCCAGGGTTCCTGCATGATCTGTCGCGGGATTTTTCCTGGCAGGGTTTCTTTCTTGCCAGGTTTTTTCATCCCGCTCTTAGCGCGACACTTACCGTACTGTTTCATTTCACTATCTCCTGATTCTCCATGGAAAGAGCTTATGAGCTTGGTACATGGGCAATCAATCCCGTTTCCTTCATTCGCGGTAGGGATACTAACCGCATGCGCATGTGAGACGGAGGTAGCTCGCTAGAGGTTGGCTGCCACGAGGGCTGGGCGGGTTTTGGGGGCTCAGACCCGGGTAAAAAAAAAAAAAAAAAAAAAAAAATATCCAGTTACAGTAATGTGGAAGAAATAGTTTTTAAGTTAATGATTTTTCAGTTACTGATTTATAGGTTAAAACGCTAACCAAATTAGACATTTAAAATTTAGAATGGGTTTTAGAATTACCTTATAAACAATATTAGAATATTTGTACATACCATATATGAATTTACACTGTTTTTGTTCGATTCACAAAATATAATGTGTAGGCAGTATAAATGATGCTTTCTCAAAATGTAAAAATTCATGCAGTGAACATCTGCCAACTGCTGTTAGCATTAATAATTTCTAATTATTTGCTTTTGGATTTGGAGCAAAAATTTTTTTTTAAAAGTACCAAAGTATGATATTTCTCAAACACTAGTTATCAGTTGTTACAGTGTTTTATCTGTTATTTATCCTACAGAGTCATATAATAGTCCTTCAATATTAGTTATTATTATTAGTTTTTAATTAATTTTTTTTAACAAAGTCGTACCATAAACACTATTTAGGGATAATAGCTGCATTGGAGTTCTGTTAAGTATATGAGTCAAAGACAAGGCACAAAACAATATTTGTCATGAATTCTTGCCCATGACATGCCATTTGTAATGATAGTCACAATAGGTTGGAGCTCTTGTACCTTTATGGCGGTGATACTTGCTTTCTTCTCTCTCAATCTTTATATGTGTTTTGTTAAGTTTATATAATTTTTTTAAGAACACTCATCACATATAGTAGGCTACAGAAAATTATAAGGAAAAGGGAAAGAAATAGATTTCACATAAATTAAAAATGATGAAACTCTCTTCAACATTATAGACATCAGGGCGTTCAAAAAGTATAGCTTACATCGAAATAATTAGCTACCATTATGTCTTATTTTTTAGAACAATAAATTTGATTTCTGAAAAACAAAGAAGCATTATAAAGTATTTATAATATAAATACATGTACATGTCAGGAAATTAGATATAAAAAATTGAAAAGGGGTTGCATATGAAATGATTAATTTTTTGAATGAAGAGCAAAGAGAAGATAACTTTTATCTCTGGTAGCTGCTGTGTGTGTATTTTGAGTATGAGTTTGAAGTGTCAAGTGAATTAGAAGTAAGTATTTTTTTCAAGTTACTTAGATATATCGCTTATCTTAAATGTCTGTTCAATAATCGTCATTGGCTCTTTCTCTAAATTTTATTCTTGATATCTAGAAAAGAGTGTTTTCATTGTACTCCCAATTTCTCTTATTTTTATTTTCCATATGGTATGTATTACTGTTTTTTATTCTCTATAGTGAGCAGCAGAAAATAGTTACCATCCACATGCCCAACACTGGCATAGGGTTTTTTTTGTTTACTAGAAAACAGATAATACTAAAACCTATGTACTTTTCTCAACTTAGTTGGGCCCAAGGATTTCCCTACAATTGACTAATTCATAATCTGATTATAGATGGTTAGAGTTATATATAGGTCACATATAATTTTGTTGTAGATTTACAAAATTAATACTCTAATGAAAAGTGACAAATTTATTTTCAATACAGACGCATTAACAAAATTCATGTAAACTACAGCTAGGAATATTATTTGGAAGGAAATAGTAATATTTGTATTTAAAAGAGTAACATATAAATAAGAACATCATAGAATACAATTTTTTTGAAAAAATTCAAATAGCACATGCATGTAATGAAGACCTTTTATTAGTTTTATTGTTTTGTATTACCCTTTAATCTGCTTACAAAATTTACATGAGTTTATCCTCATCGTTTATGATTTATCCAAAATTTAATGTAATTTTAAATAAGTAGTCTAATCTTTCATTCATTGTCTTGAGCAACCGTCGAAGAATTCAAACTTTAAAAATGAAACCCAATAAAATTAACTTACATACTAAATCGCTTGATGTACATTTGGCTTGAAAAGTACTGGGTACTTATGAAGGTGGTTAATCTTGTAACAGAAATGTACATCTAGTGATTTAGGAAGTAAATTAATTTTATTGTGGTTATTGAGCCTTATTTTTGTTTGTTTAGTATAATTTAATTTTACTGACAAGTAATTGAAACCAGCAACTAACTTAATGTTGAAACTATTTACTCCTGTGCTTCTTGCTTAAATCTGTCCACACTTGATTCTCATATTACTATGTAAAGATGTTTTATCCTTGCGTTAAAATAATATGTACTACATGAACAACAGACGAATTATGTTTATTGATTTGTTACTCAATTTGGGAATTTGAGGAGATATATGTACCTGCAAATATGCTTTATGTGTTAATTGTATAAAGGCAATAGATATAATTTTATCACACAGAAATTGCAAAAAATGCATTGTCAAGCTTCAACTTTTAACAAAACCTTTTTAGAGCAGTAAACAAAAATAATGATGATGATGATGATGATAATAATAATAAATCAGCTCTTGTAATGCAAAAATGATGCCTATTTTCAATTAACTTATGGGAGAAAAGTTTAAATTTTTTTGTTTTCCATCAGGCCTGTAAAATGCAGTGATAATAGAGACCCAAAGCAAAGTAAAAAATAGTGTGTTTATGTAACGGAAATTTATTGTTCTGCCTCTTCATTGTTTTTCCTTATAGAATTATTTCTAAAATATTTTATGCCATTTTCCAATGAAATATGAAACACGATTATTTCACGCATTATATGTTATTAGTTCATTGTGCTTGATCTATGGAACAAGCTTTCCTGTAGTTATGGGAAAGTAAAAAACGTCATAGAAATAGCGGGTGTGTATAAAGTACGAAAGAGATCTCTATATAGGGTGTGTAACCGCGTGGCAGGGTTTGGTTTAATAATCTTCTTCTATCTACATTGTGCAAATTGAAATACAGGCCAACGTTAATTGGAGTCTGGTCTCAAAGCATAGAGTATGGCAAGTTTTTATGGCGGAAACTGTTAAACACAGTCACTTTGAATAGCCTTAACCTACATGAATGAAAAATAATAAAGAGCAACCACTCAGAATGCACTCTCCCCGAACTTCTCAAGAGAGAAGCGAACGATCATCGATGACATACAGGGAAAATAAATTCCCCATAAGTCTTCCTCACGCTCAAGGAAAAGTGCTAAAATTCATCAACATGGTTGGAGAACACTTCCAGGTTTGGAAATGTCTGTGTGAAGATATACTACAGAAATGATCCTGTGAAGTATGATCTTGGTTGTAGACAGGTTCCACTCCTCCAAATGTAAACTGCCTTCACTTAATCCGTGAGTGGTTGTTTTAATTCGGTTATTTATTGTAACAACTACAACAACTATGCAGTTTCTTTAAGTGCATAACGTAGAAATGTAACTTGTTTTTGTATTTAAATTATAAAATTATGATAAAAATGACATTTTAATAAATTAAAACATGTTTCTTTATTAAAATTAACAAAAACGTTTTTCAGAGTCATCTATCAGCGTCACAGTGAACTAAATAGCGCCGCTTAAATCTCGTTACACACAGAATAAAAGTCTGAAACTAAGAAAACATTTTAATTTATGACTTTCATTTAATTTATTATTCAACAGTGACAAATGCATAGCTCTTTTATGGAAATACAGTATTTAAAAAAAAATACTAAGTCGCCGATCTGGAATGTATATTGGTATAGGTAAAAATTATCAACGCGCCTGATAGGTATAATATTAAAAAATTGTCATAAAAAGTTCGGTCCCAACGCAATTACTTTGATAAAGAAAAATAATAATAATTGTGCGCGTTAGGTGTATTTTATGAACTTATACAAAATTAGTTTTGAAAAAAATACGTGAATTATATTTTCCGTTTGGAAAATTGTATAGGGAAATGTTTATAAGAATTGCTTATAAAAAAAATGTTTTTTAAAGAAAACTTGAGCATTCAAAATTCAAAATTATGAGAAATGAAGAGAAACTGCAAGGTAAAGAGATGGTTGATGAATTTAATTTGTGAATATTAAGGAAATAGAGGGAGAAAGATTAGTTTGGAACTGGTTAATATGAAAAAATTTTCTACATATAAGAAAACGGGCAAGAGATGATAAAAGTAAAATTAATGGGCCCATCCTTTCGGACGGGCATTGCAAAAATTAGTCTTATAGACTCATCATTTGTTCCCCTCCACGGAAATCTTTAGTAAAAGGCGAAAGATTTATGCGTATTGAAGGGAAACCAGAGTACAGACAACGGTCAAAAATTGTGTACACCCAAATGTCGGTCCTTTACAAGTCGTGAGAAGATCGTTAATATAAGCGGAGTTTTTACTGTTTTCTACTATATTTTTGCATCAGACATTTACGTATCGTTTTCCAATATAGTTTTAATTGTTTTTATTTGACATGCATTACATTTTATGCACTTATAAATTAACAACTATTAAAAATCTCAATATCGGGATGGAGAACATTATGTTAGGAAACATGCTGTAAAAGTTGCGCTGTTCGCTAAGAGATAGCGCTCGAAGCAAAAAATCTTTCTATCCAGTTACAGTAATGTGGAAGAAATAGTTTTTAAGTTAATGATTTTTCAGTTACTGATTTATAGGTTAAAACGCTAACCAAATTAGACATTTAAAATTTAGAATGGGTTTTAGAATTACCTTATAAACAATATTAGAATATTTGTACATACCATATATGAATTTACACTGTTTTTGTTCGATTCACAAAATATAATGTGTAGGCAGTATAAATGATGCTTTCTCAAAATGTAAAAATTCATGCAGTGAACATCTGCCAACTGCTGTTAGCATTAATAATTTCTAATTATTTGCTTTTGGATTTGGAGCAAAAATTTTTTTTTAAAAGTACCAAAGTATGATATTTCTCAAACACTAGTTATCAGTTGTTACAGTGTTTTATCTGTTATTTATCCTACAGAGTCATATAATAGTCCTTCAATATTAGTTATTATTATTAGTTTTTAATTAATTTTTTTTAACAAAGTCGTACCATAAACACTATTTAGGGATAATAGCTGCATTGGAGTTCTGTTAAGTATATGAGTCAAAGACAAGGCACAAAACAATATTTGTCATGAATTCTTGCCCATGACATGCCATTTGTAATGATAGTCACAATAGGTTGGAGCTCTTGTACCTTTATGGCGGTGATACTTGCTTTCTTCTCTCTCAATCTTTATATGTGTTTTGTTAAGTTTATATAATTTTTTTAAGAACACTCATCACATATAGTAGGCTACAGAAAATTATAAGGAAAAGGGAAAGAAATAGATTTCACATAAATTAAAAATGATGAAACTCTCTTCAACATTATAGACATCAGGGCGTTCAAAAAGTATAGCTTACATCGAAATAATTAGCTACCATTATGTCTTATTTTTTAGAACAATAAATTTGATTTCTGAAAAACAAAGAAGCATTATAAAGTATTTATAATATAAATACATGTACATGTCAGGAAATTAGATATAAAAAATTGAAAAGGGGTTGCATATGAAATGATTAATTTTTTGAATGAAGAGCAAAGAGAAGATAACTTTTATCTCTGGTAGCTGCTGTGTGTGTATTTTGAGTATGAGTTTGAAGTGTCAAGTGAATTAGAAGTAAGTATTTTTTTCAAGTTACTTAGATATATCGCTTATCTTAAATGTCTGTTCAATAATCGTCATTGGCTCTTTCTCTAAATTTTATTCTTGATATCTAGAAAAGAGTGTTTTCATTGTACTCCCAATTTCTCTTATTTTTATTTTCCATATGGTATGTATTACTGTTTTTTATTCTCTATAGTGAGCAGCAGAAAATAGTTACCATCCACATGCCCAACACTGGCATAGGGTTTTTTTTGTTTACTAGAAAACAGATAATACTAAAACCTATGTACTTTTCTCAACTTAGTTGGGCCCAAGGATTTCCCTACAATTGACTAATTCATAATCTGATTATAGATGGTTAGAGTTATATATAGGTCACATATAATTTTGTTGTAGATTTACAAAATTAATACTCTAATGAAAAGTGACAAATTTATTTTCAATACAGACGCATTAACAAAATTCATGTAAACTACAGCTAGGAATATTATTTGGAAGGAAATAGTAATATTTGTATTTAAAAGAGTAATATATAAGTAAGAACATCATAGAATACAATTTTTTTGAAAAAATTCAAATAGCACATGCATGTAATGAAGACCTTTTATTAGTTTTATTGTTTTGTATTACCCTTTAATCTGCTTACAAAATTTACATGAGTTTATCCTCATCGTTTATGATTTATCCAAAATTTAATGTAATTTTAAATAAGTAGTCTAATCTTTCATTCATTGTCTTGAGCAACCGTCGAAGAATTCAAACTTTAAAAATGAAACCCAATAAAATTAACTTACATACTAAATCGCTTGATGTACATTTGGCTTGAAAAGTACTGGGTACTTATGAAGGTGGTTAATCTTGTAACAGAAATGTACATCTAGTGATTTAGGAAGTAAATTAATTTTATTGTGGTTATTGAGCCTTATTTTTGTTTGTTTAGTATAATTTAATTTTACTGACAAGTAATTGAAACCAGCAACTAACTTAATGTTGAAACTATTTACTCCTGTGCTTCTTGCTTAAATCTGTCCACACTTGATTCTCATATTACTATGTAAAGATGTTTTATCCTTGCGTTAAAATAATATGTACTACATGAACAACAGACGAATTATGTTTATTGATTTGTTACTCAATTTGGGAATTTGAGGAGATATATGTACCTGCAAATATGCTTTATGTGTTAATTGTATAAAGGTAATAGATATAATTTTATCACACAGAAATTGCAAAAAATGCATTGTCAAGCTTCAACTTTTAACAAAACCTTTTTAGAGCAGTAAACAAAAATAATGATGATGATGATGATGATAATAATAATAAATCAGCTCTTGTAATGCAAAAATGATGCCTATTTTCAATTAACTTATGGGAGAAAAGTTTAAATTTTTTTGTTTTCCATCAGGCCTGTAAAATGCAGTGATAATAGAGACCCAAAGCAAAGTAAAAAATAGTGTGTTTATGTAACGGAAATTTATTGTTCTGCCTCTTCATTGTTTTTCCTTATAGAATTATTTCTAAAATATTTTATGCCATTTTCCAATGAAATATGAAACACGATTATTTCACGCATTATATGTTATTAGTTCATTGTGCTTGATCTATGGAACAAGCTTTCCTGTAGTTATGGGAAAGTAAAAAACGTCATAGAAATAGCGGGTGTGTATAAAGTACGAAAGAGATCTCTATATAGGGTGTGTAACCGCGTGGCAGGGTTTGGTTTAATAATCTTCTTCTATCTACATTGTGCAAATTGAAATACAGGCCAACGTTAATTGGAGTCTGGTCTCAAAGCATAGAGTATGGCAAGTTTTTATGGCGGAAACTGTTAAACACAGTCACTTTGAATAGCCTTAACCTACATGAATGAAAAATAATAAAGAGCAACCACTCAGAATGCACTCTCCCCGAACTTCTCAAGAGAGAAGCGAACGATCATCGATGACATACAGGGAAAATAAATTCCCCATAAGTCTTCCTCACGCTCAAGGAAAAGTGCTAAAATTCATCAACATGGTTGGAGAACACTTCCAGGTTTGGAAATGTCTGTGTGAAGATATACTACAGAAATGATCCTGTGAAGTATGATCTTGGTTGTAGACAGGTTCCACTCCTCCAAATGTAAACTGCCTTCACTTAATCCGTGAGTGGTTGTTTTAATTCGGTTATTTATTGTAACAACTACAACAACTATGCAGTTTCTTTAAGTGCATAACGTAGAAATGTAACTTGTTTTTGTATTTAAATTATAAAATTATGATAAAAATGACATTTTAATAAATTAAAACATGTTTCTTTATTAAAATTAACAAAAACGTTTTTCAGAGTCATCTATCAGCGTCACAGTGAACTAAATAGCGCCGCTTAAATCTCGTTACACACAGAATAAAAGTCTGAAACTAAGAAAACATTTTAATTTATGACTTTCATTTAATTTATTATTCAACAGTGACAAATGCATAGCTCTTTTATGGAAATACAGTATTTAAAAAAAAATACTAAGTCGCCGATCTGGAATGTATATTGGTATAGGTAAAAATTATCAACGCGCCTGATAGGTATAATATTAAAAAATTGTCATAAAAAGTTCGGTCCCAACGCAATTACTTTGATAAAGAAAAATAATAATAATTGTGCGCGTTAGGTGTATTTTATGAACTTATACAAAATTAGTTTTGAAAAAAATACGTGAATTATATTTTCCGTTTGGAAAATTGTATAGGGAAATGTTTATAAGAATTGCTTATAAAAAAAATGTTTTTTAAAGAAAACTTGAGCATTCAAAATTCAAAATTATGAGAAATGAAGAGAAACTGCAAGGTAAAGAGATGGTTGATGAATTTAATTTGTGAATATTAAGGAAATAGAGGGAGAAAGATTAGTTTGGAACTGGTTAATATGAAAAAATTTTCTACATATAAGAAAACGGGCAAGAGATGATAAAAGTAAAATTAATGGGCCCATCCTTTCGGACGGGCATTGCAAAAATTAGTCTTATAGACTCATCATTTGTTCCCCTCCACGGAAATCTTTAGTAAAAGGCGAAAGATTTATGCGTATTGAAGGGAAACCAGAGTACAGATAACGGTCAAAAATTGTGTACACCCAAATGTCGGTCCTTTACAAGTCGTGAGAAGATCGTTAATATAAGCGGAGTTTTTACTGTTTTCTACTATATTTTTGCATCAGACATTTACGTATCGTTTTCCAATATAGTTTTAATTGTTTTTATTTGACATGCATTACATTTTATGCACTTATAAATTAACAACTATTAAAAACCTCAATATCGGGATGGAGAACATTATGTTAGGAAACATGCTGTAAAAGTTGCGCTGTTCGCTAAGAGATAGCGCTCGAAGCAAAAAATCTTTCTATCCAGTTACAGTAATGTGGAAGAAATAGTTTTTAAGTTAATGATTTTTCAGTTACTGATTTATAGGTTAAAACGCTAACCAAATTAGACATTTAAAATTTAGAATGGGTTTTAGAATTACCTTATAAACAATATTAGAATATTTGTACATACCATATATGAATTTACACTGTTTTTGTTCGATTCACAAAATATAATGTGTAGGCAGTATAAATGATGCTTTCTCAAAATGTAAAAATTCATGCAGTGAACATCTGCCAACTGCTGTTAGCATTAATAATTTCTAATTATTTGCTTTTGGATTTGGAGCAAAAATTTTTTTTTAAAAGTACCAAAGTATGATATTTCTCAAACACTAGTTATCAGTTGTTACAGTGTTTTATCTGTTATTTATCCTACAGAGTCATATAATAGTCCTTCAATATTAGTTATTATTATTAGTTTTTAATTAATTTTTTTTAACAAAGTCGTACCATAAACACTATTTAGGGATAATAGCTGCATTGGAGTTCTGTTAAGTATATGAGTCAAAGACAAGGCACAAAACAATATTTGTCATGAATTCTTGCCCATGACATGCCATTTGTAATGATAGTCACAATAGGTTGGAGCTCTTGTACCTTTATGGCGGTGATACTTGCTTTCTTCTCTCTCAATCTTTATATGTGTTTTGTTAAGTTTATATAATTTTTTTAAGAACACTCATCACATATAGTAGGCTACAGAAAATTATAAGGAAAAGGGAAAGAAATTGATTTCACATAAATTAAAAATGATGAAACTCTCTTCAACATTATAGACATCAGGGCGTTCAAAAAGTATAGCTTACATCGAAATAATTAGCTACCATTATGTCTTATTTTTTAGAACAATAAATTTGATTTCTGAAAAACAAAGAAGCATTATAAAGTATTTATAATATAAATACATGTACATGTCAGGAAATTAGATATAAAAAATTGAAAAGGGGTTGCATATGAAATGATTAATTTTTTGAATGAAGAGCAAAGAGAAGATAACTTTTATCTCTGGTAGCTGCTGTGTGTGTATTTTGAGTATGAGTTTGAAGTGTCAAGTGAATTAGAAGTAAGTATTTTTTTCAAGTTACTTAGATATATCGCTTATCTTAAATGTCTGTTCAATAATCGTCATTGGCTCTTTCTCTAAATTTTATTCTTGATATCTAGAAAAGAGTGTTTTCATTGTACTCCCAATTTCTCTTATTTTTATTTTCCATATGGTATGTATTACTGTTTTTTATTCTCTATAGTGAGCAGCAGAAAATAGTTACCATCCACATGCCCAACACTGGCATAGGGTTTTTTTTGTTTACTAGAAAACAGATAATACTAAAACCTATGTACTTTTCTCAACTTAGTTGGGCCCAAGGATTTCCCTACAATTGACTAATTCATAATCTGATTATAGATGGTTAGAGTTATATATAGGTCACATATAATTTTGTTGTAGATTTACAAAATTAATACTCTAATGAAAAGTGACAAATTTATTTTCAATACAGACGCATTAACAAAATTCATGTAAACTACAGCTAGGAATATTATTTGGAAGGAAATAGTAATATTTGTATTTAAAAGAGTAACATATAAATAAGAACATCATAGAATACAATTTTTTTGAAAAAATTCAAATAGCACATGCATGTAATGAAGACCTTTTATTAGTTTTATTGTTTTGTATTACCCTTTAATCTGCTTACAAAATTTACATGAGTTTATCCTCATCGTTTATGATTTATCCAAAATTTAATGTAATTTTAAATAAGTAGTCTAATCTTTCATTCATTGTCTTGAGCAACCGTCGAAGAATTCAAACTTTAAAAATGAAACCCAATAAAATTAACTTACATACTAAATCGCTTGATGTACATTTGGCTTGAAAAGTACTGGGTACTTATGAAGGTGGTTAATCTTGTAACAGAAATGTACATCTAGTGATTTAGGAAGTAAATTAATTTTATTGTGGTTATTGAGCCTTATTTTTGTTTGTTTAGTATAATTTAATTTTACTGACAAGTAATTGAAACCAGCAACTAACTTAATGTTGAAACTATTTACTCCTGTGCTTCTTGCTTAAATCTGTCCACACTTGATTCTCATATTACTATGTAAAGATGTTTTATCCTTGCGTTAAAATAATATGTACTACATGAACAACAGACGAATTATGTTTATTGATTTGTTACTCAATTTGGGAATTTGAGGAGATATATGTACCTGCAAATATGCTTTATGTGTTAATTGTATAAAGGCAATAGATATAATTTTATCACACAGAAATTGCAAAAAATGCATTGTCAAGCTTCAACTTTTAACAAAACCTTTTTAGAGCAGTAAACAAAAATAATGATGATGATGATGATGATAATAATAATAAATCAGCTCTTGTAATGCAAAAATGATGCCTATTTTCAATTAACTTATGGGAGAAAAGTTTAAATTTTTTTGTTTTCCATCAGGCCTGTAAAATGCAGTGATAATAGAGACCCAAAGCAAAGTAAAAAATAGTGTGTTTATGTAACGGAAATTTATTGTTCTGCCTCTTCATTGTTTTTCCTTATAGAATTATTTCTAAAATATTTTATGCCATTTTCCAATGAAATATGAAACACGATTATTTCACGCATTATATGTTATTAGTTCATTGTGCTTGATCTATGGAACAAGCTTTCCTGTAGTTATGGGAAAGTAAAAAACGTCATAGAAATAGCGGGTGTGTATAAAGTACGAAAGAGATCTCTATATAGGGTGTGTAACCGCGTGGCAGGGTTTGGTTTAATAATCTTCTTCTATCTACATTGTGCAAATTGAAATACAGGCCAACGTTAATTGGAGTCTGGTCTCAAAGCATAGAGTATGGCAAGTTTTTATGGCGGAAACTGTTAAACACAGTCACTTTGAATAGCCTTAACCTACATGAATGAAAAATAATAAAGAGCAACCACTCAGAATGCACTCTCCCCGAACTTCTCAAGAGAGAAGCGAACGATCATCGATGACATACAGAGAAAATAAATTCCCCATAAGTCTTCCTCACGCTCAAGGAAAAGTGCTAAAATTCATCAACATGGTTGGAGAACACTTCCAGGTTTGGAAATGTCTGTGTGAAGATATACTACAGAAATGATCCTGTGAAGTATGATCTTGGTTGTAGACAGGTTCCACTCCTCCAAATGTAAACTGCCTTCACTTAATCCGTGAGTGGTTGTTTTAATTCGGTTATTTATTGTAACAACTACAACAACTATGCAGTTTCTTTAAGTGCATAACGTAGAAATGTAACTTGTTTTTGTATTTAAATTATAAAATTATGATAAAAATGACATTTTAATAAATTAAAACATGTTTCTTTATTAAAATTAACAAAAACGTTTTTCAGAGTCATCTATCAGCGTCACAGTGAACTAAATAGCGCCGCTTAAATCTCGTTACACACAGAATAAAAGTCTGAAACTAAGAAAACATTTTAATTTATGACTTTCATTTAATTTATTATTCAACAGTGACAAATGCATAGCTCTTTTATGGAAATACAGTATTTAAAAAAAAATACTAAGTCGCCGATCTGGAATGTATATTGGTATAGGTAAAAATTATCAACGCGCCTGATAGGTATAATATTAAAAAATTGTCATAAAAAGTTCGGTCCCAACGCAATTACTTTGATAAAGAAAAATAATAATAATTGTGCGCGTTAGGTGTATTTTATGAACTTATACAAAATTAGTTTTGAAAAAAATACGTGAATTATATTTTCCGTTTGGAAAATTGTATAGGGAAATGTTTATAAGAATTGCTTATAAAAAAAATGTTTTTTAAAGAAAACTTGAGCATTCAAAATTCAAAATTATGAGAAATGAAGAGAAACTGCAAGGTAAAGAGATGGTTGATGAATTTAATTTGTGAATATTAAGGAAATAGAGGGAGAAAGATTAGTTTGGAACTGGTTAATATGAAAAAATTTCCTACATATAAGAAAACGGGCAAGAGATGATAAAAGTAAAATTAATGGGCCCATCCTTTCGGACGGGCATTGCAAAAATTAGTCTTATAGACTCATCATTTGTTCCCCTCCACGGAAATCTTTAGTAAAAGGCGAAAGATTTATGCGTATTGAAGGGAAACCAGAGTACAGATAACGGTCAAAAATTGTGTACACCCAAATGTCGGTCCTTTACAAGTCGTGAGAAGATCGTTAATATAAGCGGAGTTTTTACTGTTTTCTACTATATTTTTGCATCAGACATTTACGTATCGTTTTCCAATATAGTTTTAATTGTTTTTATTTGACATGCATTACATTTTATGCACTTATAAATTAACAACTATTAAAAATCTCAATATCGGGATGGAGAACATTATGTTAGGAAACATGCTGTAAAAGTTGCGCTGTTCGCTAAGAGATAGCGCTCGAAGCAAAAAATCTTTCTATCCAGTTACAGTAATGTGGAAGAAATAGTTTTTAAGTTAATGATTTTTCAGTTACTGATTTATAGGTTAAAACGCTAACCAAATTAGACATTTAAAATTTAGAATGGGTTTTAGAATTACCTTATAAACAATATTAGAATATTTGTACATACCATATATGAATTTACACTGTTTTTGTTCGATTCACAAAATATAATGTGTAGGCAGTATAAATGATGCTTTCTCAAAATGTAAAAATTCATGCAGTGAACATCTGCCAACTGCTGTTAGCATTAATAATTTCTAATTATTTGCTTTTGGATTTGGAGCAAAAATTTTTTTTTAAAAGTACCAAAGTATGATATTTCTCAAACACTAGTTATCAGTTGTTACAGTGTTTTATCTGTTATTTATCCTACAGAGTCATATAATAGTCCTTCAATATTAGTTATTATTATTAGTTTTTAATTAATTTTTTTTAACAAAGTCGTACCATAAACACTATTTAGGGATAATAGCTGCATTGGAGTTCTGTTAAGTATATGAGTCAAAGACAAGGCACAAAACAATATTTGTCATGAATTCTTGCCCATGACATGCCATTTGTAATGATAGTCACAATAGGTTGGAGCTCTTGTACCTTTATGGCGGTGATACTTGCTTTCTTCTCTCTCAATCTTTATATGTGTTTTGTTAAGTTTATATAATTTTTTTAAGAACACTCATCACATATAGTAGGCTACAGAAAATTATAAGGAAAAGGGAAAGAAATAGATTTCACATAAATTAAAAATGATGAAACTCTCTTCAACATTATAGACATCAGGGCGTTCAAAAAGTATAGCTTTCATCGAAATAATTAGCTACCATTATGTCTTATTTTTTAGAACAATAAATTTGATTTCTGAAAAACAAAGAAGCATTATAAAGTATTTATAATATAAATACATGTACATGTCAGGAAATTAGATATAAAAAATTGAAAAGGGGTTGCATATGAAATGATTAATTTTTTGAATGAAGAGCAAAGAGAAGATAACTTTTATCTCTGGTAGCTGCTGTGTGTGTATTTTGAGTATGAGTTTGAAGTGTCAAGTGAATTAGAAGTAAGTATTTTTTTCAAGTTACTTAGATATATCGCTTATCTTAAATGTCTGTTCAATAATCGTCATTGGCTCTTTCTCTAAATTTTATTCTTGATATCTAGAAAAGAGTGTTTTCATTGTACTCCCAATTTCTCTTATTTTTATTTTCCATATGGTATGTATTACTGTTTTTTATTCTCTATAGTGAGCAGCAGAAAATAGTTACCATCCACATGCCCAACACTGGCATAGGGTTTTTTTTGTTTACTAGAAAACAGATAATACTAAAACCTATGTACTTTTCTCAACTTAGTTGGGCCCAAGGATTTCCCTACAATTGACTAATTCATAATCTGATTATAGATGGTTAGAGTTATATATAGGTCACATATAATTTTGTTGTAGATTTACAAAATTAATACTCTAATGAAAAGTGACAAATTTATTTTCAATACAGACGCATTAACAAAATTCATGTAAACTACAGCTAGGAATATTATTTGGAAGGAAATAGTAATATTTGTATTTAAAAGAGTAACATATAAATAAGAACATCATAGAATACAATTTTTTTGAAAAAATTCAAATAGCACATGCATGTAATGAAGACCTTTTATTAGTTTTATTGTTTTGTATTACCCTTTAATCTGCTTACAAAATTTACATGAGTTTATCCTCATCGTTTATGATTTATCCAAAATTTAATGTAATTTTAAATAAGTAGTCTAATCTTTCATTCATTGTCTTGAGCAACCGTCGAAGAATTCAAACTTTAAAAATGAAACCCAATAAAATTAACTTACATACTAAATCGCTTGATGTACATTTGGCTTGAAAAGTACTGGGTACTTATGAAGGTGGTTAATCTTGTAACAGAAATGTACATCTAGTGATTTAGGAAGTAAATTAATTTTATTGTGGTTATTGAGCCTTATTTTTGTTTGTTTAGTATAATTTAATTTTACTGACAAGTAATTGAAACCAGCAACTAACTTAATGTTGAAACTATTTACTCCTGTGCTTCTTGCTTAAATCTGTCCACACTTGATTCTCATATTACTATGTAAAGATGTTTTATCCTTGCGTTAAAATAATATGTACTACATGAACAACAGACGAATTATGTTTATTGATTTGTTACTCAATTTGGGAATTTGAGGAGATATATGTACCTGCAAATATGCTTTATGTGTTAATTGTATAAAGGCAATAGATATAATTTTATCACACAGAAATTGCAAAAAATGCATTGTCAAGCTTCAACTTTTAACAAAACCTTTTTAGAGCAGTAAACAAAAATAATGATGATGATGATGATGATAATAATAATAAATCAGCTCTTGTAATGCAAAAATGATGCCTATTTTCAATTAACTTATGGGAGAAAAGTTTAAATTTTTTTGTTTTCCATCAGGCCTGTAAAATGCAGTGATAATAGAGACCCAAAGCAAAGTAAAAAATAGTGTGTTTATGTAACGGAAATTTATTGTTCTGCCTCTTCATTGTTTTTCCTTATAGAATTATTTCTAAAATATTTTATGCCATTTTCCAATGAAATATGAAACACGATTATTTCACGCATTATATGTTATTAGTTCATTGTGCTTGATCTATGGAACAAGCTTTCCTGTAGTTATGGGAAAGTAAAAAACGTCATAGAAATAGCGGGTGTGTATAAAGTACGAAAGAGATCTCTATATAGGGTGTGTAACCGCGTGGCAGGGTTTGGTTTAATAATCTTCTTCTATCTACATTGTGCAAATTGAAATACAGGCCAACGTTAATTGGAGTCTGGTCTCAAAGCATAGAGTATGGCAAGTTTTTATGGCGGAAACTGTTAAACACAGTCACTTTGAATAGCCTTAACCTACATGAATGAAAAATAATAAAGAGCAACCACTCAGAATGCACTCTCCCCGAACTTCTCAAGAGAGAAGCGAACGATCATCGATGACATACAGGGAAAATAAATTCCCCATAAGTCTTCCTCACGCTCAAGGAAAAGTGCTAAAATTCATCAACATGGTTGGAGAACACTTCCAGGTTTGGAAATGTCTGTGTGAAGATATACTACAGAAATGATCCTGTGAAGTATGATCTTGGTTGTAGACAGGTTCCACTCCTCCAAATGTAAACTGCCTTCACTTAATCCGTGAGTGGTTGTTTTAATTCGGTTATTTATTGTAACAACTACAACAACTATGCAGTTTCTTTAAGTGCATAACGTAGAAATGTAACTTGTTTTTGTATTTAAATTATAAAATTATGATAAAAATGACATTTTATTAAATTAAAACATGTTTCTTTATTAAAATTAACAAAAACGTTTTTCAGAGTCATCTATCAGCGCCACAGTGAACTAAATAGCGCCGCTTAAATCTCGTTACACACAGAATAAAAGTCTGAAACTAAGAAAACATTTTAATTTATGACTTTCATTTAATTTATTATTCAACAGTGACAAATGCATAGCTCTTTTATGGAAATACAGTATTTAAAAAAAAATACTAAGTCGCCGATCTGGAATGTATATTGGTATAGGTAAAAATTATCAACGCGCCTGATAGGTATAATATTAAAAAATTGTCATAAAAAGTTCGGTCCCAACGCAATTACTTTGATAAAGAAAAATAATAATAATTGTGCGCGTTAGGTGTATTTTATGAACTTATACAAAATTAGTTTTGAAAAAAATACGTGAATTATATTTTCCGTTTGGAAAATTGTATAGGGAAATGTTTATAAGAATTGCTTATAAAAAAAATGTTTTTTAAAGAAAACTTGAGCATTCAAAATTCAAAATTATGAGAAATGAAGAGAAACTGCAAGGTAAAGAGATGGTTGATGAATTTAATTTGTGAATATTAAGGAAATAGAGGGAGAAAGATTAGTTTGGAACTGGTTAATATGAAAAAATTTTCTACATATAAGAAAACGGGCAAGAGATGATAAAAGTAAAATTAATGGGCCCATCCTTTCGGACGGGCATTGCAAAAATTAGTCTTATAGACTCATCATTTGTTCCCCTCCACGGAAATCTTTAGTAAAAGGCGAAAGATTTATGCGTATTGAAGGGAAACCAGAGTACAGATAACGGTCAAAAATTGTGTACACCCAAATGTCGGTCCTTTACAAGTCGTGAGAAGATCGTTAATATAAGCGGAGTTTTTACTGTTTTCTACTATATTTTTGCATCAGACATTTACGTATCGTTTTCCAATATAGTTTTAATTGTTTTTATTTGACATGCATTACATTTTATGCACTTATAAATTAACAACTATTAAAAATCTCAATATCGGGATGGAGAACATTATGTTAGGAAACATGCTGTAAAAGTTGCGCTGTTCGCTAAGAGATAGCGCTCGAAGCAAAAAATCTTTCTATCCAGTTACAGTAATGTGGAAGAAATAGTTTTTAAGTTAATGATTTTTCAGTTACTGATTTATAGGTTAAAACGCTAACCAAATTAGACATTTAAAATTTAGAATGGGTTTTAGAATTACCTTATAAACAATATTAGAATATTTGTACATACCATATATGAATTTACACTGTTTTTGTTCGATTCACAAAATATAATGTGTAGGCAGTATAAATGATGCTTTCTCAAAATGTAAAAATTCATGCAGTGAACATCTGCCAACTGCTGTTAGCATTAATAATTTCTAATTATTTGCTTTTGGATTTGGAGCAAAAATTTTTTTTTAAAAGTACCAAAGTATGATATTTCTCAAACACTAGTTATCAGTTGTTACAGTGTTTTATCTGTTATTTATCCTACAGAGTCATATAATAGTCCTTCAATATTAGTTATTATTATTAGTTTTTAATTAATTTTTTTTAACAAAGTCGTACCATAAACACTATTTAGGGATAATAGCTGCATTGGAGTTCTGTTAAGTATATGAGTCAAAGACAAGGCACAAAACAATATTTGTCATGAATTCTTGCCCATGACATGCCATTTGTAATGATAGTCACAATAGGTTGGAGCTCTTGTACCTTTATGGCGGTGATACTTGCTTTCTTCTCTCTCAATCTTTATATGTGTTTTGTTAAGTTTATATAATTTTTTTAAGAACACTCATCACATATAGTAGGCTACAGAAAATTATAAGGAAAAGGGAAAGAAATAGATTTCACATAAATTAAAAATGATGAAACTCTCTTCAACATTATAGACATCAGGGCGTTCAAAAAGTATAGCTTTCATCGAAATAATTAGCTACCATTATGTCTTATTTTTTAGAACAATAAATTTGATTTCTGAAAAACAAAGAAGCATTATAAAGTATTTATAATATAAATACATGTACATGTCAGGAAATTAGATATAAAAAATTGAAAAGGGGTTGCATATGAAATGATTAATTTTTTGAATGAAGAGCAAAGAGAAGATAACTTTTATCTCTGGTAGCTGCTGTGTGTGTATTTTGAGTATGAGTTTGAAGTGTCAAGTGAATTAGAAGTAAGTATTTTTTTCAAGTTACTTAGATATATCGCTTATCTTAAATGTCTGTTCAATAATCGTCATTGGCTCTTTCTCTAAATTTTATTCTTGATATCTAGAAAAGAGTGTTTTCATTGTACTCCCAATTTCTCTTATTTTTATTTTCCATATGGTATGTATTACTGTTTTTTATTCTCTATAGTGAGCAGCAGAAAATAGTTACCATCCACATGCCCAACACTGGCATAGGGTTTTTTTTGTTTACTAGAAAACAGATAATACTAAAACCTATGTACTTTTCTCAACTTAGTTGGGCCCAAGGATTTCCCTACAATTGACTAATTCATAATCTGATTATAGATGGTTAGAGTTATATATAGGTCACATATAATTTTGTTGTAGATTTACAAAATTAATACTCTAATGAAAAGTGACAAATTTATTTTCAATACAGACGCATTAACAAAATTCATGTAAACTACAGCTAGGAATATTATTTGGAAGGAAATAGTAATATTTGTATTTAAAAGAGTAATATATAAGTAAGAACATCATAGAATACAATTTTTTTGAAAAAATTCAAATAGCACATGCATGTAATGAAGACCTTTTATTAGTTTTATTGTTTTGTATTACCCTTTAATCTGCTTACAAAATTTACATGAGTTTATCCTCATCGTTTATGATTTATCCAAAATTTAATGTAATTTTAAATAAGTAGTCTAATCTTTCATTCATTGTCTTGAGCAACCGTCGAAGAATTCAAACTTTAAAAATGAAACCCAATAAAATTAACTTACATACTAAATCGCTTGATGTACATTTGGCTTGAAAAGTACTGGGTACTTATGAAGGTGGTTAATCTTGTAACAGAAATGTACATCTAGTGATTTAGGAAGTAAATTAATTTTATTGTGGTTATTGAGCCTTATTTTTGTTTGTTTAGTATAATTTAATTTTACTGACAAGTAATTGAAACCAGCAACTAACTTAATGTTGAAACTATTTACTCCTGTGCTTCTTGCTTAAATCTGTCCACACTTGATTCTCATATTACTATGTAAAGATGTTTTATCCTTGCGTTAAAATAATATGTACTACATGAACAACAGACGAATTATGTTTATTGATTTGTTACTCAATTTGGGAATTTGAGGAGATATATGTACCTGCAAATATGCTTTATGTGTTAATTGTATAAAGGTAATAGATATAATTTTATCACACAGAAATTGCAAAAAATGCATTGTCAAGCTTCAACTTTTAACAAAACCTTTTTAGAGCAGTAAACAAAAATAATGATGATGATGATGATGATAATAATAATAAATCAGCTCTTGTAATGCAAAAATGATGCCTATTTTCAATTAACTTATGGGAGAAAAGTTTAAATTTTTTTGTTTTCCATCAGGCCTGTAAAATGCAGTGATAATAGAGACCCAAAGCAAAGTAAAAAATAGTGTGTTTATGTAACGGAAATTTATTGTTCTGCCTCTTCATTGTTTTTCCTTATAGAATTATTTCTAAAATATTTTATGCCATTTTCCAATGAAATATGAAACACGATTATTTCACGCATTATATGTTATTAGTTCATTGTGCTTGATCTATGGAACAAGCTTTCCTGTAGTTATGGGAAAGTAAAAAACGTCATAGAAATAGCGGGTGTGTATAAAGTACGAAAGAGATCTCTATATAGGGTGTGTAACCGCGTGGCAGGGTTTGGTTTAATAATCTTCTTCTATCTACATTGTGCAAATTGAAATACAGGCCAACGTTAATTGGAGTCTGGTCTCAAAGCATAGAGTATGGCAAGTTTTTATGGCGGAAACTGTTAAACACAGTCACTTTGAATAGCCTTAACCTACATGAATGAAAAATAATAAAGAGCAACCACTCAGAATGCACTCTCCCCGAACTTCTCAAGAGAGAAGCGAACGATCATCGATGACATACAGGGAAAATAAATTCCCCATAAGTCTTCCTCACGCTCAAGGAAAAGTGCTAAAATTCATCAACATGGTTGGAGAACACTTCCAGGTTTGGAAATGTCTGTGTGAAGATATACTACAGAAATGATCCTGTGAAGTATGATCTTGGTTGTAGACAGGTTCCACTCCTCCAAATGTAAACTGCCTTCACTTAATCCGTGAGTGGTTGTTTTAATTCGGTTATTTATTGTAACAACTACAACAACTATGCAGTTTCTTTAAGTGCATAACGTAGAAATGTAACTTGTTTTTGTATTTAAATTATAAAATTATGATAAAAATGACATTTTATTAAATTAAAACATGTTTCTTTATTAAAATTAACAAAAACGTTTTTCAGAGTCATCTATCAGCGCCACAGTGAACTAAATAGCGCCGCTTAAATCTCGTTACACACAGAATAAAAGTCTGAAACTAAGAAAACATTTTAATTTATGACTTTCATTTAATTTATTATTCAACAGTGACAAATGCATAGCTCTTTTATGGAAATACAGTATTTAAAAAAAAATACTAAGTCGCCGATCTGGAATGTATATTGGTATAGGTAAAAATTATCAACGCGCCTGATAGGTATAATATTAAAAAATTGTCATAAAAAGTTCGGTCCCAACGCAATTACTTTGATAAAGAAAAATAATAATAATTGTGCGCGTTAGGTGTATTTTATGAACTTATACAAAATTAGTTTTGAAAAAAATACGTGAATTATATTTTCCGTTTGGAAAATTGTATAGGGAAATGTTTATAAGAATTGCTTATAAAAAAAATGTTTTTTAAAGAAAACTTGAGCATTCAAAATTCAAAATTATGAGAAATGAAGAGAAACTGCAAGGTAAAGAGATGGTTGATGAATTTAATTTGTGAATATTAAGGAAATAGAGGGAGAAAGATTAGTTTGGAACTGGTTAATATGAAAAAATTTTCTACATATAAGAAAACGGGCAAGAGATGATAAAAGTAAAATTAATGGGCCCATCCTTTCGGACGGGCATTGCAAAAATTAGTCTTATAGACTCATCATTTGTTCCCCTCCACGGAAATCTTTAGTAAAAGGCGAAAGATTTATGCGTATTGAAGGGAAACCAGAGTACAGATAACGGTCAAAAATTGTGTACACCCAAATGTCGGTCCTTTACAAGTCGTGAGAAGATCGTTAATATAAGCGGAGTTTTTACTGTTTTCTACTATATTTTTGCATCAGACATTTACGTATCGTTTTCCAATATAGTTTTAATTGTTTTTATTTGACATGCATTACATTTTATGCACTTATAAATTAACAACTATTAAAAATCTCAATATCGGGATGGAGAACATTATGTTAGGAAACATGCTGTAAAAGTTGCGCTGTTCGCTAAGAGATAGCGCTCGAAGCAAAAAATCTTTCTATCCAGTTACAGTAATGTGGAAGAAATAGTTTTTAAGTTAATGATTTTTCAGTTACTGATTTATAGGTTAAAACGCTAACCAAATTAGACATTTAAAATTTAGAATGGGTTTTAGAATTACCTTATAAACAATATTAGAATATTTGTACATACCATATATGAATTTACACTGTTTTTGTTCGATTCACAAAATATAATGTGTAGGCAGTATAAATGATGCTTTCTCAAAATGTAAAAATTCATGCAGTGAACATCTGCCAACTGCTGTTAGCATTAATAATTTCTAATTATTTGCTTTTGGATTTGGAGCAAAAATTTTTTTTTAAAAGTACCAAAGTATGATATTTCTCAAACACTAGTTATCAGTTGTTACAGTGTTTTATCTGTTATTTATCCTACAGAGTCATATAATAGTCCTTCAATATTAGTTATTATTATTAGTTTTTAATTAATTTTTTTTAACAAAGTCGTACCATAAACACTATTTAGGGATAATAGCTGCATTGGAGTTCTGTTAAGTATATGAGTCAAAGACAAGGCACAAAACAATATTTGTCATGAATTCTTGCCCATGACATGCCATTTGTAATGATAGTCACAATAGGTTGGAGCTCTTGTACCTTTATGGCGGTGATACTTGCTTTCTTCTCTCTCAATCTTTATATGTGTTTTGTTAAGTTTATATAATTTTTTTAAGAACACTCATCACATATAGTAGGCTACAGAAAATTATAAGGAAAAGGGAAAGAAATAGATTTCACATAAATTAAAAATGATGAAACTCTCTTCAACATTATAGACATCAGGGCGTTCAAAAAGTATAGCTTACATCGAAATAATTAGCTACCATTATGTCTTATTTTTTAGAACAATAAATTTGATTTCTGAAAAACAAAGAAGCATTATAAAGTATTTATAATATAAATACATGTACATGTCAGGAAATTAGATATAAAAAATTGAAAAGGGGTTGCATATGAAATGATTAATTTTTTGAATGAAGAGCAAAGAGAAGATAACTTTTATCTCTGGTAGCTGCTGTGTGTGTATTTTGAGTATGAGTTTGAAGTGTCAAGTGAACTAGACGTAAGTATTTTTTTCAAGTTACTTAGATATATCGCTTATCTTAAATGTCTGTTCAATAATCGTCATTGGCTCTTTCTCTAAATTTTATTCTTGATATCTAGAAAAGAGTGTTTTCATTGTACTCCCAATTTCTCTTATTTTTATTTTCCATATGGTATGTATTACTGTTTTTTATTCTCTATAGTGAGCAGCAGAAAATAGTTACCATCCACTTGCCCAACAGTGGCATAGGGTTTTTTTTGTTTACTAGAAAACAGATAATACTAAAACCTATGTACTTTTCTCAACTTACTTGGGCCCAAGGATTTCCCTACAATTGACTAATTCATAATCTGATTATAGATGGTTAGAGTTATATATAGGTCACATATAATTTTGTTGTAGATTTACAAAATTAATACTCTAATGAAAAGTGACAAATTTATTTTCAATACAGACGCATTAACAAAATTCATGTAAACTACAGCTAGGAATATTATTTGAAAGGAAATAGTATTATTTGTATTTAAAAGAGTAACATATAAATAAGATCATAGAATACAATTTTTTTGTACTCCCAATTTCTCTTATTTTTATTTTCCATATGGAATGTATTACTGTTTTGACAACAGTGACAAATGCATAGCTCTTTTCCGGAAATACAGAATTTAAAAAAAACACCAAGTCGCTGATCTGGAATTTATATTGGTATAGGTAAAAATTATCAACTCGCCTGATAGGTATAATATTTGAAAATTGTCATAAATTGTTATAGGTAAAAATTATCAACGCGCCTGATAGGTATAATATTTGAAAATTGTCATAAAAAGTTTGGTCCCAATGCAATTACTTTGATAAAGAAAAAAATAATAATAATTGTGCGCGTAATTTGTATTTTATAAACTTATACAAACATAGTTTTGAAAAAAAATACGTGAATTATATTTTCCGTTTGGAAAATTGTAAGGGGAAATGTTTATAAGAATTGCTTATAAAAAGTGAACATTTCAAAAATTAGTCTTATTCCACAAAGATCTTTAATAAAGAATGAAACAATGCAAAGGACCCAAAGTCCAGATAATAGGTTAGGTTGGGGGTGGGATATTATGGGGGTGTGGGTGTATTTTGTGTGTTTTAGGAGTTATGATGTCAAAAAGTGTGTGTGAGTTGTAATGTAATTGTGTATTGAGTATGTCTCTAGGGTGTAGTTTGAAGTGTCTGTATATTTCATATTGTTCGGTTGTGTAGCGTTGGTTATTTCTGTGTTGTTTATGAAGAATTTGTAGGTTAGATGTTATGTATATGTAGTCTTGTTTTGTGGAGTTGAGATGACTGCCGAAGTTTGATCGGTAATTATTGTTTTTTAGTGCTTCTATATGTTCTTGGTAACGTGTGTGGAAGGACCTTCTTGTCTGGCCTATGTAAAAACTGGGGCACAAACTGCAAGTTAGTTTGTAAACTCCAGTGGTGTTGTAAATGTCGTCGATTTTGTTGTTGAGTTTAAATTGTTTATTGAGAGAGTTGTGTGTGGAGTAAGCTATTTTGTAGTTGTATTTTCGTAGTGTGTTGGTTAGATTGTGGGTTTTGGATGATCTGTATGGTATGGTACTGATAAGTATTTTATGGGATTGTAATGTTGTGTGTTTGTACTTGGGTTATTAGGTTTATTTTTAAGGCGGTTGTATAATTTGTCAATCATTGTTGGGTTTTATCCGTTAGTTTGTGCTATATATTTTATGGTGTTTAATTCCTGGTAGTGTTCTTTTTTTCTAACGGTGTTTTAAGCAGGCAATGTATCATGGTGTTTTAAGCAGCTAGTTTATGTTGGTGTGGTTGATTTGAGGAGCTGTGAATGGTTGGTACTAGTGGGTTTTCGGTATATGTTGAATTTATGTGTTTGTTTGTCTGTTTGTTTTATTGTAAGGTTTAGGAAGTTGAGAGAGTTATGTTGTTCTGTTTCGATGGTGTATGTTAGTTTTGGGTGTATGGAATGAAGGTGTTTTAGAAAGATGTGTGCTCTGCGTGTGTTGCCTTTATATAATGTTATGATATCGTCAACGTATCTATACCAGTAAATTATGTTATCTGAGTATTTATTGTTGTGAACGTTGAGATTAATAATGATGAGATTTATTTCTTGCTCAACCCAATTTACACAATTGTTATATAATTATATGTTGCAATAGAAACAGCCTGTCCTCTAAATTAAGAGGAAATTATTGCCAAGTGATATCAATAATTATAATTTATTAATTCTTTATGTTCACACAATTAATTATTGTGGTACAGTTTAGTGTAAATACTTACAAATTTATTTTTTAAAAAAATATTTTTTTTATTTCACTATTTTTTTTAATTTTTCAAAAAAAAATTAATACAAAGATTTTAAAAAAACATTTATTTCAGAATTATAAATGTTACAAATAATATTTTACACAAAATTACATTTCATTTTAAACTGTTACTAAAGCTTATATCTAAAAGAATGTAAATAATATATCACAGTTACTTCCCAGTAATAAATATACTACAGTACTTATTGTATATAGTAGAATTTATTTCAAACATTGCATATAAATAAAAATAAGTAATATAACAAAAAAAATTTCAAGTCAATTCCTACTGAGGTCAACAGAGAAAAATTATATTTTAGTTACTATTTATTTTATAAATAAAATTAAAATAAATATGTATATAAATATGCCAGATACACAATATTAAGTGTCAAAATAGAAAGCGAATTCCCTTGCAATTTTCAATATTTCTCTCTATACAATACATGGTGTTGGAGTATAGTTTTTGTTTCCTACTACTTATTCACTTTCTTTTTTTCGTTTCTAATTTATTCAGCTGATGGTGATCTATAATTTCGTGTATGTGAGTTAATAGAAGGTATTGAATAAAATCCATATATATCTTATTGTTTAACTTTAAATGTTTTTATTCAATTAATGTTTTATTTTAAAATATATTCTTTTCTGTATCAAAGGTTTAATAACACGGCATCAAGAAAAATCCCGGACGAAAATAATATTATTATAATGTATGAGGACTACAAGAAAAATCCCAGACAAAAATAATATTATAATGTATAGAATTGTCATGTCCTATCATAAGGGTGTTCTGGTTGTTTTTTATTTGTAGTACTAAATTGACGAGAAAGAGTTTTATATTAAGCAACTAGTTATAGTTATCTTCGATTTAGTAGGATTCAACGGCTGTATAACTTTGGTCTACCATCAATTATTTCATCTATCAATTAATTGTATATTACTTTCAGTTACACGCAGGCGGGGATTCCCTCACTCTAGCTTTTTTTTCATTTGTTTGAATTATTTTGCTTTAGCAATAAACAAAATAATTAATTTTACAATCTTTTGAGTCTAAATTACAGTTTTGTACAAAATGTTACTTTTGTTTATTAATAGGTAAAGTTAGTTAAAATATATATCTAAATGCCTTAAATCTCACTAGCAGACCTCTGCCTTCTGTAACATGGTCACATGCGTAGGCGGCTTAGGACTTCAATGTGTAGTTTTATAGAATACTCTCTAAATTAATAGTTGTAAATTAATACGGCGTCCTTCTAAACATTGATCTTTCATTTTGACAAATAAAACTAATAATTTATATTAAAAGATGTATACATCATTAAATCAAACAATGTTTTTAACATAAAAGAATTATACCGTTACATGCTTAGTCAGGTATACTCCGCCAAAACCACTCTAAACTGTCGTAGTATGTTCACTATCATCTCAAAATCAACTGATTTGGATTTTTCTGGTTTGTGGTGGGTAGACAGAAGATGTCCTCTAGTTTCACTGAAATATTACTGCTCGTTTACCAATATTACAAAATTAACTAAAATAGAGGGGATTTCCTGCTGCGTGTGTAACCATGTTAAATAGGACTTTTTTAATGTTGAAAGATACTTGAAGGTATAAATTATAAAAGTACAGCACTATATAAGCAGATAACTAATAAAAATAGTATATCACTTAATGAAACAAATATAACGCTTGGTATTTTGGTGACTTTTCTTATACTTGGGTTTAAAGTAAGTGTATTTTTTTTTTTTTTTATAACAATAATTTAAAACAAAATACTGGAAAAAGACAATAGCCCAAAACTTAACATGCATAGGTTTTATAACATAACTATTATCTGGTGGTAAACTAATAAAAACTCTCAGGGTAAAACTGAGAATTATACATAAGTTAGCCTAATTAAGGTCAGGGACAAAACTTGAGAATAATTAATTGTATTATAATGTAGAATATTAAAACCTAGGAGTATTATGACTCGGTAAACCTTTAATTGAAATACATTTGTAAAAAAAATACTCAGACAAAACGTTTTTTAGTACACTAGGTGTGATTGATTGTTATCAAGCTGCACACTACTGAAAATCACTTAGACCCAGAAAACACTTTATATCAGTAATTTTGTAATAAATTTATTTATTAGTTCAGCAAATTTTAAGACTACTAGTTTTGCTGAATGTCAAGGACAACAAAATTTATGGTTATAGGATATTCAAAACAATGCTGACAAATTTTGTAAAACTATATTTTGTTTGAAAAAAAATGTTATATAAAAATAGATCTAAAAATTGCTTTATATTTATAATTAATATTTGATTTTTAAAATTTTCAAAGATGTTGGAGCATATGGTGACCTTCAGACTAAAAGTTAATGGTTAAAAGTTCTGATGTTTATTAAAAATTATCGAAAAGCAGTTAGGGAGGGAAAGTTCTATTTGAATCAATCTTTAACTTAAGCCACTAGTATTGAGTTCCAGTGGCGCACCCAAGGGAGGGGCCAAGGGGGCCCGGCCCCCCTTAGCATGAGTAAAAATGAAAATTTATAAGTCAATTAAAAATTACAAGAAAAATATTATATGTTAAACTGCAATTTAGGTGTAGGGTAATAAGAATGACAATAGAAAATAATATTAAGCCTGGCACCTTAAGGTGTAACAAAATAAGCATTGAAGTTACTTGATAATTGGATAATTATGGGGAAATATTAAAATTAGGGGATTGTTTGGTGATTTAACTTCTATTTGCACAATCATAACAATAGTCTGTGTTCTCTACAGTGGTTTTGGCGGCTGTTAACATCTCTCTGCAATCATCAGAGAGCATCGCTATAGTAGGATCGTTAGTTAAAGAAAATTGCTTAATAAATAGGAGGCATTAGGCCTGCAGTTTAAAACATGTTTCCGAGATGACATGACAAGAGAAGCAAACAAATAGTTGTAATAACATTCTCTTATAACAATAAATTCCAATATATTTGTTAGAGGTTGATTTGTGTTTTTGGTGTCCATGGTCTAGGAATTTAGACCGTAATTAGAAAATGTTTGATTATTATCATTTAGTGAGTAGAAAAAAAGAAGACAACTTCAATGACAGTCAATGGTACAGGAATCAAAATGTAGACACTATGACATAAAAAACACAGATTTCGTCTCAATTTAAGTCTTTTTTATGCTACATATGTTTAAAACATAAGTTTTAGAGTGGTAAAATTCAATATTTGGTAGGGGGGGTGAACAAACTGAAAATCCCCCAGCCCCGTTGTAGTTCTGGCAACCTTCTTGACAAAATCCTGGGTGCGTCCCTGTTGAGTTCTGATACACTAAACTCCATTAGTGTAGTAATAACTAAGTTTGTCCATCATTTAACAATATCTTTCTAAATAGGGTAAGTTCTAAACATACAACTCATAGCCCTTCCTTTGTTACTTGAGCTACCTCTTAGTATTTATAATGATCAATTTTCATCAAAAGATGCACTATTTCTTACAAAAGTGAAAATGTGATGGTAGAATTATATTCTGCATCAAATTTAATATAAAAGTTGCTTGTAGTAATCATCTTGAAACCACTGATTAAACTATAATTAAATGATATTTAACTAACTGAATGGGTAACTGTAAGGGCTTATTTGCTGACTCGTTATGAAACAATTGTTCCTTTTACGATTCACTTTGTTAAGTATCATTTAATTATAGGCAAATTTAATATGTTTTGGTACAGTAGGATTCCAAATGGGTCTTTTAGTTTTCAGATGAACATCTGTAAAATATAGAGAAATATTTTTCAAGCTATAATATGTTTCATAAATGGGAATATTAGAACGTACAGTAACAAAAAAACTATTTTTGAAATTATAATTGATTTTATATATCTAGAATTACATTTACTAACTGAACTGTAGCCGATTTAAAAAAAAGTTAACAGGTACTGTAATATACAGGTCAAAATAGGCTCTTTCTACTTTGAAAACATAAAACCTAAATGGAATTTTAAGATCTATGTTTATATAAAATAAATTTCGGTCTTAAATCAAGGAATAATTTACTAATATTTGTTGGAGTTGGCTTGAGAGTCTCTGTATAAAAGTTGAAATGATAAAAATGTGAATCTTTAAAGAATTAGAATCAAACAAGTCCAGTTTTTATGATTTTGTTAAATTTGAAAAATTGTGACTTTAAAATGACAGTCTTAGAAAAAATGAATGTAATTAATATTTTCATATTAATTTAACATATCTGTAATTAAAGTTCTTTTAATATAGTAAACTTCATTGATAATGATGAGATTTATTTCTTGCTCAACCCAATTTACGCAATTGTTATATAATTATATGTTGCAATAAAAACAGCCTGTCCTCTAAATTAAGAGGAAATTATTATATTTTCTAATACAAAACTTTTCTTAGTTTATAGTTACAAAATCTGTTAGTTTTCATAAAATATACTTATCTATACTAATAATACCTAACCTTTAGCTTCCCTTTAAATTGATACAATGCATTCAGTCTATGAATGCACTCAGTCTAGAATCTTATTTTAAACAATCTTGTTACCATTTCAAATTTTTTTATTATTTTGTACTAAAAATTGTTTTACGTAAAAGTTAATATTAATATAAATATAAAACATTGTTTAACAAGGCTTACAAGATTAGTTTTTTTTCTACTACAATGACTATATTGTTTTAAATACTGAGTGTATGAATATCACTATGTTGATAAGATGTTTTTATCAAAAATTAATAAATAGTTTCAAATAGAAATTATTATATTACCTATTAGGGTTTTGTTTGTTGTGAAGTTTTCTGCGCTTCTTGTCTCCGTAAGTCTGATTTTATTAAAAGAGTTATCATTGAGCCAAAGGCTAATGCACAACAAAGAGATATGTTGGCCCATAAATCTCCATAGCTATAAAATACCCAGCTGTAGAACATAGTACCTAAAGTTCCAAATATTTGAGCTGATGCATTTAGAAGACCTGAAGAAGTGCCTTCTGGTTCTGGATATGTTAGTTCAGCACCAAACTCAAATCCTACTGATAAGTAGCCTGTCATGAAGAACCTGTTAATAGTAAGGAACATGTATTTATTGATTCTTTTAACATTTTGACTGCCATACATTTTTCATTTTTTATATAAGAATTGCAAGCCATTTCAGGCAAACATGCAATAGTGTGGAAAAAAGTTTGAATTTAATAGCTATTCACAGAATTATTATATTGAAAAAAAATTATTTAACATTTTGAAAGTAATAACAATTTTTATTAAAAACGTGTGATATTAATTTTTTTTTAAAGTCAATTCCTATTAAAGTCAACAAAGAAAAATATAATTTTTTAAAATTTTATAACTACCTACATAATTATTTGAACAATAGTTTATGACTATCCGAACTTTATATTTAGTAAATTTGTTAAAATTTACTGAGACAGAGCGTTTTCGATCGCTATGTGCCGATCTTCATCAGTGTCTTCTGCTTCGAGATGTTGGATCAAGCGGTGACGGTTTTAAAGGTAGGTTTTCGATAGTATCAAAGAGTATGTGTGATTTGTATTGTGTTTGTTCATTTAATATGTTTCTATTTTGTGTTTTTGTGTGTCTGTAAATTTCATATTGTTCTAGTGTGTTGAGATGTGGTCTTTTTTCTGTTGATGTGTAGGGTTTCTAAATTATAATAAATGTCTGTGTATTTGTGTCCTGTTTCTTTTAAGTGATTGTAAAATGTTGAGTTGATGTTATGTTTGTGTTCTTTGACTCTTTGTTTAAAGCTGCGACCTGTTTGTCCAATGTAGAATTTGTTACATTTGTCGCAGTTTAGTTTGTATACGCCTGCTGCTTGTAGTTTATCTTTGTAGCTGGTGTTGTGTTGTATTTTGTATTGTAATTTGTTATTGGTTTTGTATGCTATTTTGTAACCTATTTTTTGAAATTTGTGGTCTATTTTGTTTGTTGTTTTGTTTATGAATGGTAATGTGATGCATTTGTTTTCCCTGTCTGTAGTGTTAATTTTAATGTGTTTTTGTATTTTGTACCATAGTTTGTCTATTATTGAGGTGTTGTATCCATTTCTGTATGCTAAATATTTAATTGTGTCTAGTTTCTTGTTCATGTTTTCTGTGGTCATTGGGACTTCTTTAAGTCTATGGAGCATGGATCTGATGGCAGCGTGTTTGTGTTGGTTAGGGTGGGTTGAGGTGTTGTGGATAAGTGTGTCTGTTGTTATGGGTTTCCTGTAAATCTTGGAGCTGTGTTTTTGTGTGTGACTTTTTGTTATGGTTAGGTCGAGGAAGTTTAGGGATTGGTTGGTTTCAATTTCTGAAGTGAAGTGGAGTTTTGGGTGTCTACATTGGACAAACAGGTCGCAGCTTTAAACAAAGAGTCGAAGAACACAAACATAACATCAACTCAACATTTTACAATCACTTAAAAGAAACAGGACACAAATACACAGACATTTATTATAATTTAGAAATCCTACACATCAAAAAAAAGGACCACATCTTAACACACTAGAACAATATGAAACTTAGAGACACACAAAAACACAAAATACAAACATATTAAACGAACAAACACAATACAAATCACACATACTATTTGATACTATCGAAAACCTACATTTAAAACCATCACCGCTTGACCCAACATCTCGAAGCAGAAGACACTGATGAATAATCGGCACATAGCGATCGAAAACGTTCTGTCTCAGTAAGTCTTAACAAATTTACTAAATATAAAGTTCGGATAGTCATAAACTATTGTTTAAGTGATTAATAAGATTAACCGAACGTAATGGACTACAAAATTCAAGAATACCTATATAAATAATTTTATAATTATATAAATATGTATATACATATATTAGAGTAACAATATTAAGTTCAAAATAGAAAGCGAATTTCCTTGCAAATTTTCCATTTTATTTTCTTGTATGGTGTTGGACTTTTTGGTTTGTTACTATTTTTATGCTTTCTTTTTTTGTCGCTTGCATTGTGTTGTAGCTTCTTTTAGCTTTCCTTTTACATTGTCCGCTTGGGGAGTCATGTTTGATACCATTAATCCAGTTAATTTGTTTATTTTATTCTTTTCATTCATTTTTAATGGTTGATTACTATTAATAATATTGTGTGCTAACTATGGCAACAATTTAAAGTTGTGCAATGGAGGTTTCGACGACAACCAGTTGGGAGCAAAAAAAAATTCATGTACTTCCTTGGGAAATATACTTCTAGCTATGGGAAATTTTTATAATTTAATTATTATATTTGTTGATTCCATCTTCAAGTGAGGTACTAGTTTTTACTAAAACACTTGTAAATATTTTACAACTTGAACATAGTGGCACTTACTTATATTTGTTGAGGACGGCCGTTTCAGGAGATGGTCTTATTGACCTGAGGGTTGCGGTCTGAGTTGACAATGGGACAGATCTCCCGGAACGGCCTTCTCAACAAATATAAGTAAGTGCTACTATACGCAAGTAGTAAAATATTTATAAATGTTTTAGTAAATTTAATTATTGAATAAATATTTGAAAAACTGTATTAACACCAATTGTCATCTACTAAAGAATTATAAAATGTATTTGAACTTGGATGAATAAAAATGTATTTTATTAACGATTGAAAATTTGTACAAGATATACATCAGGAGACTGTGAACTAATAGAAGGAACTTGATAAATAATTTTTAATGGTAAAATATCACCTGCCTTATTTTTTCCGAAGAAATTTTTACAATTGCAATCAAAAGTTTTTTGTCAATGCGAAAAACTCCTCACCTACACTAATAAAATACACCAAAAACTCCATTTCACTTCAGAAATTGAAACCAACTGATCCCTAAACTTCCTCGACCTATAACAAAAAGTCACACACAAAAACACCACTTCAACATTTACAGGAAACCCTTAACAACGGACACACTTATCCACAACACCTCAAACCACCCTATCAAACACAAACACGCTGCCTTCAGATCCATGCTCCATAGACTTAAAGAAGCCCCAAAGACCACCGAAAACATAAGCAAAAAACTAAATACAATTAAATATCTAGCATTCACAAATGGATACAACACCACAATAATAGACAAACTGTGGTACAAAATACAAAAAAAAAAAAAACTAACACTACACACAGGGAAAACAAATACATCATACTACCATACATAATCAAAACAACAAACAAAATATCCCTTTTTAAAAAAAAAGGATACAAAATAGCATACAAAACTAATAACAAGTTACAATACAGCATATAACACAACACCAACAACAAAGATAAACTACAAGCACCAGGCGTATACAAAACTGAACTGCGATGAATGTAACAAACACTACATTGGACAAACAGGTCGCAGCTTTAAACAAAGAGTCGAGGAACACAAACAACAACTCAACATAATCATATAAAAGAAACAGGACACAAATATACCGACATTTACCATAACCTAGAAATCCTACACATTAACAAAAAGAACCACATCTCAAGATACTAGAACAATATGAAATTTACAGACACACAAAAACACAAAGTACAAACATACTAAACGAACAAACACAATACAAAACACACATACTATATGATACTATCGAAAACCTACCTTTAAAACCATCACCGCTTGACCCAATATCTCCAAGCAGAAGACACTGATGAAGATCGGCACATAGCGATCGAAAACGTTCTGTCTCAATAAGTTTTAACAAATTTACTAAATTTAAAGTTCGAATAGTCATAAACTATTGTTTAAGTGATTAATGCAATAAAAAAATTATTGTTGAACAATAATCAGCAAATAAAAAGACACTTCAGTTATAAGTCTATTAATTTTTTTTAATAAAATTATACACAAATTGTAAATGTATTTTAAAAATATGCATTTTATATTATTATGTGCTACCATCTGCCAAAGCACCAGTCATATTCCTCAGATGCCTTATCTGAGAGCCCTTATCAGTGCCTTACCTGCATAGTAATAAAAGAGTTTATTTCTAATACATTACCTTAGTTTTTTATAAAATATCTTTTAAGAGAATAATTCTAGTTTTGAAACTGATATTATAGAGCTTTTATATCAAACATCTGAAGGTGATAGAATCTTAAATGACAGAGATATACTAAAATGCAGTGGTTATAATATTTGATTGGAATATTTGCGACAAAGAGTATTATATATATAGTGATTTAAAGAACAGTGTTAAAATAGTCATAACAGCATGTAAGAAAATTTTAAGGGAAATATCAGTGAAGTAAGTAATATACCAACTAATTGTCTAGTCGTGTATGTAACATACCAAGTAATTGTCTGGTCCTGTAACATACCAGATAATAGTCTGTTCCTGTAAGTAACATACCAAGTAATTGGCTGGCCTTGTAAACAACATACCAGGTAACTGACTAATCCTGTAAGTAACATACCAAGTAATTGTTTGGTCCTGTAAGTAATATACCAATCATAGTTCTAATTTTTGGTCACATTTGCCTTCTTCAATAACTGTTACATCAAAGTCTACTGAGGTTTTTTCAGTTTTCATTCATGAGACTTTGATTAAGAAAATAACTTATTGAAAATGTCATAAGTTCTAATGCTATGGCTACCTATATAGCTTTTCTGCCTACAATGGAAGACATGAAGAAGAAGAAAATGACAATTTTTTAGATAGCAAAAATTGTATTATAACTGTCCAAAATCTTAGTGAAGGACACTTTAGAGGCACCTGCAGACCATCATATTTACATAGATAGGTGTTACAACAGTTCTCAACTAGCTTAGGAAGTTTTGAAGAAATATATGTTTTACAGGATTAGTGATGACAAATAAAAATGGACCCATTTTAAGCAAAAGGATTAAAGTTGGGGACACAAAGAAATGACAATCTTGTTTTGGAAAGAGAAGTTAGAATACATTCAATTAAGCATAGAGTATGCAAGAGTAACATAATAGATGTTACAAACATATCCAGGACAAATACTAGGAACAAAGTCTGAAGTTGTCCTTGATTATGCAAGGTATATGGGCGGTGTTGACTGAAGTGATCATGTAACCTTAAGTTACCAGTTCATGAAAATATTGTGTAAAAAAGAATTTAATGGGACCTTAAAGTTTCAGTTGTAGGATAGGGAACAAATCAAAAAGTTTGTTTAAATGCCATGTTTGCTAAAAAAATAAAGTACATAAGGAGACAACATTTTATTGATATCTTAAGTTTTATGTAATGGAAGACACATTGATTGGATGAAGGTCTTACTAAATTTACTGGTATTAAATAACATGATGTTGGCAGTTGAAGGTGTAATATTTATATTTGTTCATTCTATCTTCACAAGAGCTCCTAGTTTCCACTAAAAACACTTGTAAATATGTTACAACTTGCCTGTAGAAGCACTTACTTATATTTGTTGAGGACGGCCATTTCGGGAGATTTATCACATTGTCAACTTACACCGTAACTGATCTCAAGGATTTTTGTAGGTTAGGGTGGGGGTGTGGATGTATTTGGTAAGTAGGACCTATTATGAGTTGTGATGTCGAAAAGGGTGTGTAAGATATAATGTAATTGGGTATTGAGTAAGTGTGTGGGATGTAGTTTAAAATGTATGTATATTTTGTATTGTTCGCTTGTGTATCGTTGGTTATTTTTGTATTGTTTATGAAAAATTTGTAGGTTGGATGTGATGTTTATGTAGTCATGTTTTGTGGAGTTCAATTGTAATGTTATGTAATGTCCATGTAATGGAGATAAAAAGCCTGGAGATTGTTTACGGTCTGAGTTGACAATGAGACACATCTCCCAAAACTCGCGTCCTCAACCATCATAAGTGAGTGTTACTATAGGCAAGTTGTAACATATTTATCAGTGTTATATGAATATTTCTTTTATAACAATTAACTAACCTTTTTAATATAGGAAGTAACATAGCTTGTGACTTCACTATTTCCCAGTTTAAGTGTTGATGGATGGTACTACAATTTAACTAACCAAATAAAATCTCATACACCCTGAAATTAAAAATATTAATTTTTTAAATTGCTTTTATTACATGACCTTTACTTTGCTAGATATGGATGAGCTTTTTGATGAGTAGGCGTTATCATACCTAGTACTTGATGATCTTATTCCTATGTGGAACAATCTACGTAATAGGAAATAACCATCATTTGAATAAAAGTAGGTCTCTGTATTCACTGTGTATAAGCAATGTTTCATTCAACAACATGGTCAAAGTAGTCGAATTTAGAATGCCTCTACCAGAAACATCTGCTTCTGCAAAAATGAGTTTTTTCAATAACTAGCTGGTAAATGAATTAATCGGTAGAATGAGGATAAATGTCTGCCAGAAGTAACATTTCAGTTATCAGGTCATTTCTAAATGTTAATATGGATCTAAAGCTTCTATGATACAATTTCTATGACGACATAAGATGCTGTTGTCTGTAACACACAGCATTGAACAGTGTACTGATCAAGTGTGAAATGGGTTTGATGAGAAATATCAGCTAGTAGTGGTATTTCCAAGTAAATTGCTAAATATATCGATAAATAAGTGTTTATTTCCAAAAACCTCAAAATGTATAATCAAACAATTGCAAATTATTTCTTCTTTAGGTTTTATCTTCTGAGAGATATAAGCAATAATGATAATGAATAGAAATTCCAGGGTCATTTGATTTATAAATAATGCAAAATTTAACAAGACATTGTTGGAGTAATATAGTATGCTTTTGTTGTCTTTATGTACCCCATAGGTATATAATTATATATCTTATTTTACTGTTGTCTTTATGTACCCCATAGGTATATAATTATATACCTTATTTTACTGTTGTCTTTATGTACCCCATAGGTATATAATTATATACCTTATTTTACTGTTGTCTTTATGTACCCCATAGGTATATAATTATATACCTTATTCTACTGTTGTCTTTATGTACCCCATAGGTATATAATTATATACCTTATTCTACTGTTGTCTTTATGTACCCCATAGGTATATAATTATATACCTTATTTTACTGTTGTCTTTATGTACCCCATAGGTATATAATTATATACCTTATTTTACTGTTGTCTTTATGTACCCCATAGGTATATAATTATATACCTTATTTTACTGTTGTCTTTATGTACCCCATAGGTATATAATTATATACCTTATTTTACTGCTGTCTTTATGTACCCCATAGGTATATAATTATATACCTTATTTTACTGTTGTCTTTATGTACCCCATAGGTATATAATTATATACCTTATTTTACTGTTGTCTTTATGTACCCCATAGGTATATAATTATATGCCTTATTTTACTGTTGTCTTTATGTACCCCATAGGTATATAATTATATACCTTATTTTACCAAATATTAGTTCAATAATAGAACACCACACAAATATTTATCGTAATAAAAATCTCCAACTATAATCTTATTTTGTTATTTTAATTAATTACTTGTTATTTTAACATAATGATAAGCAAGTTTTGGGGTTCAGTATATCATGTATAAAATTCTCACTCTTATTCTTGCAATAAAATGGTCTAAAAATCTTTACTTTTTAGTTCTCAACTCTTTATTTTAACACAGGGTCCAGCGTCGGTTCTGAAAATTCTTGATAAACCTACCTATAAGTAGAAAGTTTAAGTTACATTCTCATTCAAACATTCGTTTTAATTTGAATAGTGTGATGAAGTTTGGAATGAGGGAAGTATGTCTACAGAACAGTGAGTCATCTGTCTGGTAAAAAACAGTTCATCTTTTATGTATAAATACTTTTAGCATGATTAGAGGTGAGCACAGAGAGGGGGTTTGGGAATTCACTTTTCTCCTTAGTAGCCATCTATGTTTATTTTGACAAAATAAAATACTGTTTTGTTGATCTAAAAAAAAATACTGGAACAAATTAGTAGGTTTGATAATACTCAAACCAATTATCCGGTGTCATTTTTTGCGTAGTACATTTGTTTTATAAATTTAGGTCCAATTAAATAGCAAGCTCAATAAACCAGTGAACCAATGAACCGGAATTGACTGTATTAAAATTGTAAAAGTCTTTAAAATGTATTAGCAAAATACTCACCCTAGGATACCAGCAGTCATATAAACAAGTAAAATGTAACTTGTACTTAGAGTCAATGTATAAAGAACCATTCCTATCAATGCAGAGATGTATACAGTGGCTGCGGTTTCCCTGAAACATAGTTATTCATTTTTAGAACAAAAATTTATTATAAAATCTTTTGTTCTTCCCAAAACTACTTTTCAATACCAATGTTACAAGTAGATAAATAGCTAAATACCGGCTCTTTTTATTGAACTATATATACTGTGCATGGTATGAGCCTATTTCTACATTCTTTTAATAACAGTGAATTGATAAAAATGAATTGTGTTTATATAAACTCCAGAATTAAGTATTAGTCCAGAAAAAACAAAATATTTTATGAACGGGTTAATATATTTTACCATGAAATAATTAATTATTCAGTGTTATAGTATACTTTAAACATGATATTTACACTAAGGTGTTATTTAGAATAAGATTCAATGTCCGATACTTGACTTATTGCAATATAATGCAACTTCAAATATAATGTAAGTAAAAAGATCTGTGCTTTTAGTACTACCTCAAAAAAAAAAAAAAAAAAAAAAAAATATGGGAAAATAATGATTCTCTTTCTAAAAATCTGCTGTACTTGAATAATTTGTAAAATATGTGTAAAACCTTTGAAGTATTGAAGATGTTTTCATTAACCCACAAATAAAATTAAATTACAGCTAATCTAATAAGAAAAAAATATATAACAAAACAATTTAGAACTATCAAAGCTATGTTTCATTTTGTAAAATGTGTGTAAAACCTTTGAAGTATTGAAGATGTTTTCATTAACCCACAAATAAAATTAAATTACAGCTAATCTAATAAGAAAAAATATATATAACAAAACAATTTAGAACTATCAAAGCTATGTTTCATTTAAGCAATATTTATACATTTGTTGATTCCATCTTCGTGTGAGCTACTAGTAATCACTTACACTTTTTAAAAAATGTTTTAACTTGCCTATAGTAGCACTTACTTTGCTTGTTGAGGACTCGAGTTACGGTCTGAGTTGACAAAGGGACACATCTCCCGAAACGGCCGTCCTCAACAAGCAAAGTAAGTGCTACTATAGGCAAGTTAAAACATTATTTAAAAAGTGTAAGCAATATTTATACTCTGGACAAATTTTTAAATAGTCCTTCTATTCTCCAAAATTTATATTCATGATTCCTGTTTCTTTTTTTGGCTGATTTGTAGTCCCTTACAATTTTTGTTTCCACAAGCATTCTTATTTTATCCAGTAATAGTGTCTACCTGAGTTTATTTTTATAAAATATGAAAACATACATCACTACTTAAAAACTACATTCAAGGCAGGCAAAATTTTCCTTGATGTAATGAAATTCCATCTATTCAGAATGACCTTACACTAGTAAACCAAATTAAAATTTTGAAAAATGCAACAACTAATTCACACAAACTATTAACAACAATCCAAGATTTGTGTAAGACTGTTAGCATAAGCTATGGAAGTTATGCATAGATCTTAAATGAAAATTTAGGATTCTATTGTTTTGTTGCAATATTTGTTGCTCAGTTTTTGTCTTTGAAGAAAAAAAATGGCATTTTAATGTGTGGAAATACTTACTGAAAATTACTCTACTTTTTGAACCTATAATGCACATTGAAAAAAAAATTGAAGAAAAAAGGCCAGAGTATGAGCTGAACAAAACTGACTACCACATCATGTAACTAAATCTGCCTCTACCATAGATTTTAATAAAAAACAATGTAACTATAATTTGAATATATCACTTAAAAACCTGTGCTGTTTCAATGGAATATTGTTGCAAAACCTTTCCATGTATTCAAAATTTTAAGTAGATGTTTACAAAATTTAAAACAAAGTAATTGCTCAAGTTTATCAGCTATCGAAAGCTAACACATGAAAATAAAATAGCATTGCAAAACACAAAGTATAAATGGAAATAACCATCAAAATGTAACAGAATCCCATTGCTTTTTTAATTCACTTAAAGTCATGTTGTCCTTACTGTCCTCTTCATGTGTGACCGAATTATATCCAGCTTTGGAGAAACAATTAAAAACTGTTGTTTTCTTCACGTCATTCCCTTAGATTAACAATGTTTTTGGGTACAATTTCATTGTTCTCTATGGTAGTCACAATCTTTTTTAAAATTCTTTTTCTGTAGTGTAGCTTTAAATTTTTTATTACTCCCCAGATCGAGTGGTTGAAGTATCGATGTAACATTTGGTGGAAAGAAAAACACATTGACACTCTTCAGTTTGGATTTGATGTCATGCGGATGTGCAGGGCAGTTGTCGATGAAAAGTGCAATTTTCCTTTTCTCTTTGGAGATCTGCTTGTCCACCTTCAGTATCCATTCAATGAAAATTTCCCTCGTCATCCACGCCATTTTATTAAACGCGTAATCAACTTCTAAGGACTTGACAGATCGAAAACATCACGGAGATTTGCTTTTTCCAATCACAAGTAATTTGAGTTTTTCTGTCCCTAACATGTTAGCTGCCACTAATACGGTGATCCTCTCTTTGCTTCCTTTTCCTCCAAAACAAGGGTTAGTTTTAAAAGTTAGTATCTTGTTGGGCAAACATTTAAAAAACAGACAGTCTCATCAGCATTGAAAATGTCTCTCGGTTCATAATCATTTAAAACTTTTTCCAACACATTTCCTTTCCAAATTCACAAGTGGGGATATTAACACTAGCACTTTCTCCCGAAATCACTTTTTGAACAATGTTATGGTGTTTTTTGAATTTTTCTATCCAACAGTGTGTTAAAGCCACTGTGTCCTAATGGTACTGCAAATTCCAAAGCCTTTTCTTTAATAAGATTTCCTGACAATGGAAGATTTTTCTCGCGCACTACCATAACCCATTTAATCACCGCGTTATCGATATTGTCGAATGTACAAAGTTTCGTTTTCTTTCTTTACAAACCATAAGAAACACTTTGTTTTAGAATTTGATCCCGGTTTTTTAGAATAGTGAAACTCTGAGATATACCGAATTTTTTCGCAACATCCAAATTTTTTACACCTTCATCAACCTATCGTAAAACACTCACTTTTCTGCTACACTTAAACACTTTCTTTTTGACATTTTTTCACAGCACGGCACGAATAAAAATAAGTAACTGAGCTAGCAACATTTGTGCCATGTGTTCCACAAAGCCATAGAGATCGATAATGTAAACGGAGACATAGATCATACATATGTCACGTCCGAGACTATTTATAGCCGAGATTAGCTGTTTTATACAATATTTATATAATAGGTTTTAGCTTTTTATATGTATTTGCACAGAGAGTAAAAATGCCCTCAAACACACCATTTTAACTTGAAACAATTTCTGGGAGAGGGGTCTAGAAAGGTAGTCACTATTCCCCTAAACTGTGCCCACCAAAAAAATATCCTGCAGCCTCTGTGATAGCTAGTATTCTAACAGATACTACTTCCACTGTCAATCACTCTGTCATGGAAGGCTGACTTTTCTTCTCCTATATCTATCTTTTGTGCTGGTATCTTCTCTGTATCCCATACACCATTACTTGAAAAAATACAACCACTTTACTTATATCATATGAAAGAAGAAGATTAATTAAATTTCTGGTGATATGTGGCTCAAGAAATTTATCTGACAGAGATGTCAGAGTGCAAAGAGTGCACTGTAAAAGTGCAAAGAGAAAGATAAAAAATTAATGACTTATCTCTTAATTCACTAATAACTAATTTATAGCAACTAATTATAAATTTATAATTACACTAATAATTACTAATAAATCTAGACTAAAGTTTATAAAAAGTTGTCCTTATGAAAACTTACTTGAATCTGTGCGTTTTGTCAAGGACTACTCCACACACTAAAGAACCTATCATGCCAGCTACAACAATAGTGAGACCTATACGCCCTGCATCTTCTTCAGATCCCTATAAAGAAGTATATATCAATAAAACCAAGGTAATTATTTATTATGCTAAATTTCTTCAATCGGGTGTATGTGTGTGTGATTACAAAAATTCATTTAAAAAAGGAAATAAAACAGCAATAATTAGAGTGAAAAGTTATACAATTTTATTTTTAAAAGCATTATGTGTATAGGTATATATATATATATAATATGTTTTCTTCGATAATAATCAAAATAACTGAGAATATTCAAATACAAGAACTATCTAATTATTTCTTATTACTCTTATTAAAAAATAATAAAATATTCTTGTACTTGAATATTCTTAAATTTGTTTTCTTGTATAGTAATCAAAACAACTGAGAATATTCAAATATAAGAATTATTTATTAGTTCTTTATAATTCTTAATACACAAAATTAATAAATAATAATTTTATTTGGATATCTTCAGTTGTTTTGTTAATTGTATTATTATATATGGTGATACATTTTCCTGTAATATAGTTAATGAATAAAAATATTTTAAATACAAGAATAGTTTTGTGTGTGTGTGTGTATGTGTGTGTGTGCATGTGTGTGTGTGTGTGTGTGTGTGTGTGTGCATGTGTGTGCGTGTGTGTGCATGTGTGTGCGTGCTTGTGTGTGTGTGTGTGTATAATATGTTTTCTTGTATAATATTCAAATATAATAATATTTTATATGAATAAAAATTAATAAACAATTTTGTATTTGAACAACCTTAGTTGTTTTTTTAATATTATACAAGAAAACATATTTTATGTTCATTTAAATTACCCTTACAGAGTTATATAAAGTGTTGTGCAATTAATATAAGTGTATGTAACTATAGGTTAGATTTGAGATTTTATTATGAATAAAAATTAATAAGTAATACTTGTATTTGAATAGCCTTAGATGTTTTATATAAATATAAATATATATATATATATATATATATATATATATATATATATATATATATATATATATATATTCTTGATATTTAATATTATCCATTGTTTTTCCGTTGCACTGACTTTATGAAGTCAACTTCATATATATATATATATATATATATATATATATATATATATATATATATATATATATATATATATATATATATATTTACAGTAATCCCTCCTTATCCGAGGGGATTAGGTTCTGGAGGGTTACCGTAGATCATTTTACCTTATTGGAACAAAAATTTGGAGGTAAGATTCTGAAAGGAAATTTACAAATTGGAATACAACATAACTGGTTAATGTACAGTTTTACTAAGTAAATATGTACAGTATGCAACATGTAGGATGGTTTAAAAAACAGTTATATCTGTTTCTTTTTTTTCAAACTCTTATGAGCTTCTTCATATAGAAGCATGAGCTCCTGGAGTCCTCATTTAAAGCTAAGAGTTCTTTCTATAAGGGGATCCGTCTCCCACACGCAAACTGCAAGGACCTCATCAATGGTTTTGGAGGAAAATCCTGGCCTTATTTCATAATCATCAAGATCTTAATCTTCATCTTCAGGCTATTTGGCTATCTCATTTTGGATTGTTACAATGTCCTCCAACTCTTCCACTGTTAGTTCCTTCTTATGACCTTGAATCATTTCCTCGACATCTTGAGGGTGGATTTCAGGAAAACTATTCAACTTTACATAGTGAACAATTTCTAAAATTTCATTCACATCTGGTGTTCCCATTCCATTAAAATTGTTTTCCGAATCAATTGCTTCCACCACTTCAAGCAATAACTTTCACCAGCATGCATTTATGGTTGACAGCTTCACTTCTTTGATCGATTCCTTGATGTTAATAAGACAATCCGCGATGTTGTACGTTTTCCACATTAATGAAATTATGGTTAATGGTGCAATATACATCGATTTCAGGAGAAATTGAAATGGTTTGCGCAAATATTAAACCTTGAAAATCGCAATTACCCCTTGGTCTAATTGCTGTAGGACTGATGTGGTGTTGGCGGGTAAAAACATAATTTGGACATTTTTATTTTCAATTTGAGGATGTCCAGGGCATTTTCAATCAATAGTATGGCATTGAAAGGCAAGTTTTTGGATTCAAGGTGTGCTTTAACCTCAGGAACAAAACAATTGCTAAATCACGAAACAAATCTGTGATATATTTTATTGATAACGAGCAAAGTGCATGGATAACTGAAATCCGCAGTTTCTGATACCGTGGTTATGGAGGGATTACCGTACGTATATATAAATACATATATTTAAATTAGGAAAGTATTTGTAAAATATTTATACTGTAAGAGATCGTAGCAAACTGTCGCTAACTATGAAAGGGCAGTCAATTGAAAATCTTTTGGCCAAAAAGGGTTACTGCATTCACCTGGTATAAAATAAATAATATTATACTCTGAAAAGTTTCATTGTATGCAAAACCAAGACATGACTTGATCACTGGAGAGGAACATCGAGGTAACCATGCCGATTTAAGGAGAAAAATCTCTAAATATGCAGAAAAAGATATTTAGATTTTCATTAACCAGCCAACACCTGCAGGTTGGGAAATGTTTACAAGTTCCCACCCAAACTAAAGAGAAAGCTAAGAAAGAGATGTTCTCAGAAAAAAAAATAGCAGCATAAGGTAGCCAATCAATTAGAGAGAATGAAACCCGCATGAAAACTATCCAAGGGAAACACGAGAGGAGTTACTCAAAATCCAGGACTGAAGGGAGACAACGATAATTTTGTTAACGAGTTCTAAATTAAAATAAAAAAAGTAGTTGCCAAGTAAAAGTAGTAAGTGATATTAGGTGAGGGAGATATGGAAATAAAGTTCAGTTATGGTAGAGTAGCATTTGGATTGAATAGAGAAAGGTGAAATTAAGTGAGCGAAAATATTAGTAAGTGAATTGGTGGTCAAATGAAGTGAAACAAGAAATCAACGAAATAAAAAAAATTACTATAAGTTTTAATTTAAGTTAAATTCAAATCCAACTCTTTAAAGTAAAATTTTAAGAGTTGTATTAACTCTTCATAAATTTGTCTAAGACATAAATAGTATTTCAAGCCAGTAAATATAAATTTTAGCAAACCAAGTACAGTAACCTATACACACCCTGAGATAATTAAGGACAAGATTTTATTAGTTGAAAGAATAAATACAGTAATACCCTGTACCTATGTGATAGGTGGGACCTAGCGATAACCATGTAAGTCAAATTTGCGTAAGTCGGGGTATAATTTTACATACAATCACATAGGAATCATGATTAATTCAGACCAAAGACCAAATAAACTAATAATTTAGAAGAAAAATGAGTATGTATTAAATTCTTAAATACATAATACAACTAAATAGTATATTACATACCTACATGTTGTAAAGAAGTAAGTGAAAAGAAGTTATTTTGAGATAGATAACTTCATAAAATCTAGTAAATTGGTTTGAAGAATTGAAGATTATTTCTTCTAACGCAGAATCTCCTCGTAGTTTTTTGTTTTGTGGCAGAAATACGCCCATCGTTGGAGTCTATGATTTCCCAAAACTTGCTCCATTAAACTAAGGCATTTTGTCAAGTTTCTAACCATCATTTCATCTTCTACATCATCTGGGTCTAAAGAATCTGGGTTTTTAAGGTCTTGCTATTGCGTACGCATTTCTATGAACTCATCAATTAGTTGTCAGCTCCTGGTTGTGTAAATCCAGCAGTTCTTGAATGTCATCATTATCCACTTCTAAATTTAGTTGTCTGGCAAAACCGACAACTTCTTCAATCACATCAGCAATTTCATCAGACTCTGATACTGATTCTGCTTGAGTTTCAGTGGCAAACAAAATAGATACACCTTTTTCCAAATGCCATTCAAAGTTTTTTTGTAAAATTTCATTCCAAGATTGACTAATGGTTCTCAAAGCATTTAAAACATTAAATTGTTTCAAAAAATCTTCAACAGAGAGCTCGTTGCTCTGTCTCATAGCTTCATGCAGATGGTTTGATGACTCCCTGATCCATCGGTTGAAGCAAACTAGTTGTGTTTGGTGGCAAAAATATCACTTGCGCGCATGTGTCGAAATTAGGTAAAGTAGTTGGAGGATGGCCAGGTGCAATGTCAATTAATAGGAATTACTTTAAAAGAAATTTGTTTAGACCGACATTAATGTTTGACTTGAGGTATGAAATGATGACCAAACCAGTCTTACAAAAAGCTGTCACCCATGCCTTCCGATTTGACTTCCAAATCACGAACAAGCTAGCTTTAGTAATATTTTTTAATGCCCTTGAATTTTCTGAGTGATAAACTATGAGAGGTTGCAACTTACAGTCACCAGCTGTATTTGCGTCAACCTTCACTGTCAACCGGTCTTTGGTGGCCTTAAAACCTGAAAATATTTTCTCTTCATGAGCTGCAAAAATTCTCTTAGGCATTTTCTTCCAGAACAGGCTAGTTTCTTCGTAACTCAGACAGCATGATTTAAAAAAGAGTAACTTGGGAGTCACGTAAGACTGGGTAGCGTAAGTCGAGGTATTACTGTATAGGAGTTTTGATGCCTATTGACAAATTAGACCTAGACCAAATTAATTATGTATAACTACCTGTAATTGCTACAACTGAACTAAAGATTAAGTAATCAGTTATTGTGAAAACAAGTAGCTGTGTACATACAACCTTTTCAAAAAGAAACTGATAAATATAAACTCTCAGGTATTTACAAAGTAACTTATAACGATTGTCCCAACTATTACATCGGCCAAACTGGCAGGTTATTCTATACACGCTTCAAAGAACACATTACCCAAAAAAAACAAACCCTAAATCCAGCTACGCAAAACACCTAAAAAACACCCAACACACACACACCGACATACACACTAATTTAAATGTTCTACAGACATTAAAACAAAGTAAAAAACTAACAACCTTAGAAAAAAATATGAAATCTACAAACAATGCGCAACAGATAAAGAAAACGTATTAAATGAACACACACACTTTGAAGCCACAGCCTTTTTTATTATATGACACACAACTCAAACAACCCACCCCATTCCACAGTCATAAATCCATTCCCGTTAGAGCCTTTACACCCAACCGATGCCGCCAGTAGAGGGTTAGCTTCGTAAAAGGAACAAATGTTTTGAAACGCGTCAGCAAGTAAGCAATTACGTATTCACTTAGTTAAGTATTTTATAAAATTAGTTTAATCAGTGAATTCAAGATGATTACTTAACAACTTCTATAATTAAATTAGTTTGTAATAAAAATGGCTAAACATAAAACTTGTTTTGATTATTATCAGTCTTTCTTTTCTTTATTAATTTTTGTTTTAAGTCTGTGCAAATTCATAATATTACTAGTATTCAATACCAACATTGCATTTTTACAAAAAGCTTTACAAAAAGGTAATAAAAGATTATTCACAAAAAGTGTAAATGTTCGTTTGATGTTTTTCAATATTTTGTGTCTATGATGGGTAGCTGGAAAAACAAAAACATCCAAACATGTACATATAATAGAATACACTATATTGAAACAATAATACCTATACTAATTAGTCTCAAATTACAACAAATTTTTAATAAATAAAATCTTTTAAAAATCCATATTCTGTTAAGTAATAATCGGGTCAAGTCTGTGAAAAAGGTCTTTAACCTTGCAGGACCTTTATTATATTAATTACTTTTACATTAGTTTATGACTATCCGAAGTTTAACTTGTAAATTTTATGGATGGATTTTCTCTTCTTTTGATGAATCTGTACTCTTATCAATTCAGTAATGAATTTGAGAATTAATTCTTTAATAAAATATATTCCATTCATATTTGCAGAATGATTGGGCAAACACTCAGAAAGTTTTCTATCATAATTTTTATTTAATAAAAGTCTATTTCACATAAAGCATTATTTTAATAACAATAACATTAAAATAGTTTATTATTAATTTTAAAAAGTATGAGGACATTTTTTAAAAAGGTAGGATGAAACTTATACAAATCACAGGAAATAGATCCTAAAACAACAGATTTTGAAAATAATTGTCTGTCGAAATACAGTAACAATAAAAATTTATAAGATATGCCTAATAATTTCAGAGGGCTGTACTGAATTAAGAATGAAGTATAATTACCTACAAAAAAGTAATTATTATTATACTTTGAAGATAAAATACTTACTGGGAAGTAGAACAGTACAATTTGATTGAGAAGAGTAGAAATAGCATAAAAAACGCCTACATTAATGCCATAGGAGATGAGAAGTAATCTATATCCAGGATTTAACAGTAATTGTTTAACTGAATTGATATACCCTGTAGATTCTGTAGCTCGTTGTACTGCCTGTGCTGGACTTGGTGGTAGTTCTGGAGCAGCCTGAAAAACTAAAATATTTTTATATATTTTTTAATAAAAGTGTTACTCATTTATAATTTAAAAATTAATATTTTTATGCAAATGATTATATTTGAAAAAATTGCCTGAATATTTAATTATATTTTTTTTCATGTCTTAAATTACGTACAATATGAAGAGTTAACTGAAAAATAATGGTTGTTAAAATATTTGATTTTTCTCTAGAGTATGGTAATGCCTGCCTCTTATGGTTTAGAAGACCACATGCAAATCAAACACAACAACAATAGCAGTCACCTAGTTAAAGCGGAAAATATAAATGTACTACTCTGCAATAAGACTAGATGTCAACCACCTACTATACAAAAACCCTTGTTGTCAGTTTGGTGGTCAGCAGATGAGTTATCTGGAAAGTGATTCATTCTCTCAGCCAGTCAAGCCAGTAGGTCATGAGTACAGCAACAGAGAGTACATGAATTGATAACAAAAACTCCGGATATGAGAGGGGTATGTACATTTGTACTAAATAATAAAAAACCATTCTAATTGGGCATAGGTGTAAGATTGTTTTAATTCAATAATGTACATTTATTGAAGATTGTAGTTACTCTATATATTATTAGCAATATAGAAGTCTATGTACAATTTAGTTACATGCCTGTGTGTACAGTTCCTTAATACTGTACTGTACATACTTATGAACATAACTATCAGTTTTGGTAAAAAAAGATGTATGGCGGTTCGCTTGTTTCATTGAACATGTTTCTTTGATGAAATATCCCTCCACGTTTGAAAAAGTAGATGATTGGCTACTGTTGGTTCATCTTTTTGTTTAGCATACTCGATCAGCTGGTCAATGGTCTGGAAAGCTTCGATATGGATCATGGTTTGTTTTATTTTGTCATATTTGAGAGGTGCTATCTGTGTGCTCACTAAGTCTATAATATCACTGATAGTAAACTTATAAGTTCATTCTCTTCCATCCATTTATTCACACACAAACTGTTCATGTCCTTACAATCAGGAATGTTTCGGAGAAGATCGACAATTTCTCCATGTTTTGCTAACTAGGTTTTTCGTTTCCAAATCCCCTCATTGTTTGTATTATGATCCAATACTTTAATTAGTGTTATCACCCTAATTGCATACCCTGCTGCCGCAAGCAAGCCATAACGCGACATCTACCCCTTCTTTTTTTCTTCCAATGGCTCTCATTTGTATTGCGCCATTCGAGATCTTGCCTCCCAATACAGTGCAGGACATCTAGCAAGTCTACATATTTTAGGGACTCAGGAACACTTCTCTCATCTATACCCATGATTATAACTGTAAGTAACTTACGGTAATATAGCAATTTGAGATATTTCAGGGTGCCTTGAGTCAAGGTTGGCACAAAGATGTTTCTTGAATTTTGTAGTCCATTACGTTCGGTGAATCTTATTAATCACTTAAACAATAGTTTATGACTATCCGAACTTTCAATTTATTAAATTTGTTAAAACTTACTGAGACAGAACGTTTTCGATCGCTATGAGCCGATCTTCATCAGTGTCTTCTTCTTGGAGATGTTGGGTCAAGCGGTGATGGTTTTAAAGGTAGGTTTTCGATAGTATCAAAGAGTATGTGTGATTTGTATTGTGTTTGTTCGTTTAATATGTTTGTACTTTGTGTTTTTGTGTGTCTGTAAATTTCATATTGTTCTAGTGTGTTGAGATGTGGTCCTATTTTATTGATGTGTAGGATATCTAGGTTATGGTAAATGTCTATGTATTTGTGTCCTGTTTCTTTTATGTGATTGTAAAATGTTGAGTTGGTGTTCTGTTTGTGTTCCTCGACTCTTTGTTTAAGGCTGCTACCTGTTTGCCCAATGTAGAGTTTGTTACATTTGTCGCAGTTCAGTTTGTATACACCTGGTGCTTGTAGTTCATCTTTGTTGTTGGTGTTGTGTTATATTTTGTATTGTAACTTGTTATTAGTTTTGTATGTTATTTTGTATCCTATTTTTTGAAATTTTCAGGCTATTTTGTTTGTTGTTTTGTTTATGAATGGTAATGTAATGTATTTGTTTTACCTGTCTGTAGTCAATGCGAAAAACTCCTCACCTATACTAATAAAATACAACCCAAAACTCCACTTCACTTTAGAAATTAAAACCAACCAATCCCTAAACTTCCTCAACCTAACCATAACAAAAAGCCCCACACAAACACACAGCTTCAATATTTACAGGAAACCCATAACAACAGACACACTTATCCACAACACCTCAAACCACCCTAACCAACACAAACACGCCTTCAGATCCATGCTCCATAGACTTGAAGAAGTCCCAATGACCACAGAAAACATAAACAAAAAACTAGACACAATTAATTATTTAGCATACACAAATGGATACAACACAACAATAATAGACTAACTATGGTACAAAATACAAAAAACCCTAAAATTAAGACTACAGACAGGGAAACAAATATACTACATTACCATTCATAAGCAAAACAACAAACAAAATAGCCCAAAAATTTCAAAAAATAGGATACATAATAGCATACAAAACTAATATCAAGTTACAATACAAAATACAAAACAACACCAACAACAAAGATAAACTACAAGCACCAGGTGTATACAAACTGAACTGCGACGAATGTAACAAATTCTACATTGGGCAAACAGGTCGCAGTTTTAAACAAAGAGTCGAGGAACACAAGCAGAACACCAACTCAACATTTTACAATCACATAAAATAAACAGGACACAAATACACAGACATTTACCATAACTTAGACATCCTACTCATCAACAAAATAGGACCACATCTCAACATTACGCTAGGATCAATAAATAGGACCAACACACTAGAACAATATGAAATTTACAGACACACAAAAACACAAAGTACAAATATATTAAATGAACAAACACAATACAAATCACAGATATTCTTTGATACTATCGAAAACCTACTTTTAAAACTGTAAACCGCTTGACCCAACATCTCCAAGCAGAAGACACTGATGAAAATTGGCACATAGTGATCAAAAACGTTCTGTCTCAGTAAGTTTTAACAAATTTACTAAATTTAAAGTTCGGATAGTCATAAACTATTGTTTAAGTGATTAAAAAGATGTTTCGTTTGGTGGCAAAAAATTACACTTTTCTATTCATCTTCAAATGGGTGGGAGGGGGCATTACCGTGTAATAAAATGGCCTACCTTGGAAAGTTGTTTTCTTTTGGGTATATTTCCATAGATGGGACTACCTGATTCTTGAATCAGTCCTAAAAGATTACTGTCTTCATCCTGTGCTTTTTTCGCCCTCACCACACCATGTACTACACAGGTAAGAAGAATCTATATTTCTAAAGTTATTTGTGATTTTTCAATCAGGCTAAGTTTTAATTTATTAGTTCCTGTAACATTACTGTAGGGCAATATAGTAACTCTTTTCTTTTTTTTCTACTCTAGAGCCCTGGATTCTTCTTTGGAGGCGCTAGAGTACAGCTGGGAAGCATTTTGAAATTCAGGTCACTATTGTCATAGTTATAAAATTGATTGATAATAATTCCTTCCTCATCAAGCATCTTATGTAGAAAAATTTTTAACTCTTCTACACTGTTTCCATTTTTTGAGAGCTTTTCCCCACTTATTTGAAGTTTTCTAACACCAGTCGATTTTTTCACCTCTCCAACCAACCTTCTAGTATTAAAATCACATTTAATTCCCATTTCTTTATGAAATTCAAGATCTTTGACTTTTAATATGTATCAGGTTACAACCAGTCCTTCTGATCTACACTACATGAACCACAAGAAGAGTGGCTCGTTCACTTTATAATTTACCGATGTCTTCATCATTTTGCACTTTTTGTTGCCTGAACATGAAGCCTGGTTAGAATACCAATTTTCTAATATTCACAAGACTTTTCGCGTCACTCGCTGTACTAGTTCCTACACCCATATCTCTTGCAATTTTTTTATGTCTCTCTCTCGCATCTAACAGTTTTATTGCACGAATATTATCTTCAATAGAAAACATTGGTTTTTCCGCTTTTCCGACAAACTGTATACTGTAGGTAACAAATTCTAGGTAAAATAACTCACTAAATTACCTAATTAAACAAAATCCTATTGAACATACGTAAACTGAATGATATAGAGACTCAAACAAAACTGATTTAGTTGGGTAGTACACCAATCGGTAAGGTACTTGTGAACTGAATGATACATAGAATTGAACTCAACTGGCTGAGTCAGGAAAGAAAAAAAGAGCAAACTGCTGGCACCAGAGAACTGGCTTGACACCACAAAACCTTGTAGAATAAAGAGGCTTACTTTATTTTCATATTAGATCAGGATTTTACTTTTTTCTTAAAATTAATTTATATTCTGGTTTCATTTATTCTTTCTCGATATTCCAGACCATGTAACTAACATCTACATTATATTGTCTACAATTACTTATTTGTCTGTAAAGCTTAATTCTATAGAAATTTTATCCTGGAATACCCATTCTTTTGAATTTCCCCTTATTGTTTTAATGTCTGATCCAAATATAGAAATAAATGGATATAGATAGACAATATTTCTTTCTAGAAAATAAGAAATATTAAATAAGTATAATAGGTGTAATGTTTCCTTTTTAACCACAATTTAATATTATCAGGCAAACATAAACTTTATTTCATTAACATGAACATAAACATATATAGTATAATATATTATCATAACTTATATGTTTATATAGTTAAATATTAAAACTTTAATTTCAATAATGGAAGAATTTATAGTTCTTTAACTGTGCACAAGTATCCACTACTTCTACATTATTCATATCGGGTGATGTAATATGGCAGTGCTTTCTATAAGAATAAGTCTATCATTGTAAATGTGTGTTATTGTGAATAGTTTGCTTACGTTATTGAGACACAAATAATAGTACTATAGAAATAACACTGCAACTGTATAAGTTTATCTCAGACAAATTTTCTGCAATGTTGATATTAGTGATTATAAGTAAAAATTTGTTAGTGTTAGGGAGAAATACATTATATTTATAAAACTTTTATAAATTAAAGTGTTTTTATAAAAGTGATTATTATAATAGTTTACTTACACAGAGCAATAAAGAAGAATATAACTGTTGTTACACTTGCCACTCCATAGAAAAGAAGACTTAACCCATTTGTTATTATCTCTAAGTTATCACTGTTCTTTACGACCATTGGTGGAACCAGAAATCCAAGAGCTACTCCTAACTAAAACAACTTGCTATTACTAATATAATAAGGGACATAATTGTTACAATAGGTTATGGTATTGAGTTTAATAATTGCTTACCTGTTACATTGCAAAACGTTAAGATACCTTTTTGAGTTACACAAGAAAAAAAGTTATTTTAGTAAAAATGTTAAATATTTCAAGAAATTTGGGTATGAAAAATTTATAAATCATTAACATTTTATATAAAACAGATAAAAATTATATTTCAAAGTATTTATTTTATATTGTGTAAGTAATGAAATTTTATTGTTACCTCAACATAATTTAAATCGTTTTCCAGCTTAATATTTGAAGTTGCTTGTTGTAATCCTCTTGAATTCACTGATTGAACTAAAAGTAATTATTGTATAACTGAGCAAATACTTTAGAACTTACTTGCTAACATGTTTCAAAAAAATCGTTTTATTTACGAAGCTAACTGTTTACAGTTAGCTCCATAAATGATTAGATAAAAAAGTTAGCTAGAGTTAGTTAAACAAATTTAAACAAAATTTTAGGGAAAATAATACTCTGGTAGTAAAGATAGATAGAGGAAACAGGGCTTTTGTATTAATAAATAAAGAAGAATATATTTAAGGAAAGATAGAACCGATATTTATCAAAGAGAAATCAAAAAAGTTACTAAAGATGCTAAAACTTTGACTAATGGAATAAAATATAAATTTTTTAAATAAACCTAAATATACCAAAAGTGAGAAGTCAGATAAAAATACACAAAACGGACAACCCTATTAGGCCAATAATAAATTACAGAACAGCACTGGCCTATAAATTAGCAAAAAAAAAATTGATATTAACAGGAATGAACATATTAAAAAATAGATATAATGTTGTAAACAACTCAATAGAAGTGGCCAACAAACTGATGAACATACGAATAGAGAAAAAATGTAAAATGATATTTGATGTAGAAAATTTATACACATCAGTTCCAGTTGAATAAACTATCAATTTCAGAAAAGTTATTAAAAGAAGAAGTTGAAGTGAAGAAAAACGAAGAGTTACATAAAGAGTGATTATGGTGCTTAAAATTATTTTGCAGTAAAATCAGTTAAAAATTGATAATAAGCTCTATAAGCCTAAACATGGATTATTGAGAATGGAAAACCCATTATCAGGAATTTTAAGTGAGATGTTTATACAACATATCGAAGAAAATTATATAGCAAATATATTAGAAAAATACGATTGTATAGAATATCTAAGTTATGTAGAAAATTCCCTAATGAAAATCATAAGTACACGGGAAAATATAGAAGATGAAATTTTACTAGATATAAATAATAAACAACAATTTGACATTTAAAATGGAAAAAGAGAAAGACATAATTATAAACTTTTTAAATGTAAAAATAATAATAAAAAACCCAACAGATTTGAATTTAGAATTTTCGAAAAAAATCATACACTGATAATATTATAACTTTTGATTCTAACCACCCAATGAAGTAAAACTTATAAATTGGCTACTTTACGAACTATGTTTAATAGGTTATACAACTTAACGTTATCTAAAGAGGAATACAAAAACAAAGTAGATGTAATTTATCACATAGCTAAAAATAATAATAATAAACACTAATAAGAAAATTAGGGGGGAAAATACAAAATAAAAGAATAGAAAACAAGAAACTATAAATGAGGAACAAAGATGGGCAAAATTTGAATGTAAGGGTAAGTAAATTTGTAAGATATCTAATTTTTGTTTAAAGAAACACAAAATGAGAATTTCAATAAGTACATCAAACACTCTTAAAAATAAACTGAATATGAATATCAATGATGATAGTAAATTTTATAAAAACAGAGTGTATGAAATTAAATGTCAATGTAATGCAATATACGAGTATATAGAACAAACTGGAAGAAAATTCAAAACTAGGTATAAGGAACACATTAGATCATACAAATATGAGAAAATTATTCAAATTTTGAAACACATCTTTTGAAAGAAGGATATAAAAATAATAGATTAAACAACAGGCTGAAGATTGAGTAGACGGAACCAGTATAAGCTAAAGGTTAAATAGATCAAAGAAGAGCATGGTTAGATAGGATATGGAAGACGATTCCCATGCATGGAAGAGCAGTTCATAAAAAATTTCTGAAATATACCAACGAACAATTTGACAATGCTAATAATGGCAGATAATTATGATACTAAAAATAATAATATAAATCCTAGCTGAAAAGTAGAAGATAAGAGCTATCAAAATCTCATAAGAAATTATTACAAAAATAATGTAATGCATTTAAGGGTTAAATTGTTCCCTTACACATTTTAAGAATGTTATTTTAGTAATAATTTCCTCTGTTGAGGATTGCTTTGCAAATGAAAGTACAAAAGGGTTTACTGTATATGAAGAGTTTTATTTGATGTTATTTTTTTGAGGTTTTATTTATTTAAAATAAAAAAAATCGAGTATAGTTTAATGAAATGAATTTAATGGTTTCATTTAGGTTCAAACAGCTTACATTCTATTAAAACCTCTTGCAGAAGAAATATACAATTATACAGGTTACTACCAAATGACTGTGCTATAACAATGACTGTGCTAAATCTTAAAAACATAGATGCAAGAACTTGATAATATGAGTTATAAAATTAATACATCATAATAAATCTCTTATATAGTCAATATTTACATCTATATACTATATAGCAAGAGTTGTAAACCTTATTCCAATGTTTAGAGCTTCAACCTTTAAATGCAGTGGATATGTACATTAAAAATTCTCAGTACGGTGAAAATAATTTGCCGAAATTGAAAATGAAACAAAAAGTTTAATACAGTAGATGTTTTGGTCACCTAAGGAAGTACCAAAATATAGTTAATTGAAATTTTTTGTTATTAAATAGGTTCAACATTTGCTTAGTTATTTATTTTTAAAAATATTTTCATTTCTTTCAAAATTTTATGTTCAAAACTCTTCAGTATTTCAACATTTCTATGCTTTAGTGATTTTAGAATACTTTAGTAATTCAGAATTCCTAAATTTGCTACTAAAGCATTGATTAAAACCAAGCAATAAAATTATTATTTACATTCACACCTCATCTAAAAATTAGATATAGGTTCTATTTTACAGTACTTAAATACTAAATATATCCTTTTAAAAATAATTAAATAGACTAATTTTAAAATAATTTTTATAAACTATTAGTATTTATGTTCAGGAGGGGGAGGGCCAGGATGTATCCATTCAATGAAGAATAAAGGATATCCTGTAATCATTTCTAGGTCAAGTGTTAAAATATTATTTTATAGGTCATGGTGATAGTTTATTATGAGAAGGTTTGGTAAAACCCTCTTGACTTACAAAGATTCATATTATCTGTATGTTTCTCTAATTTGATTTAGCAATGGACATCTGGAAAAAAGATTATTAATTACTAAATATTTTTCTTTAAAACTAGACAAATATTCATCTCCATATTTAAAGAAAAAAAATTATTATCAGTTTCTTAGGTAACGTTTTATAAATTTTTATTCTGAGTAAGTTATTTATTTAAACTACATCACTACTATGAAAGTAATGTAAACATGTAACAACCATTAGCAACAAATTCTCAATTTGTACAAATTTAAGGATGATATTTTTTAAAATTCCTTGCCTGTAATTGTCACACCTATAAATAATATGCTATATGTCACACCTAACACCATGCTAACAATAATATCTCCCAAAACAGTAATTTTCAAATAACATTCATATATAAGGTCTATTATGAATAAAACAAATTATACAATTTTAAAATTTAAAATCCTTGTCAATTGACTATTAAAGGATTCATAAAAGAAAATGTTGAGAAGTATTTTTGTAGCTGGAAGACTAAACTTGAGAAAATAAACTATGGCTAATCTAAAATATTTAATGTAGATGAAACAGGGGTAAGTACAGCTTAAGGCTTTTAGAGTGCGTAAATGAATAGGAGAAAAGCAAAATCCTCTGCTGAAAATGAGACTTTAGGCTACAGTGATAATGTGTACGTCAGTTGGATGTCAGTACATTTTCCCTCTACTTATATTTCCTCAGAAAAGAACTGCTAGATATAGTTATTATCTATGATATTGTGGTAACCATGGCAACAATTTAAGGTTGTACAATGGAGATTTTGACGACAAGCAGATGGGTGCAAAAGAAATATTCATCTTTGAGAAATACATTTCTATCTATAGGAAAGTTGGCTCAGTGCCAAAAGCACTAGACTTCAGACATGAAGACTGAGTTCGAAACCGACTTTTCAAATTTTTATAATTTAATTTTGAATAAATATTTGAAAAAAAACTGTATAACATCCACTATAGGTTTAAAAAAAATGTAATTAAATATGATTGGATGATTAAAAACGTATTTTATTAATGACTGAAAATTTGTACAAGATATATATAAGGAAAGCGTGAGATAATAGAAGGAATTTAAAAAATACAGGCGATTGAAAATGTTGGGGTATAAAATGCTTGGTTAAGAATGCTAATTATTTTGAGTTGGATAATTATAATCATTACAATATTTACTAAAATCCTATGGCTCTAAAATCAATATTCAATTGGCTAACAATAATTATATTTAAATCATAAACTTGCCTGATTTCCAAAAACTCCTATGGAACATGCTAATGACACTTCATTTGGACCAAACCATGCTGCTGCTAAAGGTGCTGGTACATTCAAAACAAATATTTGTGATATTGCAGCCACTGTCTGTCCTAAAAATGTAACCAAGAATAAACCTGGAGAAAGTGAAGCTATTTTGATCCATGCTCCTGCACAATTTCCTAGAGCACCAATTACAAGTGCTGTTCGTAAACCCTGGAACATATAATTATTCTCTTGACTTTTGTAGTCCATAAAGTTTGGTGAAACTTAATTATATTACATAAATATATTATAAATATAATTATTATTTTAACACTGGTTAAATCTGTTCAATACATCATTTAATTTTTTTTTTATTGCAAAGTATACATTTTCATATTTTGGTGATACTGTAGACTACAATAAAATTGAAATGATATAAGTAACATTTTTTCTGAAAATTCTTCATTTCTCTTGAATTATTACATAGCAGAAAAGGTAATTCCTCATTCTTATCTCTTGTTCTTCTCCCCCTTTCTTTCTAGGAAAATTGTTGTCTACTTTTTTTTTTAATTATAGTTATTAAAATTGTTTATGAATGCACAATTATTTTTAAAACATTGAATTTATTATATATTATTACTTCAACAATTTTAATATTTTGTTTAAAAACATATTTATGCCTGAAATACTGTTTACTTTTAAAACTTTGAGGGATTGAACAAATAAAGGTAAGAAAATTGTTGGAATAATTTTATACAAATAACACATAGACTACATATTCAAAATGTTTGAAGGCCTATTTGAGTATTAATAGATTCTCTATAGAGCTAACTTTCAAACTAATTCGTACAACAGAACGCTTAAATTAATAAAAAATCTATGGATTGCCTACAATTTTCATTGTTGGTAATAATTAAAAATATACTAACAAGGGTATACATTATCCAATAAACTGCTTCAAGTTAAATCTAAACACTAAAATATCTAACTTAATAAATAAATTACCGCCAAAACACGAAACAATGACCAAGTGTAACAACAATTTAGATGATTTCCTGTGTTCTCTCAATTATTTGCTTTTAATGTAATAAAACTGGCTGTGTTGATTCTAGTTATTTCGAAAAAAAATTGCCCTCAAAGAAAACAAAAACAGGAAAGTATTAAAGAGTATAGTGAGGTGAAATTTCAAACCTTTTGCTGTTAAAAAATATATGTCAAGAAAAATACTATCAAAAAATTAATATAATAAAATTAATTTTGTTGATATAGATTTGATTCCTCATTTTAAAGCATACTTCTATTCAGACATTAGAATAGTAATAAAGAGTGATATATCTATCCAAAACATCTTGTAGATACACATAGTGTAGCACCTGAATTTTTAACAAAGTCCAAAATAATATTACAACTAATAGTATAATTTTAATCTTACATCCTAACCTGTCTTTATCACCATGAACATATTAACATATTTGGTACTGATGATGGGATATGCAACTTTCTACAGGGGAATAACAAATTTGTGTGTAATAATTTATTAAGGATATATGTATATAAAATTTTAGATATTTTTTAATGCATCTTGAAAAAATTGTTTTTAATTACGTAGACCATATAAGTTAATCAAATATTAATCCATGAATCTACAATGCCTTTAAGAAGCACTGGTTGAAATTTCAAAGCTGTAAATTTCTCTAGAGCTGAGAAAATGCTTCTAATACTAACATGGGATAGGGCTCCCAGGTCCACTTAAGGGAGGAATCCAACTTAAAGAAGGCAACCAATGAAAAGGAGAGAATTACCCAAGCCTAGAAAACTGGTTTTGGAGGGTTAAATATATGGGCACTTCTAGTTGTCTCAACTCTTTTTCTAACCACTCCCTTCCCATTTGCTACTTAATCTGTTCTAGAATTGATAAGATTATCTGGTCAGGTTTTAGAGCTGTGATTAAGAAATTATCTGCTTGTATATTTATGAGTACTAGTTTGGAGACATTCATAGTTTTTACTAAGGAGCTAACTTTAATCTCAACAGCTTAGTCTGTAAGTGGTAAAAAAACATTTTGTCAAATTGAAGTTAATGCCTACTTTTCTGTTAGAAAGAATTGCATCTCTTAAAACGGAAACTAACATAGGCCTATATTGCAAGAGCTTCCAATAACTTTTTTTAATTCTTTTGTTGCTTAACCTTTATGTCATTCAAAATAGGAAGTATATGTCTTATATTTTCCTTCTTATTGTGTGGATTGTAATTTTTCATTAAAAAAAGTGAGCTCAAATAAAAATTTATTTTATCATTTTTACATTATCATTTTACTATTCGTTAAATTTTTGCAGGAATATAAAATTAGGCTTATTTATGTCTACATTACAACTGAACTGATAACTACATTGATTAAAAGTTAAAAACCATAACACAAGTCTTTCAGTCCATCACATACAAATTAGTATTTAAGACCTACTGTTTAGAGGAATTTTGAATAACAAACGAAAACAATTTGACTTTTAGGGTAAAATCAAATGACTATACAAAGAATATAAATAAAACTGAAGTATTAATATATCCATGTGGCAAAGAAGATAGATGTAAGAGTAAAACGATTTTTGCGAAACTATAATGCAAGAGGTACAAATAGAACTAATCTAACAATAGAACTATACAAGGTCAGAATATTCATTTCGGAACAAAAGATTCCAGACTGTGTTGTAGTTGTCCCGGGTTTAATGTTTTGTTATGTAGACTATACAGAAAGTTAAGATCAACAACCTGTCTGTGTCTGTGGGATGTCTTTCTTGGAAAATGACCCAGTGCCCATGACCTATTAACGTGCCAGTTGGGGAGCGAGTCCATCGTGACTGCCTTGTGTGTTTTTAAACTTCGAGATTATGTTCTGAAGAGGAAAATGATAGCCTACTCTAGCTGAAGTGTTCTTTGTGATGTTAATACAGAAGGAAACCGTCTAAGCTACTAACTTAAAACGTTATTGAATTTTTTATTCTTAAAGTTAATCTGTAACATATTTATGAAATTACAATTCAGGTTCATAACAAGAAATTTAGAATACCTACATATATATACAATTTCTGGTGCCATTTTTATAACTTATTATGTATAAAAACCGAAAGCTGCTTAATTTTAATTTAAAAAAATTAACTTTAGTAATAGGGCTTACTAACTGAAATTGAATTCTTTAGGAACTAAACGATAAAAAAGTTACTTTAACAAAAGTAATTTTAACTAATTCAGACGATAATGATCAATGTGTAATCAAAGCTCGTTTTTCATAAATTGGAAGTTGGAAGCAGTTATTTACAAAGTTCAATTGTAAAAATAATTTTTACAAGTATTTCGGAGCAGCACAAGCTATTTATTTAGCAAAGTATGACGAAGCGAATAAATTAATCTGTTCCCTATCAGCTATCAGCTGTAACGCACACGAGGAGATAAGGGACGCCTAGTCAGCTGTTCTGGAGCCCGTTATGGTCGTATGAAGAAGGTTACAAAAGCTAATAAATCATTTAATTATTTTTTTCCACTTCTTTCGTCAAATAAGATGCGCAATTATTTGACAGGTATAAAAACCTTTTCAAGCTGTTCTCTTATGTTAACCTTAATGTTTATACACTTATACTAATTACTGTATTAGTAATTATTGCGTAACTAAGCATTCAAGTGACACTCAAAGAGAGGTGTCAGGTGTCAGCTTTGTAAACGACGGCGACGACGCGTCAGCAAGTAAGTTCTCAAGTGTTCACTTATTTACGCAATAATTACTTATAGTTTAATCAGTGAATTCAAGATGATTACTATAAGCAACTTTTTACTAATTGTTGTCATTGAGTGTATTTTTCTAAAGTTTTTTTTAAAAAAATGTAATTTAATATTATTATTTGTTTTATTAGAATATGTATAAAGTAAATATAATGTTTTATAGTATTTTTAATTTCTTATTTTGAAAAAAGCTGTCAATTTCGGAAAAACAAAAATGTTGCGTGATTCATTTGGCTTTCAAAACTTACTAGTAGTGTGAATATTTTACTGCTTTATTAGTTGAATTTTGTAGCCTGTTACTTTCGGTGAATTAATTAATCACTTTAGCAATAGTTTATGACTATCCGAACTTCAAATTTTGTAAATTTGTGAAAACTTACTGAAACAGAACGTTTTTGATCGCTATGTGCCGATCTTCATCAGTGCCTTCTGCTTGGAGATGTCGGGTCAAGCGGTGACGGTTTTAAAGTCATGCTTTCGATAGTATCAAAGAGTATGTGTGATTTGTATTGTGATTGTTCATTTAATATGTTTGCACTTTGTATTTTTGTGTCTGTAAATTTCATACTGTTTTAGTATATTGAGATGTGGCTCTTCTTAGTTGATGTGTAGGATTTCTAGGCTATGGTAAATGTCTGTATATTTGTGTCCTATTACTTTTATGTGATTGTAAAATGCTGATTTTGTGTTCCTCGACTCTTTGTTTGAAGCTGCGTCCTGTTTTTCCAGTATAGAATTTGGACAATATACAAATCACACATACTCTTTGATACTATCGAAAACCTGCCTTTAAAACCGTCACCGCTTGACCCGACATCTCCAAGCAGAAGACACTGATGAAGATCGCCACAGCGATCGAAAACTTCCGCCTCAGTAAGTTTTCACAAATTTACAAAATTTAAATTTCGGATAGTCATAAACTAATGTTAAAGTGATTAAATGATTTATTAGTGTCTATCATTAACAGCGAATGGGGTAATTCCAGTATTGTTACTATGCGTTTGCAGAAGCTATGTCTTGAGCACTTTGTATACTGTATTTGTCTTGAATAGTGATGTATAATACATGAATTTAGATTTAGAATGATAATCGTTGGTTAGATTTTCAAGGTGTTATGAATAATGTAACTGAAAATAATGTTAAACAACTGAATAATCAAAATTCTGATTCAAACTAAGTTTTTAAATAATTTTTTATTGTTTTTATTATAACAATAAATTATTTATAAACAAAAGAAACATATACGACTCACAATTATAAAAACTTTAATCTCAAAAGGGTTTCAATGGCATTATGTCATCATCTTCAGTAATGCTGTCACAAACATAACTTTAATTTAAAAATTTAACATAACCTATAATATTTTAACAAAAGTTAGAGCCAGATCTAGACATTGTTAAATTTAGAGCCCAGATCCAGCTTTAACTTTTGTTAAGATATTATAGTTGTTTAAAATTTTTTGATTAAAGTTTTATTTGTGATACCATTGCTGAAAATTATGACATAATGCCATTGAAACGCTTTTGAGATTAAAGTTTTTATAATTGTGGGTCGTATATATTTCTTGTGTTTATAGCCTCAACTCACAAGCCAGCTCGAATATTGTTTATTATAATTAATTATTTATTCCTAAGGAGCTATCCGATAAGGACACGGAAGTAAGATGACTGCGCTGCTTCACTGCTCAATTGCTTTGTCCGTGTCAAGAAGGTCTATTCACACACATCAGTTAAGTCACAGTTCAGTCTTAGTTCAGTCAAAGTTGCGTCCGGAATTTATCAGTCAACTGTCCGTCAGTTGGCTTCAGTCAGTCGTCAGTCACTTTATACAGTGATCTTACAGTCAAGCTTATTTTATCAAGAGTGAATTAAATTGGATAATATATAATTACCTCAATGGCTGATTTTACTATAGTAGAGTTAGCTGCAATAGCGATAGCCTTAGATGACGAAGAGATTGAAAATAAGAGGAAAAAGCGAAGGGTATGGGTTCATGATTTATGGAAGAAAAGGGAAAGTCAGGGAGAGTTCATCACGTTATTTAAGGGGCTAATGGACGATGAAACTAAGTTCTTTAAATATTTTAGAATGACAAGTGAAACATTTTATATTTTACTCGGTAAAGTGGAAGGGCATTTAAGAAAACAAGACACTCACTGGAGGAAATCAGTGACACCCAAGGGACGACCAGCTGTATGTTTTAGGTGCTAAAATCATTTCAGCACCTATCTTCTCCCAAATTTCATTCTTCACAGACGAGTCCATGTATTTAGCGTTAGACATATCATACAAAACTATATTTTTGCGAACACATTCTATCAATTTTTCATCGTTCATCTTGATGCTCGTAACAAACAGTCTTTAAAATATAAATTCTACACAGAAATACAACTTTTGTATAAAAACGCAATCCTTTTAAAATAGCAAACACATCTGTCATACGACCGTCAGGCGTCCGAACAATCCAAAAATATCGGTGGGAAGAAATCTGACAATGACTGACGGACGCCGGCAGAACGACTGACGGACCTGCACCGGATGAGTGTAGATAGCGCAACAGGAAATCCATTATAGAATAAATGTTTTGACTGTGACGTGACTGACCTGTGACGCGCCGGAACTGATGTGTGTGAATAGACCTTGTGATGCACTTGTGTGCACCGAGTTTAAAGGATCTTGGAAAAGATATAACTACAAAGATCAGGCGGATCCTAGTTGTACACCAAACAAACATTACACGATTTAAACGTAAACTATTTAGACAGACAGAGAGAGAGAGAGAGAGAGAGAGAGAGAGAGAGAGAGAGAGAGAGAGAGTAGATACATACACACAAAGAAGGATTTTTAAAGGCTGAGTATGATTAAAGAAATAATAACTGCAACAAGAAAACTGATTTTTGTATATCCAAATACATAGATACAAAAGTTATTAATGGAAAATACAAACAATAGAAAAATGAGGGTATCATCACCCCCCCCCCCACACACACACACAAACACACAAGTGTGCGCGCAGACATACACACACACACACACACACACACACACACACTCACACACACACACACACAACACACACACACACACACACACAAACACACACCTAGTACTCTAAAGGAATAGTATTCCTTCAGGTAACTACATTGCCACATCACTTTGTAGTTGTCCTCAATAAACAGTACACGCCCTTACCTCAATCCAAAGCATAACTCAACATCCTACCTATGCCTTACTTTCGGAAACGTTCGGAAAATTATTTTGTTAATTATTTTGCGTTGTTAGGATCGTGAATAATTGTTAGGCTTTATGTTAAAGACTTTATAGTCGAATTTTTGTAGCCTATACTAGCTCAATATTTCTTAAAGAATTTTGCTGTATTTAGAAATATAACCTTTAATTAATTCTTAAATAAAAATTAATATTTCTTCAATATATGGAGTTTAAGATAATTTAAACAGTCAATCGTTTTGGCCAAAGCTCTGACAAAGATATGACAGATTAGACATTAAAAGCATTATGTTAAGTAATTTATATTGAACAAATCAAAGCAGCATGATATCAAATACCATCGTACTATCCTAAATAATAGCCTTATAAATTGATCTTACATTTGTTAAACTTTCTGACGATTTTAGAAAATGTAGTTTGAAAACTGATTGCAAGCAAACTTTTTAAAAGCAGCAAGGGTATTAAGAGGTAATGCGTTGGAAGCATAAAAAGTGCATTTTCCGAGGTTCTTGTTTTGTCTGTCTGACTTCCTGTATCTAAAGTAGCTGATTAAGCATAAACACGTCCAAAAGATCATGACTCGGCGGCCAAAGTTATCGGCATCCAAGAAGAACAAAGTAAGGAATCAAACAAAGTACACAGGACACAGATATTCTTGTGTGGGCGTCTTTATCGGATAACTACAGAACTGACGATGCGTTTTATAATGCTTTCCTTGCAAACAACTAACACTGCAAACTGCAAACTGCAAACATATAGTAGTCTAATAATATTGCACAGTAATTCGTTATTGATGGATACTAATAAAAAGCAAGCAATATTTACATAACAGGCTTTTAAAAAATTACTTTTTTGTATTACGTATGCCACATTTTTATTTCTGAAAACAACAGTTATAAAAAATAATTTTCAAAATACTTAACTAAGTGAATACGTAATTGCTTACTTGCTGACGCGTTTCAAAACATTCGTTCCTTTTACGAAGGTAACCCTCTCCTCATTGAGTAGAGTAGAGGTTTAGCTTCGTAAAAGAAACGAATGTTTTGAAACGCGTCAGCAAGTAAGCAATTACGTATTCACTTAGTTAAGTATTTTTAAAATTACTTTAATCAATGAATTCAAGATGATTAGATCAAGCAACTTCTACTATAAAAAAATAGTAATAAAAATTTTATTTGACTAGACATATAGACTATATTATTTATACAAAATGGTTAAATGTAGCCTATAAAACCAAAAATATCTATAAATCTCAGAAACAAGAATACATTTTATCTTCACAATGGTTTAAGCTTTTCGCCATTTAACGTCGTCAGTATTGTCAACTGCATTTTACCATTTTTAACAACTAAACATGATATATAATGTACTAACATATGGTACAATGATTACGCTAGGAACACACATGGGGTTTTTTGTCCGATCGTTTTTTTTTCACCGTCGCCACCGTATCAGTAGTGGGGCGTAGGTTAATATAACTGCTTACACATTGGACGGAAAAAAGGACGATCGGATTATTATACATACGCGATGATAGCAATGCAGCCGCCCACTGCCACTAAAATCGACGGATATTTTGCCGTTTCTCCCGAAATGGTGGCATACGTGACTAAATGTGCGGTTACAATACTCGCCGTCCACTCTGTCGCCGACAGATATTGTGGTGTGATTTTATCATGGCTGAAGAGGTTGTAGTTGACAATGAATTATTAATTCATTTCGTACAAGAAAGGCTTGTGCTCTGGGTCAAAACCTTAGATATTTTTAAAGATAGGAACAACACAAGGAATGCAGGGCATGAAGTTTGTCTTCAACTTAAGGTGATTTTGATAAGCTGGAAGACAGAAATCGGATGAACCCAAATAATTCTGAAACTCCAATAGGTATCAAACAGATTGGATTGGAAATAATCTTGGTGTCCCGATTACTTTCAAGTTCATGTGCACCTACCCGTACAGACAAGGTGCTCGCATGTGCAAGGCGCGTACACACAAGGCGAACGGATGATACCGTACGAGAAGGAAAGGATACGTTCGCTCAATGTGTACGCTAGATAAGGGGAGTTCGAATATTTCCGAAAGTATTCGTTTGATTTAGGTGGGATTCGCTAGGGAGGCGGTACATCAAACAAAATCCGGACCGCACGTGTTCGGCTTTAGTTATAGTGTGTACGTGAAAAAAACGTTTGTTTGTTCTTTGCTGTTGTATTGAATATGCCGTTGTGTGTTTTTATTGAACATGGACTTTTATTGAAATTAATAGACTTGTACAGACAGCATCAATGTTTATGAAACCCTATTTCTGATTATTATATACATAAATTAAATAAATATGATGCCTGGGACTAAATTAGTGAAGTAAAGAAGTGTCTCACAAAAACGTAAAAAAAAAGAAATCCCTGTTGGGATCCTTCAGACGTGAACCTCAGAAACAAGAAAATACAGTAAAAACCCATAAATGTCTGTCCATCAATACAGATTTCTGCTTTTGAACAAATAACTCATCCACCACCGAGCACCGACCCTGTTATCTCCTACGCCTTCGTGTTTTACTTGCCTCGCTAAAAATAATAACGACGCACTAGCAACTATTATGTCGTCTTCTGATCCTGTATGTTGTTAGATATGAAAAAACGAGTATTTTTCACTTTCTGTCACCACCGCATGAATCGACGAACGCTAAAGAACAACTAAAACTCATTAATTCGTTGCAATGGGGACAGCAAGCAATATTTTAACGAGCTCCGCACAGATTCGGCCGCATACGTTCGTTTGCTTTCGCCTGGTCCTAATGTGTAGGCCTACGCGCCTTTAGGAAATGAATATTAAACAGCATTGTAAATATACATGCTGTTAACTCATGATAACGCCCGATAACTCCTGTTCGAATCGTTCGCTTTGAGGCCAATTCGCGGTATAGACTAGGAGCACGAAAAATGCTTACAAATAACTAACGAATTGAGAAATACGCGGAAATTCTTATTTGGCGTGAATTATCAATAATCGATTGTAATAGAAATGGGTTGAATAGAAGCAACCGTAACATGCAAGTAGACCTGGTAGTAACATAGCCATGCTAAGTTGAACATGTGACCCAGTGGTGTGAAAAGGTTGTCGCACACTGACGTAAACAGTAACGTTAACTTAACAGCACAGCCTGGAAAGTTTTTGTTTTAAACCTGTCAGAGATATTATGCGACAAAGTGGTAAATGACAAGTGAAATAATTAAACAGCACTTTCTCACAACTCCTTCATACGATCCAACTGAGGAAGCGTCCCTTATCTCCTCGTGTAGACCCTACATTGTACCCGATCGGACACGGATTATTTTGAGCGCTGCATCATTACACTTCGGACACTCGTATTCTAACCGAGGCTTAAGTTTTTTCATAATACAAAATTCTTTTGATAGCATTAGGGGTTTTTGCAAGCTATGTTAACATGGCAGTCATGTTTAAAGCATGTACTTAACATATTGGTAAAATGTCAAATGTGCGGCTGAATCCAATTTTAAATTATCAATCAATACGTTTGCTGTAGGTCTATTTTAACAATAGTATAGTTATTAAAAAACACGGCCTAGTGATGATATTTATTTATTTTCCAACTGGCGTGTATTGTTATACAAGATATTCGGCAAAGTGTTTTGCGGAAAAAGTGTAGAAGAAAGTGTAAAGACGATGAAGAAAGAAGTCGTGACAAAGAGTACTGTCTTTCGACTCTACCTCCTTGTCGATTAACACCTCCTTATAGATCTTTATGTGGAACAATTTCCAATCTAGACATACGAAGCCTCCACGAAAACCCACGACTCCTGCTCGTATAACTAGCGTCAGGCCCGAGACGGGGGCTTGGAGCAATGAAGAGTCTTACTCTAAGGCCTGGACTGTTGACCAGTGAGCCCTTGGGGCGAAGCGAACACCAACCAGACACTGTGGTTCAAGTGTCCAGAACCACTCGGGATCAGTAAAACCTTCCATATAGCCAGGTTTTCGTACCTCATACCCCGTCAGATTAGTTCGGTCTAGATAGAGGAATCGGACTTTTATCCACTCTCGGTTGGCCTTACTTAAGTTGACCTTGCCGCGCTCGGTTGGCCCATAAGGGCCGAACTCTTAGACTCAGGACTTGCCCTATATTGCCATAAACCCAGCCTATGAGATATTAAGAGCTCTTATACAAGACAACAACCATTGACTTTAAAAGATAACGTTATGCTTCAACATCCATAATGCATCAAAGATTGTCCACATCAGATAAAATTCTATTTCTCCGTGTGTAAAACAACGAACATTTTCTAATAACGTATAATAATAAAATTTACAGTTTTTGTGTTGTAAACATCTTGCGGTATTTCTTATAAATTACACTTTTGTAATCAACTCGGCAAAAAACCGCTACTTACTGATATTTTTCAGCAGACGCGTTTCGTACTAGCACTGACCTAGTGCGAAACTCATCTGTTGAAAAAATAAACAAGTAGTGGTTTTTTTACCAAGTTGATACTAAAAGTGTAATGTATGACATTACTTTTCGCCATATACAACACAATGAAGATTGCTTATGCAACCTTATAAAAGTTTTTCATCGTATAATTTTTTCCTCGTATTTCACCGTCTTTAACAAAAACGTAGATGACTTACAACATTCTACGAAATCACATTTCGATATCTCTAATACATCGGAGATTTTCCACAACGTACAACACTATATTTCGATATCTGTAATACATCGGAGATTTTCCACAACGTACAACACTATATTTCGATATCTCTAATACATCGGAGATTTTCCACAACGTACAACACTATATTTCGATATCTGTAATACATCGGAGATTTTCCACAACGTACAACACTATATTTCGATATTTGTAAGCCAACGATGATGCTTGCTTTGTATAACATACTTCGTTATCATACAATGTAGATTACTAAGACACAAATGTAATCTAAGAGTTAAGTACAACAATATCATAGACTATAACAATTAGGTATAACTCATTATAAACTTCAAATTATAAAGGAATAATAAGGTTATTTGTACCGCTTTTGGAAGATTACAAATATTAGTGTATACAGACCTTCAATAGATATTTCTTAATCTAAAATAATCTCAACGATTCATTCGTCGAATAGTACTGATATATTCATTGCTTGTACCATTGACAGGGGGTTGAAGGTTAAGAAGCCAAGATTTTTTTAAATATTTCATTTGATGAAAAATTTAATTTAAACTAGCCAGTTTCTTAACAGATTTCTTATTAATTCCAAAATCTCATAATAAAATTTAAATATTATTACTTCAATATAGTTTTCTTAAAAACCAAGCTGACAGTAATCTTGAGACTATAAATAAATATCTGCATGCAATGAAAAAATAAAACACTTCGTTTAGCGGTTGGAAGCATATTTAAGGAATAAAAATTATGAAGAGACCTAGTGGGTACTATCTGTGACTTTATCTATAAGAAAATGACTAAAACAAAGAATGACGCTTTTAAAAAACTTTCAAAGAAGCCCTTAGACTCAATATTTCTTTGTAGAATTAGTTTGGGAATATGAAAGTTTAAAGCTTAGTTTTAAAACCTCGTTATTGCTTGCAGCCTTTAATCTGGCTCCCTAAATAAATGCCCTCTCCAATTTTACTTACTACCCTGTAACACCCTATATATTCCCGGCAAGCTGGCCTGAGCAACCGGGCGGGTCCACAGGTGGCGGATAGTGGGACGGCCTACAGAAATGTAGGTTACCTGTGAATAAGGATTCCGGAAGGTTTCTGAATATGCAGGCCTGGACCAAGGCTATGGTTCAAAGGTGAGGAATTATCCCTCCCCGTCAGTCAACCGGTTGGGGGTGGTAGAAATAACTGCTCTGACTGGGGAGACTGGGGTAGTTGGGAATTAAGTCCTCACAATGCTACTCTCACCTCCCAGGTGAACCAAGGGCAATGCGACAGTGAAGTATGGGCGGGAAACTACCCTAACGACACAGTTGTAAAAAAGAGAGTAAAGCAGGCTGTTCGCTCCATGAGCAACAGTTAATAATGTCCTGAACTTGGGGTGTGCTTCAAGGTCAGTGACTGAATACCCAATCCAAGGTGGAAGGCATCGTGCCGAAGGATGAATGGCTGCAGGGTATAAAATGCAGTTGCACACGATCCCCTTGAGGAACCAGACAAAACCTCATTGTATGTTGTCTTGCCAGGGCAGTGGGGGCTCTGCTCTGGTCGACCGCTATTTCCCCCATACTCGTGGGACGTTAATGGACCAAGTAAGTAAAAGAATTGATTTCGAGACTGCACAGACAGCGGGAGCCAATGAGACGGCAAACCGTGAGTCTGTAGCAGATGTGTCAACGGCAACCATCACTGGGGGTGCGGGGGCGGCTGTCAAGCTGCCGACTGCAGAAACCGGTGAAGTGGCTGTAGATTTGAGCACACTGTCTAGTCCTGGGGCTGCTCTGCGGACCCAGGCGACTGCAAATTAAGCAGAACAATGATCAAGATCCTCCAAGTGAACCTACAGCATAGCAGGGCGGCGAGTGCTGTCGTGTGTAGGATGCTGGACAGGGGAGAGGTAGACTTGGTTCTCATCCAGGAGCCATGGATTTCTGGAGGACGAATATGCGGGCTGGCGACATCTGGAGGTAAGTTGTTGTACGATAAGGACTCCGGTGTTCCCAGGACGTGTATCCTGGTTAGGAGGGGGTTGAGTGCTTTTGTACTAACGGACTTCTGCTGCAGGGACTTAATAGCAGTGACGGTGGAGCTGCGGGCGGAGGGGAGGATGAAGAGGCTGAACCTTGCCACGGCATATCTCCCCTTTGACTACGCGGGGGCTCTACCAACAAAGAGCTGAGGAGGCTGGTCGAGCACTGCGGGGCTGTGGATGAGGGGCTGCTGGTGGGGATGGATGCTAACTCCCATCACACTTCGTGGGGAAATACAGGTACCAACACTAGAGGTGAGGAACTTTTAGCTTATCTTAGCTCTAAGAATTTACTAGTCTTAAATCAGGGGGAAGAGCCGACGTTTGTCACTAGGGCCAGACAGGAGGTCCTGGACATTACGGTGGCATCGAACCAGACGGCTAGGTATGTGCTAAACTGGCATGTGTCGGATGAACCATCTTCTTCTGACCACAGACATATTAGGTATGATATCTCTCTAAATCCAGGAATGCTTCGGCCAACCAGGGATCCAAGAAGAACAGACTGGGACTCCTACAGGAGGGACCTGGGAGTTCGGATTGAGGAGGCTGGATTGGAGTATGGTGGGAGGAGAAAGCTAGAAGACTCTGCCGCATTGGTTGGCGAGGCTATAGTAGAATCCTTTACTGATAACTGCCCTCTCAGTGAGGGGAGAAAAGTAGGGGATCCGTCATGGTGGAACAAGAAGCTAGCCAAACTTCGGAAGACCACCAGGAGACTCTTAGAGCAAAAAAGAACGGGGAGTGGGACCAGTATAGGAAAACACTAACCGAATACAATAGGGCAATTAGAGAAGCATGCAGGAAGTCCTGGAAGGAGTTTTGTCAAGAGATTGACAAAACTCGGGAAGGGGCACGACTGCATAAAGTGCTCTCTAAGGACCCAGTTAACCCGGTGGGGATGCTAAGAACCCCACTGGGAAATATAACAAAAACTGCAGAGGAAACTGTGGAAGAATTAATCAGAACACATTTCCCTTCCAGTACTCTGAGGAAACTTGGGGGAGCAGACACTGAACCAGTTGCCAAACTCTCCACAAGACATGGTAAGAGGGAGGACTGGGAAGTGGCAAGGAGGATAGTAACTCCACAAAGGGTAAGATGGGCTATTGGCACATTTAAACCCTACAAATCTCCAGGTCCAGATGGGATCTATCCTGTGCTGCTGCAGCAGGGAATGGATTTGCTGGTACTGGTACTTACTAAATTGTACAGGCTAAGCATTGCTCTAGGGCATGTGCCGGCAGCCTGGAAATCTAGTAAGGTGGTCTTTATACCTAAGCCCACCGGTAACCAATCGGAAGGGAAAGGATACAGACCTATTACACTCATGTTCCCTGTTCTTAAGGGACTTGAAAAACTGGTTGATAGGCATATTAGGGGGGGGGGGTGCTTTGGCCATAAAACCACTGCATTGGAACCAGTATGCTTATCAACCGGGGAAATCCTGCGAGGGAGCTCTCCATCAAGTGGTTGGTAGGATTGAGCAAATGATCGCCAAGAAAGGTTGTGCCATAGCTGCCTTCCTCGACATTGAAGGGGCTTTCAATAACCCCTCAGTGGAGACGATGGTAGGTGGTGCAAGACGTCATGGAGTGGATGCAACCACTTGTGGTTGGATAAGTTCCATGTTAACAAACAGAAGCATTTCTGTAGAGGTTGCAGGGGAGGTCAGAAGGGCGGAGACAAGTCTGGGCTGTGCACAGGGGGGGGGGGGTTCTCTCTCCTCTGTTGTGGTGCCTAGTGGTTGACAACCTTATTGAACTCCTGAATGAACAGGGGTACTTCTGTCTAGGATATGCGGACGACATAGTTGTTCTGATCCTGGGCAGATTCCCTGATACAGTCCTTGAGGTAATCAGAAATCCTCTACGACTGATTGAAGAGTGGTGTAAAAAGGAGAACCTTAGGTAAATCCAAAAAAGACTGCTCTCATTAACTTCACCAGACAGCGAAAAGATCTGACGACCAGGATGCCCCGCTTGTTTGGTGAATACCTTGAGTTTGTGGGGGAGGTGAAGTACCTGGGAGTTACTCTGGACAGGAAACTCACCTGGAACCCACATCTTGAGAGGACAGTTAACAGGGCCAAAAGGGCACTGATGACTGTGAGAAGAATGGTGGGTAAGAAATGGGGACTGAAGCCATCAATGATGCACTGGATGTATCTGAGGGTGATAAGACCTATGGTTACCTATGGAGCTCTGGTGTGGTGGACAAAGGCCAACCAGGCACAGACAAGAGCTAAACTGAGCTCTATCCAGAGATTGGCCTGTCTGTGCACACTGGGAGCGATGTCAACTACACCAGGTGCAGCAATGGAAGTAATGTTTAACCTCCCTCCCCTTGAGCTTGTCCTTAGGGGAGAGGCGAGGCTGGCGGCATGGAGATTGCGCAACTCGAGCAACTGTAACCTCCCAGATGTCTCGGGACATATGAGTATCGAGTGCGTGGTCAAAGAACCCGTCTTGGAAATGGGCAGTGACCACATTACTCGAATGTTTGCACCTGACCAGGTCTACCAAACTATGATGGAATGGTCGGGGACATTAACATCGGGAGCTCAGATCTGGTACTCAGATGGCTCCAAGATGGACTTCGGCACTGGAGCGGGGGTGTATTGTAAAAACTCAAGGGTAGAACTAGTTTTTTCCTTGGGGAGGCATACCTCTGTCTTTCAGGCCGAAGTATATGCTATAAATGCCTGTCTGGGAGAGATAGCGAGAAGGGAAACACACGGGACCCGGATTGCTATTTTCTCCGACAGTCAGGCAGCAATTAAGGCACTAAACGGACACGTGGTCACCTCGGCCATAGTTAGGGAGTGTCTAATTAACCTACAAGCTCTGGCAAGGCACAATCAAATCACGTTAGGTTGGGAGCCAGGGCATAGGGGAATACTTGGAAATGAAGCCGCAGATGCGCTGGCCAGGGAGGGGTCTTCGACTCCCCTGATTGGACCGGAGCCTGCGGTAGGTATTTCCAAATCCATGGTCAAGATGACAGTGCGAAGGTGGATGGCTGAAAGACACTGTGAGCACTGGATCAGGGCCGAAGGGATGAGACACAGTAAGCTAACCCTTAGGAAACCTTCCTTGGGGCTGCAGAAGAGTCTCATCTATCTGTCTAGGCAGGAATTGAGGATAGTCACAGGTCTACTCACGGGACACTGTGGACTAAGGAAACGTTTGCATAAAATGGGTATCTACAAAGATGAACCAGTGTGCAGATTATGCGGGCAGGAACTGGAGACTGCCACACACATTATTTACAGACGTGAAGTACTTGCTGAGAGGCGCTTCAACCTCTTTGGTGATGGAACGGCTTTGGTGGATGCTGAAGGTAAAACTCTAGTCAGGAAACTCCTAAACCTGGTAAGAGGGAAGGGGTTATTTGACTAGATCAGGGAGGTAAGTACAATGTACCTTAAGGTAGCAGTGCTTCGGGCAATTCAAACCAGCTCCCAAGTTAAAAAAAAAAAAAAAAAAAAAAAAAAACACCCTATAAAGTGCGGATCACATAACCGTACACTCGGCCTTGAGAGATCACCCATGATTTTTCGTGTACTATCACTTCTTGAAACATATACATATTCAGAATGTTTTGTACATCTTCTTCACCCGAAATGTCTACACATATTTACAAGACAGTTTGTTATTTCATACCGCAGCTAATTTATCTAATATCAACCTTCTCACGCGAGTCAGTGTTTCGACAGACCTTATCATGTTTGTAGGAAAGTATTTATACTCTACCTCCCGTCTCCCCTACTGTGATCTCTCAAGGCCAAGTGCACAGTTACGCACTATACTTGATTTAATGTTCGTTCAGTAAGCTTCAATCGTTCATTTGTAAAGTTTATTTAATTTTAATAACCCATTTTGTTAAGTTATTCAAAGTGTTCGAATGGTGTAAAATGGCAAAATGGGTTCATTTTCAAAACTATGCCTTAGGTATATGAAATAGGTCCCAGTCTTCCAATATGTAAGAATCCATGAATGAATTTCTAGCTGTGCTACTGGTTACAGTTAATGTTTCCTTGACAAAACCCAAGAATTATATTTTTTTCATTATAATTTCTTTATAATTCATTCTAATTATATTTTCCGTTCTAAAACTCATGAACACATGAAGAATTTTTGCATATTTTAACCTACAACACTTGCAATTCTAACAACTTATAACTGTTATGACAAATGTATTTATCTACAAACAAACCATAGTTAAAAAATATAGATTGTAATGTTAAGAAAAATATAAAGAAATAGACATTTAGCCTACTCTGATATTTGTGTTTCCTAAACTGAATTTTTGTATTAATTAAATAAATCTTTAGCACTCCGATCGTTACGCGTATGACTAATGTGATCCAAGTCATATTATTTTTAAAATGATTGTAATAGGCGACAATAAAGCCTTTGAACAGTTATATAGGCTTTTCTTTTGATCAGTATTAGTATAACAGTTGAGTGAAGACTTAACGATTTTTAGAAATTTATTTGTAAAAGCCTGTTCATTTTGGAGGATAATTGTCACCCGATAAGATTTTAACGAACTCCTAAAGAAACCCTTTGTCTCGATGTTTCTTTCAGATTTGTAGTTTGTGAAAATGGGAATGTAACGTTTGCTTTCAAAATATTACTATTTCTTGCAAACTTTTAACCAAATTCTTTAAAAATATACCACCCTGTATAACTAAACTACTTAAATTAAATTTTCATTGAGTTGAATTTTCATTGCATTAAACTTTAAATACATTTTAATTAAGAAGAAATTTAATTCACCATTTTTTCAATGCATGTTTATTTTAAGTGATAGAAATTTTTAAAAATAATTTAATTTTTGCTTTGTGGGGAATAGCGTTTTTTCACCCTTCCCTGAATATCCCTACAAGTAACGATTTCTAGCTGAAACATAGATGTTTTTACAGATATTTTTATGGTGCTTGTATAGACCTTTTTTTATTGAAAAACATGTGGATGCATGAAAATGCATCGTATTATCTAGAATACGTTCACTTTTCATGGATTATTTTTTCACATCCTTTTATTAGTCCATACTCTCCTTATATATATTGGAGCGTCCATACTCTTCGGTTATATTTTGTACAAATTTTCAATCGTTAATAAAATACTGTTTATTCATACACTCAGCTTCAAATACATTTTTTAAAACTTGTAGTGGACGACACTTGATGTTAATACAGTTTTTTTCAAATGATAATTCATTAGATAAATTTAATGAATTAATTTTAATTTTATATAGCAGAAAAACCTTCCAACAAAAGGGGCAAGATAATGTAATACAGTTATTTCGACCCATTTGCATTAAAGTAGGTGATAACATATGATTTCATAAAAGTTATCACAGCTGATTTTATGTTATAGGTTATGTGGTAGAACAGCTGTTTTAACGCATTACTTACTATTAGGTAATTACTTACTATTGTTATATTACTTTCTTTATATTAATTGTAATTATCTACAATTAAATTTTTGTTTGTTGACTTAAGTAGGAATTGATTTTAAAACAATTTCTGTTCAAACTACTTGTTTTTCTTTTTTAAATTGTATTACTTGTAACATGGTTTACACTGATGTTAGTAGTAAATAGCTATTTAGAAGAGACATTCTAGTTACTATGTTAGTACTGACGTGAATAACTCACCATTTTGTCAAGGAACCAGGAGGCTGGAAAGATGAGCGGAATGTAAACGACCATGTAAATCATTGACGTCCAGTCGACGTACGTACTGGGGACGCTGTAGTACTTCTGTACAATGTTTGCAATGATGGAATACTGGATCCATTGGAAAGCATTGGTCATCGAGTAAAAGGTAAACATAGCGAGGATCATCCATCGTCTCTTGTACAACTGGCATTCTGTGAATTGATGAGCAGGTATTACTGTTTCAGTTTCTGACTTTTGTTCTAACACTCCGACGTAGTCAACAGGCATTCTCTGAGTTGCCAATGGTTACGATATTCGGTATTATGCGATAAGTCCGTTCTTAGTTCATTTAAAAAGAAATTAAACCATTATTTTATAATAATTACAAATATAACTGAGTAAATTAATATAAATTAGACTTAATTCGTAAATTTACTTTTTAAGAAGAAATAATCTGAATTATAATTTGTTACCTAAAATTTTAATTGTTGTGAATGACCGTATTAAAACGGTACTATAGATTAGTCAGTAATGTATAAGAGGCGATAAAGGTTTTAGTTCATTGTTTTTATTTTACATAATATAAATCCTTGCTGTCATTTATCTTAAGTATAGGTGCCAACACTCATACTAAAAATTTCAGTATTTCACGGAAAAACTATGTCATCTACACGAAACACGTCAAATAAAAAACAAGACTATTCCACGACAAATTTAAAAAAATATGTATTTACAGTTCGAAGTTAAAACAATTGTTAGAGAAATAAAAGCAAAATAGTGGAAACTATGTGAACTACCGTACAAAAAAAAAATGTATCGTGCTGACACGTAAGCTGATACTTGAACATGGCGCGGTACTGTAGGGCGCGGGGGGGGTGGATGAAGATTAGGAAAATACCTTTCTGCGAACACATTACTGTATATCCGCTGTAGCCATACATCATTTATAGCATTTTTTTATTTCATCTAATGGAGCCCCTTCAAGTGGGTCACGAGGACAATTTACGCAACCCGCATGAAGTCAGACAATGTATTTTACCTAGGCTAGTACAGAATTTCTATTGATCAGTCAAGTGCCAGCTAAGCAGGAACTACCTGTAGCTATGGTTATCCTACTTGTGGCGTACTGGGAAAACCTGACGGCCACGACATTTATCCATCCGCCTTTTTAATACTGTTTTAATTTATTTGATCACTGAATACACGAACAAAGTATAACCAAACAAGTAGTTTTATAACTTAAAAGAAGATAATAAACAATTAAATTAATTAATTAATATAGGTTACGAATAAATAGACCTATATAATGGAAAAATCCTATATAATATAGAAAAAATAGAAGCTCAAACATTTTACAAAAAGGTCGACTCTGTTTATTTGCTGGAAAGACATGTCTCATGATATCATTTTCACAAATACATGTTTGTCTTTTTCAATACTCATTATCATAAATTATTCTAATTTACGTTGACTTTAGTGTTAAGATATAAAATATACAAGTGATGATGACGAAATACAAGTGGCAGAACACGTTTCCTGAAACTGTTTCCGTATTAGGAAATATTAATTTTGAGGTATCCACTGGTTCTTATCAGTAATTCCTTTAAAAAATATAAAACACTATAATCATATAACAAGTGCTAGTTTTAACGGTGTTCTTGGTACTCATCAGCCCCAACCGAAAAATTAAATTGTTTGGATACTATGCAGCTACTAGAAGTCAGAGTATTAAAAAAAGAAAAAAAAACAAACAATTAATACAGATTTAACGAAACTTAAGATGAAATCTTGTGATATTAATTCATATTAAGTTCATATTATACTTTGATTTAAAGTAGAATAGGAATGGGTCTGTGGCAGGGTAGGGATGCGGCATTGTCAGTTTGAACCCACCAGGTTCGACAGGTTAACAGACCATTAATGCCGTCAAGAGTAGATTTTTGGTAAAATCATTTATTAACTTACAGATTTTTTTCAAATTTCCTTCGCAAGAAAATCATTTAGTTCTATTCTGAATTTCTAATCCTGTCCATTAAAACTGCCTTCATTGAAAAACTCTTTTTTCTTTTATATTAAGGCGTGAAATATCTCTTATAAATACCACTTTATTATTAACCCGAATTAACTCGTAAATAAAAAAAGTATCTACTTAATAATATATAACATGCAACAGTTATTTAATTACCATCTTATATAATAAAATGGTATTTATGCATATAGGTTAGAACTTTGAAGTGATTGTACAAAGAAGAATGTAGTTTGACATTAATACGATGAGTGTTTTACTTTCACACTCGTAAACTACCCCATCAAATATCTACATATACGTACAAAAAAAATGTGAAATTTATTATATAAATATAAAATGGTATTATATAACTATTGGTATTATACCTATCTCTCTCTCTCTCTCTTTCTCTCTCTCTCTCTCTCTCTCTCTCTCTCTATATATATATATATATATATATATATATATATATATATATATATATATATATATATATATATATGTATCTCAACACACGGATAAACTGTCAATAAGAGCGAATGAACTGAATAATGAAAATAAGAGTCAATGACCAAAATGCATAGGCGCCTTAACAAGTAGTCTACCATAATATTATAAACGAGTGTCAGCTAATCACGGCTATAAATAGACTAGGACGTGACATAAGCATTATCTATGTATGCGTTTACATTATCGATCAGTATTGTGAATCACATGACAAAAGAAGAAAAAAACATTTGGAGTTAACTCGGGATAGTAATTTGTGCCCGTAACTGACGATAGTTTGATAGGGCGTATTTTGTTTTTGGGGATGTATACGGGGTCGTCCTATTTTCTTCACACTAGCGTTTTCAAACATTATAAAAGTCTATATAGATCAGACAGTAAAGTCTTGAAAAATACTGTTGAAGGAAAGCAAAACTCAAATTGTAGAACAAAGCACGCTACACTACTAGTGAATCCCTTCACCAAAGCTACAATGACACTGAGCGACGAACGGAGTTTAATGTCGAATCGGCAACAAGGCACACCGATCCAACAACATGTGAATTTCTTATTCGGCCAAACGGGGGTAGCCCCGCGCCCTCTGGCAGATTTCACTTCCGTAGAGTCATATTGTGTTTTAAATACAATTTTTTTATAATTGTAATTGTCGGGTTCATTATTGTATTCGATCGGTCTACTTAGGGTACCAACCACCCTGCATTTGCCGGGTTCGCGAGCGGCCCAATCCGCCACTGTTGGCTTCGGTAGTTATTTTACGGACGGTGTAAGGAAGATACTTTTAAAGTTCTTTTTTTAATAATTTCTAACTATTTCAAGACTACTCATTTATTATACCATTAGAATTAAACCATTAGACTAAATTACTTTAAAATATTTTACAACAATCTGGTTCACTGGGTAAATTCTTTAAGGAATGAATGAGAAAAAAAATAATAATACGAGAGCTAAAACGAAATACCAGTTATGTTTGTTTCTAATAAATGATCTTATATCATCTTTTAAGGACGAATCCGGCCAGGTATGACCTTACTAAAGGCCCAGATCTAAGGAATGAAAATTTCAGGTATAAAGTCCGATGAAACCACCCTTAAACATAACAAAATCAAGGAAGAACCACCGAAGTTTAAGGATAAAAAATATTTCCATACCTACACTTTCATTAGATACTTTAGTGACGCGAGTAAGTATTTGCATTTTAATAATATATTTATTAACATATTTTTCTGTAGAACTCTACTTAGATGACATAACAGTGTAACAGATATAGGCCTAAGTAACACTTAGATACGCTAACTATAGGCTACCATAGCGTCGTAGTACAAAGTTAACTCACGGGGAAAGAACTTAAGGCCTATATAACATATTCTCGACAGCGTTCTTGTTGACATAAAGACTAAGTTCAAGATAAAACAATTTAGTATTTCTCTTTATACATGTACGTTGCCACAAATTTAGACAAAATACCGGACATGGTGTCTTTTTGAAGCTATTGTCAACACTTTCTATTTCTGTCGCTACAGTGAAACGCAGTTTTTTCTCCATTTTCTAGAATTAAAATTTAATTATGAGCCAATATTTTATTTTTTTCAAAAATGTAAACAATTTTATTGTAAATGTTTGTTAAATAATAAAATATGCCTAATTTTGTCAGCAGTTTTCTGCAAGTAGATAAAACACCCCTAGCTTTCTTTGTAATTGGGAAAATGTTCGTCTTACGCTCCTTTCAAAAACTACCACATCTGTCCATCATCAGTTAAATGGAGATCAATTATAATTATTTAAAAGGATTTGAGTTGCTTAAATGACACTAGGAGATAAACGTAATTTGAATATTATGTTAAATACTTATAAGAGGTTAGGATTTCAAATATTTTAGCATGGAATCCCAAACAGGAGGGCGCGCCCCCTTGGGGGACGTGAAAAAAACCAAGGAAGGCGTGAGACCAGTTGGAAAATAGTAAGATAGAATCTCATTTAGTTAAAATTTAACTGCAAAAGTTATCAAAATTTAAACCTCAGATTTATTTTATATAATTTACCATAATGATGGTAATTTTATTGACCATCGTGTTCAGAAAATTTAAATGATATGTAAGCATTTATAAAATAACTATATCAGTAAAGGTTGTGCAAATTTTGTAAACTTAAATTTAAACCGACATGACAGCTTGAAAAAAACAATAGTACAATTGGGTCGCGAAACGAATGTTTGCCGTTCACTGTGACAGCAGCGCCACAATAGAAAACCCTACATTTTGAATAAAACACTTAAACACAGGAAAACACCTCTTCGATTAAACTTGCCTTTTTCAAGCACCTACTTGTGCGAAAAAACATTTTCAGCAATTGTTGCAATAAAAACAAAATATAGAAACAAACTTTATTTTGCTAATAACTTGCGTTGTGCCTTTACTAAAATAGAACCTCAAATCGGCCTGCTAGTGAAAAAATTCAAGCTCGTCCATTTTACTTAGGGGCCTACAGGTTTTCCTCTTAGCAGTTAAAATTTAGCTTGCGAATTAAAACTTTAAATGTTACTTCATATTTCTTGTACAAGTATGTATAAATAAATAAATTGGTGTATATACATACATACAAACACACACACACACACACACACACACACACACACACACACACACACACACACACACACACACACACACACACACACACACACACACACACACACACACACACACACACACACACACACACACACACACACACACACACACACACACACACACACACACACACACACACACACATATATATATATATATATATATATATATATATAACAACATAGGTTATTCAAATACAAGTATATTTATTAATTTATATTCAAAGCTTTTCATTGGTAAACAGTACCAACATCATCAGGAATGAATAATACAATAATGCAAGATATAGGTCTAAAACATATGTTAAATTAGAAAAAGAATTGTTGCTAAATTTATACAAATTGCAAATTGTTGTTTATTTTGTTGTTGTAACATTATATTATTATTATTGATGTAACATTATTATTCATTCCTGTTGATGTTGGTACTGTTTACCAAAGAAAAGCTTTGAATATAAATTAATAAATATTCTTGTATTTGAATAACCTATGTTGTTTTAGATTATTAAAGAAAACATATTTTATATTTATATATATATATATATATATATATATATATATATATATATATAATATTTGTTTCTTTTTCATATGCACATACCATTTATTTATAGTGTAAAGTGGAGGGGGCGTGGGAGGCTTTCATTTCAAGAAAAAGGGGCGTGGTACCAAAAAGTTTGGAAATTCCTAATTTAAAGAATCTAAAACTTTCACGTCCAACGAGTTTGGTAATTTTTGAAACAATATTCACACTAAACGTCTAGACAAACCGTATTACGAGACATAAGTTTACAAACTGTTTAGACAACAATTCAACGACTTATCTGATAAAATGACCTTGGTCAAAGGATTTGATCTTCCGGGCATTGATTTACCAAGACAAGTTAAGATTAGGCTTAACGTTAAGACAGGTTAAGATAATAGTCAAGCCTAATAGCAAAGCCGTACCATGTAGCAAAATTGATTAAGATAAAACACTTGTTTTCTTATCAATGACCAGATAAGTTTAAGAATAATTGGACATGTCAATCTATTTAACACGATACTCCTAAAGTGGTTACGTTTTATAAAGTGGTTACATTCTATTTTTTATGTCATGTAACTTTTGTAGCATTTGGATGTTAATAATTGAAATTTCTAATATATTCATCTTTACTTCTGTTAGGAATATTTTTATACATTTTAATCGATTTGTCTGCCTTTGGTAATATTACAATACTTTTCTGTGTTGACGTGTTTCGTATGAATTCCATTCTCAAACTTTTAATACTGAAGTACTACCTATTAATTTAAAAACACTATTACAGTTTTGAGATTCAACAAAGATAAATATTTTAATATTATGAAAGACAGACAAATGTACTCAAATGTATACGTTAGTAATTGTTTATTTTAAAAATACTAGTTTCTTATGGTTTCCTATGTTAGAAATATATTATGGTCCAATGTTTAAAAGTAGTGGTTTACTATGTTTTGGAATATCGTTTTTTAAAGGTTTTTAAAAAAATATTTAAAAGATTTTTCCATACTCGTAAAGAACTCGTTTAAAGTATTTAAATTTTTGATACCACCATCACACAATATATATATATACCTACACCAGAAAAATTAGAGCATCATTTGATAAGAAACTAAAGCAGAGTTATGTTAAAAAAACCTCTTCGTTACCTTAAAAGTTTTACATGTTTAATTTCTATTTTACAAGATTTGTTACATTAGATATTGTTCTTAAATACTAGCTTTTTACATAATTTCCATACTTCTATTATAATTAAAAATTAATTAATTAATTAATTAGTTGTTTACTGTTTTTTAATATCCAAACCTTAGTTTTACCCTTTTTTAAGAATGATTGCACTTTGCTTAAAATGTACTACGTAAATATGTAGATAAGTTATTAAGTTAATATATAAACTGACCTAACCAAATCATTAAAGTAAATTACATGTTTAAGTGCATGCTATTATAACCTAACCTATTAATCCAGATTTATTTTATTTTAAGCGAAATTAATAATCAAAGTACACTTTGCATTACAGCGACTCATTTTGTCATTTAGGCTGATGATCGGCGCAACGTAAAAGTTGTGCGACTTAATATTCTGATATTAGAAAAATATTAATTTTTCCATGGAAATATCTTTAGTTGCAGATAAATGATAATAATCTCTTATTTTTATTGAATATTTGTCCTTTGAGGGGGAACAACTTTTTTGTCCGTAACTACAAAGTTGTCCATTGATGAAACTTGGTAATATCACGACTTGTCTTCTCTTCCGTAAACTTAGACAATGAGAATTGTAATTTAAAACCTAATGAAGTTAAACACGTTTTTCTCGGAGGGGTTTAAAAATACTTTAAATAGAAGTTCATGAGAATCGAGATATTAAAAACTTTCAACATGAAATATTTCTTTTATAAAATATTGTTAGGAGTTACTTTTTCTTTGACCAACATAGAAATTATTATAATTTAATTATTAATTCTGTAATTATAATACCTATTAATGCGGAAGGTTTATTGTGACGTTTTTATTAAGCTAATTACCGATTTGCTGAACTTATAATTTAAGTATATTTATGAAAATCTTACTGATACATTATCGAGGATAGACATGTCTACTCATCAGTAAGTTAATCATAAATTTACTTAAACTGTAAGTTAAGCAAGTCCTTAATTACTTTATTAAAATAACCAGATAACGCTCTGAATTATTACGAATTATTATATATACTGTATATGAATTGTGAAGTAGAGGGACTAGATTCTACAGTAGTTCTGACGTCACAGTATGGCATGCTATAATGGCTCTTTCGACGTTACGGTAAGAAAATGCAAAACCTTGTGAATAATACAATAGAAAATAAAAACAACATTGGGAATAAAAGACAATTTCAGATTCTTCCAAAGGTATTACCTTTTATCAATAACAATGCCATAGTGGACCATGGTACACGTATAAACCGGATACAGAAAGGCTAGAACTAAATGGGAACAACCTCAGCCACTAAGTTTGGCGTAATGGACATATAAATTCTATGTGGTCAGGGCGTCTGAGCAGTCACGCCACATACGCCTGAAATTTTGTCGAGATATATGTATGAAGAGCAATCAGCTGATGCTATGATTGACGTAGCACTGATAAGGGACAGACGTACACGCTGATAAATCACGCAGTTTTGGAAAATAACTGCCTCTTAAATAAAGACTGACATTTGCTATACCAATGACTCCTGACACACTGGATATGAAACCCCAAAGATAAACTATTTGTCCAAATCCTCTTCCTAGCTTCAACCCGTAAATGCATTTTACCAAAAATCAATTTCTGAGCAGAAGGTATATTCAAAACAGTATATTTTCAAAATGAAACTGATTTCTGAAAGATTTGCAAAAAATTAAATACCTTTTTTTAACATTTTATGAGACGTTTACGAGTGTACTATAGTGGTTCCTGCCAGGGAAGCTTCCTAAAGGATTATTCGGCCCTCGAATACCACGCACACACACTTACACGCGCATCTTGGCCTATAAATGGTATTTCTTTTAGTCACCTACTAATGGAAATGTTTACCTGAAACATCGGTATGTAAAAAGAGTGGTAAGGAGGATTTAGATGGAGTAAAGGAAGGATTACATAGGTGGTATACTGCTGTCCATGAACACATGGTCTTGCGAGGAAAGTCGGCGTCGAGTAGGGTCAAAAGGAGGTGTCTAACGCACAGTCAAAGAATGCATAGAGAGAGTGTTGAATGCGGTGAACTAATCAAAAATTTAAAATTAATTTATACAAAATGTAATTAAAAATATTCCAGTTGGACTGTGCATTGTTAATAGAACAATATTAAAACACGAATTCTCCAAGTTAGAGAAAAAGGTTTCATTTATTGGTATTTTATTCAATGTAAAATAATTTTTTCATCATATTTTTGTAATATAAGAGAATTCATCATAAGAGAATTTTGTAAATAAATTTATACTTTTTAAGTATAGCTTTTAGCGTTATTTTGACTCATTTTTTATTACTAAATATTTCTAAAATTTTACTTACTTATTGCTAAAAACGTAAAAATTATTAGTGTATTATATTCGCGGATTCTCGTTTCGTTAAAAAAAAAAACCAAACGTTTTAGTCGTGATATGCATAACTAAACCGAATTGAAATTGAAAATTTAATAATGATCTAAAATGGCGATATTTGACAACTTAATTATCATTACAACTTATAGTGCGAAACCATGTAACCGTGCACATGATCTAGCGTGTACTACCGCTTCTGAAAACATATTGCATATGAGAATGTTCGATACATCAACATCTTCTGCATCCGGTATGTCTACACATATTTTAAGAATGTTTGTTATTTCATATCAAAGCTAATTTATCTAATATCAAACGTCTCAAACAAGTCAGTGCTTTGACGTCAATATCATGTTTGTAGGAAAGTATTTATACTGACCCTCCACCCCCTCCTGTATCGCCGACTGCGATTTCTCAATGCCAAATGCACGGTTACGTGGTCCGCACTACACTCATTATTATGACGAAGTTTAAAATATGTTTAAAAGTTTTATAGTCTTATATCTGTAGTTTATAAATAATTTTGTTTATTACGACCAAACATTGAAACTACCTCTTTATTAATTACAAAACATTGCTCAACGTTTCGACTAATTTCACTTTAATTTTGTAAATTGAATATTTTATTTTATTTTATGATATATTGTTTGTGTTATTGTGATTTGTGTTGTAGTGGTTTTATTATGTGGTTTTATTTGTTATTTGATTGAGAGTATTATAAATAGAATTTTAGCTCCTGAAGAGCAAAGTATCGCAAAGTTGAGTAATGTTTTTATATTTAAGGTTTATAATTGGTCCTTATAAACCAAATTAGTGTTTAAAATTATAAATATATTGTAAATATCTGAAATGTTTTCGCTAATAAATTGATTTAAAAAGTTATTGTTAAAAGGAGGTAATTTTTTCTTTCGCAAAGGGAAGATAGATTGATAGTGAATGAAGTGCTGACATTAAAATTTACTTTAAGGGCGGTCGCAAAGCGTGTAAGACAGGTGATAGTTAACAGGAAAGCCTGCAGTCAATTAGGTTGATTGAAATCATTTATCACTATTGCTATAAGAGCTGTACAACCTATTATCAAGTGATTCCAGGAGCTCAGAGTTGATTTAGGCCTACATATTAACTAAATGGGTAATTGTGAAAAAATACTTTATTAACTCCGTTATTAAAAATTAAAATTAGCTATTTAAAAACAAATTATACCCTCTACAAAATATATATATATATATATATATATATATATATATATATATATATCGTAAAGTAGAAACAGTGGTTAAAACATAAAATAGCCTCACACAAATAACCAAAAAAAAACACACTCGAAACTCAAAAATCTTAAAAGTTCTGTACAAAACTGAACTTTACAAACTCTAGGTTCTATACAAAACTGAACACTGCTATAGCCTACTAGATTGCAATTTACGGCTATTAGGTTACACATATAGCTTCAAACTATCCGGTTAGGATAAATTTAGTTTCTTAACGTAAGCTATTCGGTTGCTGATGTGAAGGGATGAGCCCCATTTTCCTTGTCTTGCAACAACGTACTTGAAGTTAGATCGTTCTTGGTTAGCTGACGTTAGGTCACTTATTATTATTATTTTTTAACCAAACCTATCCTAACCGGATACTTTATTGTAATAAGTTATACAACAGTAGGTCTATTATGTAGTTCATAGGCTACATTCAATAAAGAAACATAGGCATAATAGAAATAGCTTTCGCTACATTGAAGGTTTTTTCTTTTCAAATTTCTACTATTTTTCTAATTTGCGACATTTATAATCACTTTTCTGTTTAGAATGTATCCTTAAATAACACATCTTTAAGAAAACAATCACAGTTGACCTGATATTTGTTCACAATTACCAAATGTTTTCTGTGGTTATCCGCTGTTCAAAGATTATGATGAATCTATAAAAACATAGATGAATCGATCACAAAAGGAAATGTTTGAAAGTTTTGGCGTGGCCAAGGAAATTACTGTAATTAATTGGTTAATTAAAACTCGTCTGACATAAAATAAATGTAGATCACATATTTATTCTAGATTAACAAAATCAGTTTAAAAAATCATTTAAAAACACTTTTAAAGACCGTTTAGTTTGAAGAAATTAGTATACGGTATAAATTTAGGACGTGAAGGCTAAAACTAGAGTTTTTAAGTAAAATTCAAGATTAATTAAATACTGGTGCGTGTTAAAATGATTATTTTGTATGTCATTATTTTGTACGTCATTATTTTGTATGTCATTATTTTGTATGCCATTATTTTGTATGTCATTATTTTGTATGTCATTATTTTGTTTTACTTTTTATTTATTGTGGTAGGCCTACTATGTAACACTTCAGATCTTACAAAGCCTATTGCAAACTTTTTGTCAGTTGCGAAACACATCAGCCTCTTATCACAGTTACCGAAGTGTCACGTCCCCTACGAGATGAACATTAAAGGAAGATAACAGATTAATTAGAGATTTTCAATCAAATAATTATGAAAATCAAATTTAATAAATACTGATAACGGGCGATGATAAGATATTTTTCAAAAGAAACTGTTAGATATATGTTTGAGTACATTTTTCTGCCATTCCTAACTTTTCAATATTCTCTTCTGTTGACGCGTTTCGGATTAACTCCATTTTAAAACTTCAATAGTACTCTTGAAGTTTTGAAAACAAAGTTAATCCGAAATGCGTCAACAGAAGAGAATATTGAAAAGTTAGGGGTGACAGAAAAGTGACAGAAAAATGTACTCAAACATATAGAAATATTCCTAACAAAAATGAAGATGGGTATACATATTAATAATTTCAAACTGTTAGATTTATAAAACATTTATAAACTATTATTATCAAAAATATATTACTTGGGAGCTGTTTTACCATATTAAATTATTAGTTTTATTGTATTGTCGGTAAAAAAGATGGGGATGAAATTGAAAATGTAAAAATGGTGATGGAATTGGAAAAAAATTATTCTAAATTAATTTGATTAAGTCGAACAATGTCTAAGACCCGAATATGTGACAAAACCTATGGAGTGACAAAACAACAAAAAAACGTAATAAAAAAGTAGGCCTATAATAAATTAAAATTATTCATTTGCTCAAGGAACGTAGGCCTACATAAAAATAGGCAATACTTTTATATAATTGAGAGTGTACAAATATCTTTATTGTAACGCTATTTATAATGAAATGTGTAGTGCTAGTAAATAAATGTTAAATGTTTTGAACTGAATTTAATTGAATTTATCTCAAATATCACGAATCTTGTGTAAAATGTTTTACACAAGAATCTTGTGTAAAATGTTTTACTATTTAATAATATCTATTAATCAATAACGTCAGCAGATAGCCTTGTAGCTAGTGACCTTTGTAAAAGCTTCCCATACATTAAGAATTAGTTTCTACATAATTTGATCTTACGAAAACTATTTGAAATTTCTTATGATTTCTATTTGGGATTGAACCTAGCACAAAATAAGTGCCATCTGTAACTAAAGATATTGAGTTGCCATAAAATTGTTTTAAGAATTTTTCTCACTTATGAACTCTGTCTAAAATTCTTACCAAGATTCTGTAGTATCTGGATTTAGATAATTCTAAATTTTTGTTATGAATGTTTCTTTTTATTCAGTCAGTATAAAACGCGTGTGTTGAATATTTTCAATTAAATCGAGTAATTTTGTAAGTACTGTAATGACAAAATTGGACACGGACCAATTTCAATTTTCGTACAACCTTTTCTTCCGCCGCTGTTAATGACATTCAAGACTTTAAAACCTCAAATAGGCTTTTAGTGGTACAATTTCTTCTGATTTACTAAGGTATTACAGAAGGGGAAATTTAAAAATACATGTAAAGTCAAAACATTCAAAAATATCGAGCCAAAGCCTACTTTTTTGGAATAGCTATACAATATTAGTTTTTTTTTTAAATTTTAGAATGCGCCACAAGGACTAGAGTTTTAGCCAAAGTTTCTGCCCGTCTGACAATTCTAAGTAAGACTGCAACTTCTGACCTCCTTACATGAACTTTGGCACAAATATATAATACTATTGCCAATAATGAAGAAAGAGGAATTTGCACTATTTGATTTGTAAACAATAATGGGCATTTATTACTTTTAAAAACTAACATTAACTGCAAAATTTCTTTCAATATTAAGAAATTTACTTTTAAGAATAAAAGATAATGTGTAATGGGTAAATAATTTTCAATAGCTATTTTTGAAATTAAACATAACTCACAATCTATAATTTAATTTCTCATATGCGTTTCAACGATAGAGTCGTTATTATCAGTGGCCATAACTTCACACATTCTAAACTAAAACAGTTATAGCTCGGTATTTGTATAGTTATTCTCACATATGACTGAAAAATTATATTATTATTAAGGTATACATTTGCTCATAAACTAAGCTCAAACTATGACATCTATTTTAGCATTAAAAATTCTATTAAAACCAACAGACAGCATAATTCGACGCAAAGAAAATAAATCTCACAGCAAGCTTAGAGTTGGATGAATGTGTTTAGTGTAGCTAGTACAAAGGTAGGGAGAAATAAGTAGTGCAGCGACAACAGATTTGCCCATGATTATAGGAAACGTCCTATGCAAACCGTGCTGAAGTGGAAAGGTATGTGGCTACACTGCGCAGACATTTTCTTTGGTTAAGTCGCCTTGTGAGCCTTAAATCCAAAACTACCTTTTTTTTATGAGTTAAGAAGGAAAAGAGAATGTCATCGATAAACCTCAGCGGTTCTGGTGATAAACTTCATTGTATGCCTAACTAGGATAAGCTAAATATGTGTAATATTCCTTGCCCTAGGTTATTTGGGCAGGCCTACTAAATTTGGTATTCTACAGTAAATATTAATTAGATAGGGAATTCTAATTCAGTTAAAACCTAATTTTCGAAATGCATAATTAAAACACTAATTAAGTTTTTTTTGTAATGGAATGAGGCATTTTAATGAATGAAAATATTGATCATTTAGGAACTATCTTATTACTATACTATAAATTGTTTTACTCTACGCTTTATAAAGGAAATGATGATTCATTTGTATATAGTCTTCGAGTGCTGGGTAGAAAGATAAGTATTTGATCATATTCTAAAAAAATGTTGTAACACGTTAAAAATAGATATTTTGCTCCAAACATAAAAACTTAAGCTGAAAAACTGTATTTTACAAGAAATTAAACTTAAACTTCTTCAATAAAATGAAATATCCTCTTCTCATAACAAAAGTCAGTCCCATGCATTGAAAATATTAGCTTGCATTAAACGTTTCTAGACTATTTTGAAAATACGCAATTGTTATTAGAAATGGGAAATAAATAGGGTAAATGGTTTTCACATTTATAGAACCTATTCAAATTTTAAAAATATCATATTCAACCCTAAATAACGGATGTAATAGTTTAAAAAATTCTGTCATTTATTTTATGAGAAAGGGTAGTGTTGTCAATCACCACACAGTTTTATAATTTGATTAACGTAATTATTAAGTTCGTCTTAACATGGTGAAATATTCCTACATTAGGTCACATGTTAAGTTCTTAATTTTCGTGTGTACAGCAATATTCTTGCATACAATTTTTAAAACAGCAATTTCACAAAAAAAAATTAGAATACAATCATAAATCTCAGACAGAAATGCAATGTTTAAAACAAAAGCTTAATGTCTATTAAATATTATAAGTTTATACTTCATAAGATTATATTTCATTTACTAGCTGTAATTTAGTAAAGATTGTAGATTGCTTACACAAGTGTTAACACAGTGTATAACTCATTCGTTAACTAACAGAGAGATGCTAAATAGGTTCACCTTCAAGTTATGTAGGCTACTCTTAACCATAAGTTTAATTATAGGACGAAAAATGAGCCCTTGTTTGTAAAATTCAAACGAATATATATATATATATATATATATATATATATATATATATATATATATATATATATATCACGACCCTGATATTGAGCAAAAACCAAAATATTAAATGGATGTTACATTTTGACGTGAACAAATTATTTGTCTTTCGGATTTAATTTTGATGAATCTTTTAGACTTTTCATGCAGACATACATTGAAAAAATTATATAGGCCGCAGTTACAAAAACGAAATAAATAGTTTAATAGCTATTTAAGCTTTTTTGTTTCACACACAGCATAATTTTAAAATAAAATGAGTATTAGATATTAAATACGTTGAGCAGTCAACATACGATAACATAGTCTAAAACATAAATCCTAAAATAATCTACTCCAAGCACCTAATATTAGAGCTTAATTCCTTTGTTTGGAATCTAAATTTAACCCGTCAGAGAAAACAAAATTGGATGAATATAAGATAAAATTAATGCTTAATCACTTGACACTAACTAGTACACTCTACACAACTGGAGCACGAACGAAATATTACTGTAAACAATACAAGTAAACATGAGTGCAATACACGCGGTCGGACCAATGCGCAACTTTACTGCGCATACCTGATAACGAACTACAGTACTACGTGTGACGTAAATAGACGACTGATTACAGTTTGGGAGTGAGCACTAAATAAAATCATTCATCACAATCGTTATCTCGCCAACACTTTTTTTGCTTGACCTTTCAACTTGCTAATTGCTTTTCTTTTAACTAATAAAACATTATTAACATTAATTTAACACACCGGTTCATTAAAAAATTTAAGACAAAGTTGTTGGAGATTTTGTAAATGAACAACGATTTAATAAATTTAAATCTGTTGCAACTTAGTTAAACACTTGTCTCATGACTGTATTAACCGGCTTTAGAGACAGGCAATTTATTATTTGTTTATTTGTGAATGTATATTACATTACCTATATTATTACATTCGGAAAAAGTATTTTCCTTCCCAAAGGTAAAATAAATCATACCAATATTGTTATAACACAAAAATTAAAACCCTTTTTTTACAGAAAACAATATTTGTGTAGACATTTATAATTAACATTTAGTTATATCATTAAACAATAAATATATGATTGTATTTAAAGATTTTAACCTTTTGTAATAGAAAAAACTCTTATTTTACGGAATATATTAAAATAAAAATAATCATAAAAAATATTAAATCTTTATTTAAAGAGATAGTGTTCAACTCTGAAATGAAAGTAAAATGCACGAAATTTAAAACAAAAACTATAATATTAAAAATGTAAATATAAGAAAATGTATTGTAAAAATGCAATGAGCAGTTGACAGAACACAGATCACTGAAACATTTCTGTTGAATTCAAAGACAGATTGCTCTGTTGCACTTTATGCACTCTTAGATAGTTTTTCTCTCCTTACTTGTAGGACACTTGGAGAGCACGTTTTCCTCCTCTCTCATTTGTCACCCAGCCATTGGGATTCAGCATTACCTCCAACTACTTTCAGGATACACTAAAAGCTCTAATATCCGGCACCCTCGTGGTCAGTATGTTGCAGGTTGTCGAAAATTTCCGGATAATAGAACCTAACCTATATAGCCTACATACAGTACGTATTGTGCATAACGTTATATTACCTCTCAAGGAAAATTGAATGTACTGTTGAAATCTTAGCTTCCTTATTTGTTTGTATCCAAGTACTGTATTTCCGTGCCTATTATTAAAATCACACACTCGCGCACACATAATTTATAAAAAAAATTGAAGAAAGAAAATAAATTTATTACTAAAAAGCTATTTTCGTTCACACAACGTTAAAATAAAACATGCACCAGTACACGTAACTATACAAAGACTAAAGATTTTATAATGTTTGAATGATTTTTAAAATAATCATAGATGTCTGACTGTCTGATAACGCGATGACCGTTTATCAACAGATTTATTGATAAACGTAACTTCATAAGCCGTAACTTCCTGTGCCGAGAAGCATTTCTCACCTTCAACAAACGTTAACAACGTTGTAAAAGCGGCTGCAGCGTTACTCCATGAAACGTTTAGTTTTTCTTGAACTATTACTTCATCTGGCGATTCACTGTCACCTGTTCTTTCTTCTGTGATTGCCCTCATTAAATATTCATCTGTTACATTGTGTGTTGCGTCTGTGATTTCATACGCGTGTACCCACTCTTCAATATCTTTTTGAGAAACATTCATTAAAGTTCTTAAAGGATTTGAAGTTGGAAGATTTTTTATGCTGTCTTGTCTCTCGCTAATCTCAATAACTTTCTCTTTGATAGTCAGCACTTTTTTAGTTTATGTGCACGACTTTTTTCCCACTTATTACCACTAAAGTACGGAAACAGCAAAACTACAACTTAAATGATAAACCGAAACTTCTATGTTGACACGGACAATCAAAACAATCTATAAATAGCCTTCATATTGAAATCTGTTTGACATCTGTTTTGTACTGTATTTCCGATGAGTCACATCTTGTAACCACAAAGAAGGGTTACACTGTACTGGTTTGTATTTGTTTTGAAAATGTAGCAGTTCATAGAACGTTCCGGATTATAGAATTCCGGATAAAAGAAATTTTACTGTACTAACTTTCACTTCTCGTAGAAGATTCGATATCTCATGTTTCCTGAGAAGATGGAATCTTATCAATTCTTCAACCAGTTCCTTGATGACGCAACACGAGAATTGATGGGGTTGTCTTTGTGACGGAAACAGGATGTATGCATTGACAATTCTGTAGGAAACTACCAGAGTCCAATGTCTTCTTGTACGTTTTGAGAAGTATATAGTGCTCTTCGTATCTAGTATATCTATACCTTTTGGGGGATTACCCCTGTGAATAGTCTCACCTCTGTCAAGCAAGTCCTGGAGTTATTTTAGCAGATAACAGATGCGACAAGCGGTATCTGAGCGTATGAAACGATTGAAGAAATAAAGATGATGAAAGTGAAGAGTGGCAAGGATCAAGCCTTCGGAGTCGACTCCTACCAAAACGCAGTGAGCTTGAGCTATTATTAAATTACTTGACAATAAATTTAGCACGTTGCATAAAAATTGGTTTATTACAGTTTTCGTAAAACCAAACGCTAGTTACGAGAAAATTGTTTATTTGAAAAAAGGCATAAAACGATGATGGATATAAAAACTAGTAGCCAACCTTATATTTATCTTGTACAAACATTCAATCGTTAATAAAATACTTATTATTAATCCAATCAAGTTCAAATACATTTTTTTTAACCTGTAGTGGATGATAGTTGATGTTAATAAGGTTTTTTTCAAACATTTATTCATTATTTAAATTTAAAAAAAGTTGTTTTATCAATTGGATTCGAACTGAATGATTAAATGTTTGAAATCCAGCACTTTGGCACTGAGACAACATTCCTATAGCTAGAAATTACTTAGGCCTAAAGATGTAGTGTCTATGAAATTATAAGATAAAGATTTCATGTAATAAAGAAGCATTACAAGAGATGGGTAAAATGAGAAATTATAGACCACCATTAGCTTCATAAGTTAGAAACGAAAAAATTAAGTGAATAAATAGTAACAAACAAATATAAAAGTACAACACCACATACTGTATAGAGAGGGAAATGGAAAATTGGAAGGAAATTGATTTTCTATTTTGCCCATTAATATTGTGATTCTGTAATATGTATATTATTGTTTTATCTTTAGATTATATTATAGTTACCTTACCTTTCTATAGTCACACCTTCAGGTTTCTAAATAATTAACAATCATATAAATTTAACATCACTTGCATTTATTCCTCTGACATCCAATTGTTACAAATTATACCAAATTACATTAATACGATGCAGTGACAATGACTGATTGCTTGCTTAACTAATATTACAATTACTAAAAAGGTGGGCTCTTGAGGCTTTAGGTTTTTAATACAATAAAGTTTTATAATTACAGTGTTAAATTGCTCTTTCTCTCGGGTCGTTATTACGGGATATTCTATAAATTAGAAAGTGGTAGAAAAAAGTAGATTAATTTTACAAACAATGAATTTAAATTTGTTCTGAATTTACTAACTTATAAAGCTCTGTTGGCTGAATCTAATGTAAGAAAGATTGTACTTATTGTTGAGTTCCTGGCATCCTGGCCGTTGTGTTAACTGCTTCACTGCACTTTTACACATAAATAACTTACTTCCCTAGTTTCTTTACTATTTGCCTAATTCATTTACGTCGCACTTTTAAAATTTACACATAAAAAAACTAACAATTCCCTTAACTCTTCTACACAAATTTACCCCTTTTTAAACATTGCTTACAATTTTGTCCACCCTCTGAAGCTCCCTAAAAACTTTATCTTTGCCCGATGATTTTTGTTTTTAATGAACCAGCTTAATATCCCTCATACATAATTCAGTTATCTCGGTGATTCCCACGCCTTTTACCAATAGTTTTCCAAGCGGTACAGTGTTACTTCCCAGGTTATTTTGGTCACTTGGCATTCTTAAATCTTAAAATACATGGGCCCTTCTTTTGTCAATAGGTTCCCATAGCACATTTATGGATATCCTCGAAATAGAACAATAGTTAAGCCCTCTTTGTCGGTACTTTAGTAAACTATTCTTGATCACTCCTCTCTTAATATTTCTACAGATTATTATTATTTCGGATTCTAACTAAAACCATACTATATGCTTCATACGTTTATGTTATAATATACATATTTATATTAATTGTAATTATAAAATATAAAGTAACTAAAATATAATTTTTCTTTGCTGGCCACAGTAGGGATTGACTTTAAAAAATCTTTATATTACTTGGTAAAAATTGAAACTTGAACTTTAATGTAAACTTATCTTTCTTCAGAGCGATTTGAATAGACAGTGAGTCTGCCTAAGTCGAATAGTTAGATACAATTGGTAAGGTAAACCATTGACCCGATAAGTAATATTTAAGTATAAATAATACTCCACCAACTCCACTTATCTCGCAAACGCTATCGGACACGATATCACATTACAATTGGTAACAGACACTAATAATTGGGCAACCAATAAAATTTAAAGTTGGGATAGTCATAAACTATTGTTTAAGTGATTAATATAAATGATAATTTATTTCTGAATTAAATGTTTTGTTTAAATTAACTAAAAACATTACAATAAAACCGGTGATGGAGGGCTTAGACAGTATATTACGTAACTTTGTTATAAAAAACGCAATATAAACTTTTAAAACTCTCTAATAGTATAATTTTCCTTACTCGTTTACTGCAATTTCTAAATTCCTATAGAAAAAGCATAACACCACACAGACCAGAACTTAATATAACCTCACAAAAACCAAATCAATAAAAAATTATTCTCGTGAATTTTGTGGACCACGGCTTCCCACGAAACCTTTTTGTTAAAACGTAATAAAACTACGAGTTACACGAACGTATAATTAAGGTAGCCTACATGTTAGAAAACATTACCGAGACAAAATGTTTTCGACCGTACTGGGGTGCTGGATAATGGGGACCATCATTAGTCTTGTGATGTGAGACGCTGATATAATGATGGAGGTTGAAAGCACTCTTTTCCTTAATAAATAAATTTCTTTAATTATAAGATCGTGCAACTCACAATACTGTAGGCCTACTATTATACAACTAAGTTCAGCATTATTTATTCTTATTACTTTATAGTTTAAAACTTATAAATTAAATTGATTAAGGATTTAAATTATTTATTAGAATATAACATTTTACTAAGTAGGTGAATAAAATTGAACAAAATTTAAAATAAATCGAAAAGTAGCTGTTTTATGAAAGCGCGTATAGATCTATGCAAGAATCGTTACACATACTGGAATCTACGTTTTTACTTCCAGCGAAAAGCTTGTTCATATGAGTTTACACTTCATAAAAAACAAGAAAGCCAAAGGGGGAAATTTTTTTTTCTTTAAATCTGTACAAAACAAGATGCATCAAAAGTGTTAATTAAACGAGAGCTATCTCTTGGTAAAGTGAAGAATCACGGAACTAATGAGGTAGCGCTCCTAGCATCAAAATTATCAACTAAATAATTTCTAGCTACACGCTTGTTTGTTAAAAGACGATAAGCTCCTAATTAACTATGCACCATATTATCGCCTAAACTAAAAGATGATGCACGTGTAGGAAATTATGTCAATGTTACTGTGGGGCTTTGTATTAGGATCAAAAAGTTGTCCGTTGATTCTGCGTGACCTGAAGAATGACGATTTACTGCGATTTTTCTTCGTTTGTGTTGATTGTTGAATTAAATATTATTTTTGTCATTAAATCTGAACTATCATAGTGGCGGAAAAGAACTACATATTTTCAATTAATTTTAAAGAAAGCGACTTAATGAAATCTTTACTATAAAATTGTTTACTATTCGTAGGATAAACGAGATTTTTCACTAGCGTACAGAATTATAAATGTGGCCTGAATCTTATCATGAATTTCGGATAAGATCAGATTAATCTCTTTCAGTCCGATTCATATCTTCGGACTATTCGGACCATCGAATCTTTAAAATGCAAAAAAAAGAATTAGGGTAAATATGTAAATGTAATCCTTGTATTCAGACCGATAGATGGACAGATAGACAGACCAAATAACAGTCAGACCAGGCAGAACGATCAGACAGACAGACCAGAATCTGAGAGAGACAAACCAGACAGGCAGGAAAACAGATAGACTTACAAACAGACGTACTAAACACACCGACCACATAGACAGAGCAGGAAGAACGGTCAGACAGACTAACTAGGCAGACGAGACAAACAATCAGAGACAGATCAGGCAGACAGGAAACCTGATAGTCAATTAGACCGACAGACAGACTGCATAGACAGATCAAGCAGAACACTCAGACAGACAGACAAGCAGAAAGACAAACCAGACAGGCAGGAAAACAGATAAATAAATAGACCGACAGACATACCAGACAGACCGACCACATAGACAGACCAGGTCGAAACAATAAACAGACAAACAAGCAGAGGAGCAGACCAGACAGTAAGGAAGATAAATAGTAAAATAGAGAGACGGACATACATCAGGAATAACGATCAATCAGGTAGGCCAGACAGACTAGCAGAGACACAGACCCGACATGCAGAAGAAAGATAGTCAGACAGACCGACAGATATATGAGCGAATGAGTGGGAGAGAGAGATGGGAATCTACTTAAAAAGATAGTCTTTAAAATAATGAGAGACTTTAGTCATTCTGAGAAGCGGTTACTGTGAAGACCTCCTTGTGGAGAATGCATGGAGAGGATAGATCGTAGGACTTATAAGATAAGAGGACTTATAGATCATGAGAAACCCTTTGCAAGACATGCGATTGTCAAAGGTGTCAGAGAGAGAAAAAATTGAGACATAAGTATAGCGATAATGTAATGGAAGAGAAAACGTATGATGAAAATTTGGATTCACTGACTTAAAAATACAACACTTAAAAACCAAAAGGCATAGAAAATTGCCCCAAACACTTCTACCGGTTTAATGTTGCTTATGATGGTACATACAAGCTTAGACAAGGGACAAGAGAGTGGTGTTCTTCAAACCTATAACAAAAATATAACCCTTAATAACAATCTACCTCACCAATATAAAATATTATTGACCATTATTTTTGTGAAGCGAAATAACTCCGTATACATAACGACAATATTTACCGGGCAATTTACTTACACGAGTAAATAAATATGAAATTATTAACATTATCTTTCACATTTTTATACAAAATCATTGGTTTTTGGTTAGGTCATTAAATTAGCTTAGTGTAAAAAAAATCCATTATATACTATGTTAGCAAATCAGTTTACCAACATTCCTGTGATTCTAAGTGCCAAAATAGCTTCAAATACGACTTCCCAAAGGTTCAAGTTTTAAAACGTTTCCCCAAGTACCACTTTCTGACCTCTCCTCCTGTGTCAACCTCCCATAACAGTCTACGCCCTTGTTGGTACACAAAAATATTCCGAAAAGCTTGAGTGTGCAAAAAGTCAATTAAGTACGGATTTAATTGTGATATATTACTAATTGGAGAAACAAATTGTGGACGATTCGTTTTAAAAACATTTGAAAAAAGCGTCGTACAGTACAGTCTCGCTAATCCGGTCTCCGATGATCCGGACGTCCGGCTAATCCGGACGGCCCAAAATTTTTGTTTAGTTATGGTATTTTACAGTGCACAATCAGTCTGCCGTCCACAAAAATATTTATTTTTATACGTCTATATTTGTTATTTTTCAAAGGGGTTTTTCTACTCTAATAGACAAATGATATAATTTATTCATTAAAATATGAATTTACCATATTATTTGTTTCTTTTGCCTATTAAAGTAGGAAAAACGTCTTTGAAAACATATATTCACACTCCCAACACTACAACGCACGTGACATCAGAGACATCTTGCGATAAAAGAGAGATAAAGGACGGCTGACTAAACGGATAGACAGTCTATCCGTCTGGCGTCAGGTCAGTTGTGTTGTCGGACGGATGCCACCTTTACTGCTTCTCGCAAGATTTCTGCTCAGTTGTCATTTAATTCTAGTGCGATATTGATCTGTGTTTTTTATTTACGTCTTGTTCAGTGTTCAGTGAAAATGGCGACTAAACGTAAGTCAGTGACAGTGACAATGGAATAAAAACTCCAAGCTTTATTTCGTATTGATGGAGGTGAATCGCTTACTAAAATTGCAAAAGAGTTAGGCCTGGGAAAACAAACTGTTTCCGATTGGAGAAAAGCGACAGGAAATTGAAGATTTCTTTGCAAAAATGGTTAGTAAAGACAGTTTAGGCGGCAGAAGCACTTTAAAAAAACCAAAAAATGAAACCTTAGATGATGCTTTGTATGTTTGGTTTTGCCAACAACGGGAACAGGGTGTTCCATTATCGGGTGTAAATTTGCAAACGATCGCGCTGAAACTGAATGAAAAGTTAAAAGGAGGCCCTAATTTTACTGCAAGTGTGGGTTGGCTGAATTTGTTCAGATTTTTAACAATTGGAGGGTTGGGCCGAGTTGAAAGACACTGATATTTCCGAATGGATTATTAGTGATAATGACATTGGTTATCAAGTGCTCAATCGTCGCGGTGTGCACTGCAAACGCAGAAAATGACAGCTCGGAAGAGGAAACTACACAGACGAACCGGTCAGCCCAACTCATGATGGGGTGGCTGCAATGCTGCAGGGGTTGATGACCTACTTTGAGAAACAAACTGATACGTCAACTGCGGAGCTACTGACCTTGAAACGCCTACGAGATCGTACTGTGAAACGACGTCATTCATAGTTAAAACAAAAGAACATTACGGACTTTTTTCACTAAGTTTTTTAAAGTTTATTTTTGTTTCAGTTTCATTTTTGTTTGAGTTTTTTGTGCGCTTATACAGTATAGTGTAAATAACTTTATGTGAATACATTTATTCAAGGAGAAAGATGCTTTGATATTTATTCATGTCATACCTTTTCTGTTACAATTACAGGATTTTTTGCTAAATAAGCTATGAAATACTGTACTGTATAGCTATATTTAGGCCTCAATTTCACTAAAATTACAATTTCAATATGTTTCCCCGCCCAAAACACATATTGTATGCATTTGTTTGGCTTTTTCCGTCTAATCCGGACTTCCGTTGATCCGGACAGGGCCCGGTCCCATCAAGTCCGGATTAGTGAGACTGTACTGTACTTCACAAGGAGCTTTGTCGTCGGGTCAGTCTCTGGCACCAGCTGTCGGCTTTTTGTTTTAACCCTATTCAACCAGTTGTGTTCGATTATACGTATCGTTCAACTACTGTCCGACACCGAGTAAAACACACTGAGCTTCTCTCTCTAGTTCACGTAAAATCTGAAGCATTCTGTTATGTATAGATGTCTAACAGAAGGTCAATAGCGCTAAAGTATGGAGTTAAATATATCAGCAAACTTTATTTATGCTGTAAGTTTCGATAGTTGATAAGCATCCTTAAAGTAAAGACTTCTAGTCTTGTGCGTGACATATCAAAAAATAAGCTCTCTTGAAGTAAACAACGTATAGTTCTATATTGCTATTAAAATATAATTACCATCTTCAATAAGTATAACTTAATTACTTTAACAATCATACATCTACTTACAATTGTAATGGCTGTGGTTATGTAGTACAAACGTACATTACAAAATTCCTCCCATATCCGGACTTATTGTTATCCGGATCGGGCTGTCACCACATTAATCCGTATATGAAAGATTTTAGTATATATATATATATATATATATATATATATATATATATATGTGTGTGTGTGTGTGTGTGTGTGTGTGTGCCTGTGTGTGTGTGTGTGTGTGTGTGTGTGTGTGTGTGTGTATGTGTGTGTGTGTGTGTGTGTGTGTGTGTGTGTGTGTGTGTGTGTGTGTGTGTGTGTGTGTGTGTGTGTGTGTATGTGTGTGTGTGTGTGTGTGTGTTGTGCGCTAATATAAGGAATTGAAAAAAAGACACAGTAGACCCTTTTGATAATGCTATAAAAATTCATATCTTAGTGTATATGTACTCCAATGCCTGTACGTCAGTAGTTCAGTGGATGTAGACTTGATGATTGGGTTACCCAAGTGAAGATTATACGGGGGCTCCATGAAAAATCTTGAAATATCCCTGATTCTTTACAGCTGACAATCTAACCTGTTTTTATTTTTGACACTTTAGCAACGAAAGATACAGAACTGATAAGGATTTGTACGTTATCAATGTATTGTTTGTTATTGATTGTAAATGTAAACAAACAGAGATAAGAAAACGATAAAATAGAACTAATGGAGCCTTTGCCTATATCTCGTACAGTATTATCCAGATACTATTAAATCTAGTTTTAGACAAACAAATGAATGAGTTTGAAATGATAACGTTATTCGTCCTGATTTTGCAATATTTTCAACTACGTATGCCTTATGGTTTAGAAAACGTTGCAATGAGTAAAAAATAAGGAAGATATAACGTGTTAATGATATTTAACCATTTTTACGCATCTAATAGGCTACTTAAATTACGTTCTGTAGGAAAGATCTTCAGAATTCATAAAATTGTCCACCAAATTCGTTAACACTGAAACTGTTGCCGTTGAGCAGGCGCGTATTCCCATACACCGAAACCGGGCGCGTAGGGCCTCCGTACCGCCAACATTGGGACGCCTTAACTCTTTCTATTTTAGTGTATTTTGTCATGATTGGTTTTATTGCTCAGCAATTATAGTTATCAAAATAATATTATTACTATATTACATTTATAATTAAACACAACATTTAGTTAACAGTTATGTTATGGATGTAGTACGATTATTTATAATACAAATCTAATAAATGAGTTACAAATCAACAATACAATATAATTAGCTCTTAATATTCATTGATAGCAATAAAGAAATTGAATTTAAAGTTCAGCTTGAATAAAAAATTCCTGATCTTCTTAATACTAAGGTATGAATAAAATTTTACAAGTTCTCTTACAAAATGTAGACTAATATAACATTCATCTGGGTTATAAATTAAAACATTCATGTAGTTACACAACCTACTCAATACTTACAAATTTTAGACTATCCACTATCGATTCCCTAAGTGCAAATAAATCGAATTGGTCGTTCACTATATGACTTTACAAACATAATATTTTACAAGAAGAACAATGAACTGTTCTTTTATTATTTGTGTGTTTTCCACAAGGTAAGCAAGTTCCAGTTTTTGAAATATTTTGTTCCACCATTTCATTCGGAAAGAGATCTGAGTTTAGCTCGTTCTCTCAAAAAATCTTTCATAAGCTGGCTTTTTAGGAAATATTCTCCTGTAGACTGGTCTACAGGAGACTAGGATTCTACTGGATTCATGAAAGAGCATAATTCACGAGAATTGAAGTAAATGTGAACAGTAGGTTTATGAAGAAATAATAATTCTATAACACAGAAAAATGGTTAAAAAAATGATCAAACTGAATAATAAACTAATCATAGAGACAGTAAGTAGTCAAAGGCACAGATTAATCACAATGCAATGAATTGTACTAACATACCCAGCAGAGTAGAAGTACCGTACAATGTAGTGGCCATTTTCACAGATCAATAGGAAATGAACTACTGAAGGAAAAACAGAACAATCCTAGGATCACGTAGATAAGATAAGGAACAAAGAATACTCAACATCTCAGCACAATTCAAAGAGTCCTTTGTCAGCAGTTTATGAATTACTCGAAGTTGCGGCACGGAGCTATGTTAGGATAACATGTAAGTTCAACTTTTTAGTTAGTGAAAACCTACGCTATTTCTAGACATTTTATATTCTAGATATTATACCTATGATATTTTCTAGTGCAGTCGAAAAATTTTGTCTATTATGTTTTTAAAAGTTAATTTCAATAAGTTCAACTGCAATATTTTTCTGTGTTTAAGACACAGATGATAACAAGTCCTGATATACAAAAATTCGCCGAAATTTATGGACAAAAAAATCCACTAATAATTTTAGTTTTTCTATTTTCTATCAGATTTGTTAAAACGTACGATACTTTGTTAAAACTTTTGACGGGATTGACGGTTTGTAGTAGACTCATTGAAGGCTTTTGCTTCTTCTCAATAGAGACTGCTATGTGAGAAATACTACGTATGCCATCTGGTGTCCAGTATAAGAACGAGTCAGCGCAGCCGCAGTAGAAACGTTTTATTCAGGTTAGCATTCCATGTAACTTTAACAAATTGTTACTATCTGGCTGAAGCAGGGTTATAGTATGATTTGGTTAACGTCTTCTCATTAGAAGGTAAATGTTAACATAAAAGTCAAACTATCTTATCAGAAATATTTGTCAAACTAGATTTATGAAGGCTTATGATAGAATCTGGGACTGCGGCCTCGAAGAGAAACTACTAGACTATGGCTTTCCACACGGGTTCATAAAGTCCTTCACCCCTGTTCATTCATAAGTTTAGGGTTGATGTAGAACAAAAAAAAATCTACACTTGCAAGCTATTTGGGGCGTGTTCCTCAGGGGTCAACTATTGGCAGTAACTAATATCTGAATTAAAGACATACCGACAACGCCCAAGACACGAGTCCCACACTGCAGATGACACTGCTCTATCCGCTCAGTTATGGGAGCGATATTTCGTATACTCCAGACTATAAGAACACCTCTCAACTCTAGAACGCTGGTTGAGCCACTGGAGATTCTAGGTAAACATGGTCAAGTGCTAGGCTCGTCAAACGAGGGCGCAAAACCACTCAAACTATTAGGCGAGGGCATTCACGGGGGGTCAAATGCCTGGAAGTCATACTGGGGTTTAACTTGGGACCCTCATATAACCCAGACCTAAAAGAAGCAACAATTGGACCAACACAACTACATCCAATCTTTATTAGAAAAAACCTACTCTCACTACGGGCGGCGAAAATATATTCATATCCCATTTTGGGCTTCATCCGTCTAAGCCCATGCAGGTAATTCAAGCTCACGCAGACTCCAGTTATTCCAAAATAAGGTTTTGCGAAGGCGCTTAGACGCACAAGATTAGCACTGCTTCACACTGACTTGAAAGTACCTTTCATCAAACAGCACTTAAGACACACCAACAAGGCTCCATGCTCATGCAACATTCAGACTAATTTCCTTGCTGGTTAGTTCAAACAAAGGTGGCCACCGTCCGTTCTAACACATAGCGTTAATACTAACACTCTAAATAAAATTTAAATACTCTTATTAATCAGTTTCACAGTTCTGTTCCAGGTGACGCAGGGGCACGTTCCCAGGGTCACAGCTTAGCCCCAAAGGAAAGACTTATTTTGATTTGCATGTACTATTGAGACAATATCAGTTCGCTAGCACTACAGGACAGTAGAATAGTCAAACGATCTTTGCGGCCTTAAACCCCGAACAGATTTCTCCTCCTTAGAGAAGAAAGTTCGTGAAGACATTCTTTTCCGAAACAGTCCAGTCTCATCCGCGTTAATAACTTGATCGACAGTGAAGCCTTTCTTCAAAATAAGAATTTTAAAATGCTTTGGAAATGAATTGACTATCAGATACTATTATCGATTTTTTTATTTTGAAAATTATTAAATTAGTAGAATGTAAACGGAAGTGAAGCTAAACCTGTGTATGGAGTTGGATAAGGAGGCAGTATCGACTCATCGTTGATTGTCAGTGACAATAACGCCACTTGTTATAAATAACGTATGAGCGCGCGACTGGAAGTGCTCATTTATAATTAATGTCAAGAATATACTTATATATATATATATATATATATATATATATATATATATATATATATATATATATATATATTTCTATTAGAAAAATGTTAAGTATACTATAAAGTATACATAAATAAACCTTTTTTTATTAAAAATACATGGCTTTTTCCGAATGTAGAAAACTGAGTGGAAAGTTCTCACTGATTCAGTTTTAGGGGAAAGTTTTAAGTGGCATCTTCAACCTCGTTTCTGTGCGTCATGCAGGGCAGAAAACATGACCACATTAGGAGATAGAAAATTCATATGCTAAATTTGTAAACGCTGACAGATTCAAAATAAAATCTTTAACAGGAATGAATAAAAAAGCGACGCATATGAATGAATGGCATACTAAATTATATATAACTAAGACGATATAAACATTGTTATTATATGTTTTTATCCGGAAATTAACACAACTGACTACTGATTTGGCTCCATTCGTAGAAAAAGGAAATAAAATACTATAGATTGCCGTAAACGTAAGTAGAAAACAAATACAATCTGTTAGGTACACGCTGTTTGATTGAGAAAAGACATGAGAATAGGGTTGTAAAGGGCGGTACTGACCAACTTTAATCAGGAGGAAGAAGGCAATAGACCCAGGAAATACTTAAAGATCTATTGTCCCACCGAGTCGAGATATTTGTACAAAATGTGGCAAAAAACTTTAAATTTAAATGTAAAACTATAATTAAATAATACTTAACTAAAGGAATACGTAAGGCCTTACTTGCTGACGCATTTCGAAACAATACGACTAAAGCCTCTACTGGCGGCGTCCCACTGAGTACAAAGGTTGTCGGTATGAGATTTATGAGTGTAGAGAGGATGGGTTAAGTTGGTTGTGTGCTATGTAATGAAACTGGATGTTGGCTTCAAAATGTGTGTGGTCATTCAATATGTTTTCTTTTATCTGTTGCGTAGTATAACACCGACGCCAATTTCGCTGGAAATTGTTTAAAGTTATAAAAAACATTTGTTGTGAGTGTATTTGTATTTGTATGCTTATTATATAGTGTAATGTACAAATTGTTTTCAGATTTGATAAGGGCAACAAATCAGTCGCCGAAACGTCGCACTAAATAGATGAACTTTTGATTCGATATTCAATCGACTTGTCATTTGTTTAATATCGATGTATAATTGAATGATATTCTTCAGCTTAATAAACTCTTTATGTTTCCCCTATTTCACTTTTTTTTAAACCCAATTTATTATCGATAGTTTTTTACAATATCCCATTTTGAATGCAATTAACCTTGACATTACTAAAATGTATATAAAATATAAATGTAAAATGTATTTAAACTAGTTTCAATTTTACCATTTAATAAGTTTGCTTTACTTTATGAATTCTCAAATCACTTAAAAACAAAATTTGAACAAATCCCATTTGAACATTATAAATTTAACAATTAAAGTTGCTTGTTGTAATCATCTTAAATTCACTCATTAAAATATAATTAAATATTACTTAACTGAGTGAATACGTAAGGCCTTATTTGCTGACGCGTTTCGAAACAATCGTTTCTTTTACGAAGCAAAGCCTCTACTGGCGGTGTCCTGCTAGGTACAAAGATTGTCGGTGTTATACTACGCAACAGATAAAAGAAAACATATTGAATGACCACACACATTTTGAAGCCAACATCCTGTTTCATTACGTAGCACACAACCAACTTAACCCATCCTCTCTACACTCATAAATCTCATACTGACAACCTTTGTACTCAGTGGGACGCCGCCAGTAGAGGCTTTAGTCGTATTGTTTCGAAATGCGTCAGCAAGTAAGGCCTTGCGTATTCCTTTAGTTAAGTATTATTTAATTATAGTTTAACATTTAAATTTAAAGTTTTTTGCCACATTTTGTACAAATATCTCGACTCGGTGGGACAATAGATCTTTAAGTATTTCCTGGGTCTATTGCCTTCTTCCTCCTGATGAAAGTTGGTCAGTTCCGCCCTTTACAACACTATTCTCATGTCTTTTCTCAATCAAACGGCGTGTACCTAACAGATTGTATTCGTTCTCTACTTACGTACGGCAATCCATAGCATTTTATTTCCTCAAAATGGGATATTGTAAAAAACTATCGATATTAAATTGGGTTTAAAAAAAAGTGAAATAGGGGAAACATAAAGAGTTTATTAAGCTGAAGAATATCATTCAATTATACATCGATATTAAACAAATGACAAGTCGATTGAATATCGAATCAAAAGTTCATCTATTTAGTGCGACGTTTCGGCGACTGATTTGTTGTCCTTATCAAATCTGAAAACAATTTGTACATTACACTATATAATAAGCATACAAATACAATTACACTCACAACAAATGTTTTTTATAACTTTAAACAATTTCCAACGAAATTTTAGTCAAAAAATAAATAAAAGTTTTTACTCACCTACAAGGTGAGTAACAACAACAACCAACATGAACTAAATCTTGGATGCTTTTAATTAGTTAATGATAATTGTGTTCTACTTTTTTGTTGTTTTATGGTTTTTTGTATGGTTATTTTGTTTACGTTTTTTTATGCGTTTATATTGTTATTCTCTCAGGTTTGTTGCTGTTTTTAATTGCACTTTAGATGATTTATGACTCTCATGTAGGTGGGTTTATTTTTTAAAGTTTTTTGACTAATATTTTATTGAACATTGTTTAAAACTTTAAAAATATATTGTTGAGAGTGTACTTGTTTTTTGTGCTTATTTATGCTTAGTGTAATGTAAAAATTGTTTTCAAGTTTGATAAGGGCGGCAAATCAGTTATCGAAACGTCGCAATAAATATATAAACTTTAATCGATATTCAACCGTCTTGTCATTTGTTTAATGATTATCTCGAGTGCTCAAATAAACATGAATGTACATGAGTATTGTTTAGTTTTAATTTTAACTGTTTACTGATACTTTGGCAATCATTATTGAATTTTAGAAATTGTCAAGAAATTAGTATGAAATTATGTAATTCTACAAAGAGCAATGTATTTTAGTGGTTTTTAGGTTTAATTAGTAGACGTAAAATGATTTAAATTTAACGAACTGATTTTAAATTTTAGTGGAATATAAATTAATTGATATTTTTTAGTAATGTTATCAAATGTCAATAAAGAGGTTGTATGAAAAATTAAGGGACAAATTAGTACAAATGTAGAATTTCAAGAGAATATATAAAAAGAGTTTTGATTGATTAAAATAATGCATACAAAGAACTCCATATAGAATAATATCAATGTTTAATTTGTTTAAATTTTAAAAAAAGTGGTGAAAATGTTTGAAAAATAACAGTTTTAAAAAGAGTATCGGAAATAAAAGATAACATTTGGGGGGGGGGTGGTAATGTATTTAATAACTGAACGTTTTTAATTAATGTATTTGTATTAAATTAGAATATGTAGAGGTTTAATATAAGATAAATAAAAGTAATAAAACTGATATAGTAGTAAAATGTGTTGATATAATTTAGGATTACGTAATTTATTTGTTTAGGAAAATTTTACAAGTTCTATGAAGAAAAAAGATATTTTAAATTTAAAAGAAATTAAGAATAAACTAAAGCCTAAATATAAAATTAATTGTTCAGAAAGAAAATAACTTAAATAAGAAAGTAAGGGAACAAACTAGAGGAATATTTTAAATATAACTGTTTTAAATAATGTCGTTGAAACTTCTAGTTGAATAGAATTAAAAATTGGTATAGGATCTTTCGAGTTTGAAGAAATAAAATTTATGTAAACCTTTTGAAATGTTTATAAAACAGTAGAAAATGAAAAAAGCAATAAATGTTATCGTTAAATTTTGGTGCCCTAAATTTCAGTTGTGTACATATATCTTTTTAAGAACCGCAAAACATTCTAATCATGAATTATAGCCTATATAAAATAATTTTTCTAGGTTATACCACAGCGAGGAAAATACACACTGGGGGCTGTAGTCGACTCTCTTATTAAAAATAAAAGCAAGATTTTTCCTAATTATATTAAACTCTTTCAAATATTAACGCAATAATAGGCCCAATAGAAATCAATATTTGCAGGCTGGGTTGCAGCAGATGCTGAGACGAGTGGTTTTTTGTTTATTTTACAGTCTACTGATAACGCAGAGGTAAAAAAAAGGAAATTTACTAATAAAAACAGTCTAGTTTTGAAAGTTGGTACAGTTGTGTAGGAAGCCTAAAAGACATACTAAAAGTCCCCGGCGCCAGCCGGCGAATATGAGGGGGCAGATTTAATTTTTCAGTTTTAGTCAAATATCTTGGAAAATATTAGTTGAGGCAAAAGATATATTATATACTAAATTAAAATACTTAGAATGCGCTATGAGATTGGTGTTATAACCTTTTCTGTAGGATCAATGGCTCACAAGATATAAGTGGCACCAACTTATATAGGTTTTGCCAAGTTTGTACATTACGTATTTAATAAAATCATTTTTTAAAAATTTCATTAAATTAAAAAATAGTTATAGTTCATATTTATTAAGAAATTATCATTTTGAGTATTTTTTTGTTTAGGACACCTTTCGACACAACTGTACCAACTTTCAGAAATAGACCATTTTAAAGTAGCAAACTTTATATTTTGGTCTTAGTTGGCTGAACTAATGTTGGCTTCCATAGGTTGTGTAACAGCATGGAAGGGTCGAGTAGAGTTAGAATAGAAGGGCGATAGTAACTGGTCCCAGACAAAGTAGGGCCAGGACAAAGTAATAAGTTTGGATAAATTGACATTTTATTATATTATTTCATCCGTTTGCCTCATTCAGTATTTTTCAAAATATAGATTGAAATATGGTGTATTGAACCTACGATCCTCAAAATGACCGAAAAATATTTTTGATGACATTTTAAAAATGTTTTCTGAAATATTTAAGTGTTTATCTAGCAAGAAAATTTATTGTTAGCGTTAATTTCAGTGCACGGCCAGGAATTTTTTCTTTGGAAAATTGCCTGTGTCGTAACCAATTATTGAGGAAAGGGTGAATTTTCATAATACAAGATAAAATATGTTTAATACCGGTTGGAGAGAAAAACCCGGATTAGGAATTTTAACCACATTACATATGAGACCTCTGGTGATCCGGACTTTCTTACTTGTACTTAAAAATCATTAAATATTTGATTCCGTTTCTAAATTTCAGAGGATTTTTAAGTACCCGACTCCACCCGATGGATAACTCCTTATCTTAATGGAAGTTTGATATTTTCTTTTTATATAATTTACTGTAGGCATTTTAAAAATCATTTAATTGTTTCTGCGATTCCACTTAGCCTAATTCAAGAATTTTTTATTTTTTAAAATGATTTAACAAAGTTTATACATAAATGGGATATTTTTAAAACGTATCATCCAATTACCGTACCCAAAAACAACATTCGTGTCGTTTTCCAGTTTATAATTAAGCCTAACGTGCAAAACGGGAAGTAATAGTAGAGTCAAATGTTCTTTAACTTTGTTTTGACGCCAAGACCTCGTCTAAAGGTCACCGTTTCCAATTAGCCGAGATAAGGCTAATGCAAACACAATGTCTTTTCCTTGCTGTTTCTGAAAGGCACGGTTTTAAACTTTGAATTGGACTCGCTGAAATAATTACTGGAAAATTGACTAAAAAAGAAGAAACATCGTGAAGTAAAAAGAACAATAACTACGCTTGTAAGACGGGCAATATTAATGTACGGTACTTGATTATGTTAATTAATGTATATGCTTGTAAAAACAAAATCGTCGTAATTTGAAAATTACAAATTTTGTTTATAAATATTTTTTTAAATTGTCCAGAAGAAACAATTATACAACTATAAAAAATAATTCCGAACTACAGCACGGTTCATAATTTTAGGCGTGTTTAGTCATAGTACGGGTAGGCCTGTACAGAGTTATTGTGTTAGAATTTGCAAACATATTCCTATTTTTCACAAAACCTATTAAAATAACTTTATTTTGGATGCATTCCATAAGCTAGTTCATTATTTATAGTTTTCATAGTGGTATAATTATATATCAAAATGTAAACAAATAGGAGGGGCAACTCATTCATAAAGTTTCAGTTTTCTCTCATTTTTGTTTCATTTTCAAAAGCGGGTACAATTTCTTTTAGTAAACTAAGATATTTAAAAATATATTATGAAAGGTTATTTCATCCTCTTTATTTTATATATACATTAGAGTCTCAATAATTCGAGGAGGTTGAGACCGAGACCACTCTGATTACACGGAAACACCTCCCTGTACATTAGAAGAAACTGGAGCCCTAATGAACTGTATTACTGTAATTAGGAAGGCAAAAATAAGGACTTTATTGATCACAGTACTTATGATATATACATTAATGATGCTTTGGAATAAATTGTTCATTCGGTTGCTACTTTTTTGGAAACAGTTGTTTTGTGTCTTCTGCGTCTGCTTATCAGATCGTTTTCGTGCTTTGGTGTCGCGTAGACGTCTTAGTAGAGCACATCTGTTAACAGGGCGTCTGTCTGATGTTCAATGTAGCTTAGTGCAGTTTCCAAGGGGGTCGTTCGTTCATCGTGACTAATTTTCCCTTCTTTCACTGTATCGGTCGAACCTTCATCTTTATCCTCGTTATCACTGCCTTCAGTAGTTTATTGTACCATTTCAATAGTCGTAACATGTGTTATCTCAAATTGTTCATATCGGAATTTTCCCAACCCCTAATTTTCTTGATAAGAAATGCCAAACATATCTTTCTTTTTATGTTATGTGTTTCTTTTTGTGGATCAATAACATAGTAAACAGTTTCATTATGACTCAGGATTTTATAGTTAGTTTTTGAATAGTTCTCTATTCATCCAATCAGCACTTTAGTTCTTATATGAAACTGACAATGCTGACGTGGGAATATTTTCAAACGCCGCGGCTTAGTTGACTCGAAATCGGGTTCAAATTTAACGGAAGCTCGAAATATCGAGACTCTACTGTAGTTAATTTTGTTTAAGTAATAATTACAGAATGATACGATTCTTATTAAACCTTAAATATGTCCATTACTTTGGTTCCACTTCATGTAGTATGAAAAGATAATCATTAATTTCTTGATATACTTCATTCAACTTAAACAAATGAATTAATAATGGTTGGATATGGAGTACATGAATTAGATTTTATGACTTTGTAAGCCTAGTATATCCTAGTAGATAAAGGGTATTAATAACCGATTATAATTGTTGTATAATACTTTAGATTTTTCATTCAAGCGTGTAAATATCGTTTTGTCCATGTACACAACAATGCTCACGTAATGTAACTAAATTGTTTCCATTTGTCAGTGGCAAGGTCACAGCTGGAGTTGTTATCTCGTCAGAAACAGTTTGCCTATGTGTAATAGACTCTACCCAGCCTATTTACGTACTTACCTTAGTGCAATACCCACAGCGTAAACGTCGATGCAGTAAGTTTGTAAATTTCATATTTATGTTTAGGGAACACGTTTTCTTTATAACATAAACATATTACTCAAAATTAACTCTTTTATAAATCATGTTAATTATTTACTTAGTGCTTTTACGATTTGTAAAGGAAATTGGTGATTTTTTCAGACTATTATCTTATTGTTGGTTACTACTATTAAGTACTTGCCTTATAAATATATATTTTAATTTAGTTGTAAATGTGTAAGAAAAGGAATGTGTTGGTTAAAAACGTCTACAACTTTGACCTTAAAATTCATAAATCTAGAAGCTTAAATTTGTTTCGAAAATATAGAAAATGTCTATTTCTTATTATTTCTTTGAGTACGAAATGCTAGCAGAAAGAAGTAAGATTTTGAGGTGTAGTAGCCGTTATTAAAAATAAACTGAAAGCAGATAGATCAAAAAACTATAATTTTGTTTGTCAGATTATTGTTATCTGTAGCCTATATTTTTGTTTTAAAATTCCCCAGCAAAGATGTTTCACTATAAAAAAACCTTCTTGAATGATTATTTTAAAATAATCTTGACCTGAATGACTATTCAATAGCCTAACCTAACATAGGTTAGATTATTCCACGAATTAAAAATTAAGACTCTACATTTACTTGATAAATAAATTTTACGATAAAGGAATAGATGAGCGACAAAAAGTTAAATTAACATAATCAAATTGATACGCCTTATATCAATTCAATTACCTGATTAACTTCTGGGAGAGTACTATAACTGTAATGGCAGTATAAATTCTTTGTCATTTATTACCCTTCAATGAATTTAATCAATTGGAAAACGATAATTTTCACAATCTTGTTTCTGAGATAAGTTTGTATTTTTTTCAGTGAGTAAAATTTAAAATAGTGCAGAGTGTCTCTAATCTTACTGCAGAGTGTCTCTAATCTTACTGCAGAGTGTCTTTTGTATTTAAAAATTATCTGTGTTGCTTAGTAGGTACCTAATGTGGAACAAAGAGTTAACTAAGCTATAGGCCTATATACGCACTAATTCTGTAGGTTACATTTTAGGAATGTAAATTTAAACAATACAAAACCAAGGACTTTCTAGGATTAGAAAAACCTTAGGCTATTAAAATAATCAAGTTGTTTCCCAATAATGAATGAATCATAATCTAAATAAATTACCTTAGTAAAATGTTTTGTTCGTTTCTGTTTTTATTCTCGCAATATTTTTAGTAACAATTTATTTTGATTAGGAAAAGGTTTAATGAAGATCAAGATAATTTAATTTTATTAAGTTGTTTGGAAGTCTATTTGGTATTGTAAATTAAAATATTCATGGAAAATTTTTATTGTTGTTGGAAAATTGGTTCTGTCAATTAAAATGACAGTTTCAATGATACGTTACTCTGTTATGAATGACTCCATCATATTAAATATTATGAATAATATAGAAAGCAGTTTGGATTGTCTTTGTAGGCGAAGCTTTGGTTTTACAATGTATGAATAAAATTGTTTATAAACTATATTTCTCTAGGTAAGGTAACCTATTTAGGTACAAAACAGACAGGAACAGATAATTGGTAAGAAAAGGATCATGAAAAAGACAATATGAATGATGGATGAAGAGTGAGAAGATGACGAAAAGACTAAAATGAGAGAAGCATACACAGTACAATACAGGAAAATGACAAGGACTTGTATATTACTTTCAGAGAACTAGAGTGAGAAAATAATAATTGATAATAATGATGTTGTTGTTGATGATGATGGTCATGATTATGGGGATGTGGGGATGTATTTAGTTCGAATATAAATTTAAAAATGAGTTGATATTAAAAAATATGAACAATAACAGCGACGTTACAAAATGAGTTAACTCAATGGTTTCTTGAATACTTTGTGTTTCAGGTTTGTGTTTCAGGTAACAAGAAAGTTAAACTGTCTTTTTTGTTCTATTTTTGTAAAAACATATTGACAATGTGAATTTCAAAAATATATTTTCTTGATACGTATTTTTTGCCGAACGTCATAAACAATAAAAGCTTACAGTTTATTATTTTTTTGTAGGTAATAGTGGGTAATAGGTTGTCTGAAAGTGAATAAGTTTGGAATCAGCTGGTTAGTAATAAATAGCTTCTAAAAAGATTGGAAGTTATTTACATTTACAATTTTTAAATGTTTTTGTTGTTTCAACACTTCAACCGTTCCATGGACTAGGCATCTTTAGCTTAGCTAGGTTCTGAGATGTTCCTGTACTAAAGGTTCAAATACTAAAGTGTTTATATGTTTTACTAAATACTTAAACATAAGCCTCTTGTTTAATGATTTATACCAAGTATGTTATTAATCTTAGACAAGAAACGTAAATGTGTTTACGTATATTTAGACATGGTCATCCTTTTTCTTTTTGCAATAAGGCTCCATTCAGTTATCTTCACTATTCTGCTGCGGTTATTGTTCCATCATACATCTTTGTGCTGCTTAAGTCAAAACATCTAACCACTGTAGTAACATTTGTCTTGACAAAAATGTTACATCGCCAGAGCAATTGTTGCAAAACCTTCAGCCTGTTTACAATAGCTAGAAGCCAGCTTGAAATAAACTTTATGCGTGTGTTATTAACTTTATTGGCATGAATAGACTGTCAGGTTGGAGAATCATTTGACATTGTAAAATGTGGCTGTTTGTTATCTTGATATATTTCCGTCTTAAAAAATAAGTTAGATCAGTACGTTTGTTCCATACAGATTTCATCAAAGTCACTTTTGTAACTTTTGAGGCAAATTTTTTTTTGTTGAAAACTCAATACATTCGTATTCTTCTTCTTGAGCTGTTTATATCTTATCAAGTAATTAATAGATAGATCCTTGGTAGTCATTATGACTGAAGGTTCGTTGTGCAAAATGTCATTGGCGACATTAATGTCAAAAGACACTCCCGGTAAAAATTTTGCATCAATATTTTTAATTTCTAAAATATAACTCCTACAATATTTTATAAACTACAATAATGCTTCAAATTCGAAATGAATAACAGTAGCTGAAAGATCGATTTTTTAGACTGATAATCCCATTTCTCTCCTTTAAACATTTGCCTGTTAATAATTAATTGAAGACTTTATAGCGTCAGTCCTCTAAGAACAGCGACATCGTACAGAGGGTACGAAATCGTGTTTTCAGAGTAATGATTGACTCTGATATGTATATAAGCCTATATAATGTCTCTGACATACAGAGGGAAATGTTTTCGCTACTGTGATGAATAAAGTTCACAATGGATTTCTTTAAAGACTAAAACAAATTTCGTTACATATTTATGTTACCGACTATATCTTCATACTTGAGTTACCGACTGCACTCTCGTACTTATGTTACCGACTATATCTTCATACTTGAGTTACCGACTGCACTCTCGTACTTATCTTACCGACTATATCTTCATACTTGAGTTACCGACTGCACTCTCGTACTTATGTTACGACTATATCTTCATACTTGAGTTACCGACTGCACTCTCGTACTTATGTTACCGACTATATCTTCATACTTAAATTACCGACTGCACTCTCGTACTTATATTACCGACTATATCTTCATACTTGAGTTACCGACTGCACTCTCGTACTTATGTTACCGACTATATCTTCATACTTGATTTACCGACTGCACTCTCGTACTTATGTTACCGACTATATCTTCATACTTGAGTTACCGACTGCACTCTCGTACTTATGTTACCGACTATATCTTCATACTTGAGTTACCGACTGCACTCTCGTACTTATGTTACCGACTATATCTTCATACTTGAGTTACCGACTGCACTCTCGTACTTATGTTACGACTATAACTTCATGCTTGAGTTACCGACTGCACTCTCGTACTTATGTCACCGACTATATCTTCATACTTGAGTTACCGACTGCACTCTCGTACTTATGTTACCGACTATATCTTCATACTTGAGTTACCGACTGCACTCTCGTACTTATCTTACCGACTATATCTTCATACTTGAGTTACCGACTGCACTCTCGTACTTATGTTACCGACTATATCTTCATACTTGAGTTACCGACTGCACTCTCGTACTTATGTTAACGACTATATCTTCATACTTGAGTTACCGACTGCACTCTCGTACTTATGTGACCGACTATATCTTCATACTTGAGTTACCGATTGCACTCTCGTACTTATGTTAACGACTATATCTTCATACTTGAGTTACCGACTGCACTCTCGTACTTATGTGACCGACTATATCTTCATACTTGAGTTACCGATTGCACTCTCGTACTTATGTTACCGACTATATCTTCATACTTGAGTTACCGACTGCACTTTCGTACTTATGTTACCGACTATACCATGACTTTAATTTCGTAAAATTAAGCTAGGAATAAAAAATCTGAAAAAATAAAATTTACGTAAACAATGTTCAAAGCTTTTTGCCAACTTTATTGTCACGTTTATCAGGAATAATATCTGACATTAAAGTACACCTGGTAAATAATGTTTGATGATTTATATATTATTAATATGAAACGCTTAATACATTAAAGGTTAAAAAAAAATAGATTGAATGGTTTCTATTGCTGTCTTTATAAATGTAAAACACCGAGGAGCAGAAAAGACGTCGTCTCGATCGCTGTCCCTCAAATAACCTATATTTTTTGTTTTCTTCCAAGTAATTCTTTTACGCATTATTGCAATTACGGCAATGAATATACTTAAAATAAATGTTCGGTATGCTCGTGATATCATATAGCATTTTATTTACCATGAGGTACTATATAGGCCTAAATTTTGTTTCATATTATATAATTTTTATTTAACGATATCTATTTTTGGGGTCCTCAGCTCTAAGAACCCAGGTACAATAGTGCAATACATCCTTTGCTGTAGCCTGTTTGTGAGGAACAAATTAAGTTAAGAGAGTACAGAATAAAATATCCGCTAATGAAAAAAATCATTAGATAACATTATGGTTCGCAAGTTTAAAATATGTTAGATGAAGTATGCTAGATGAAGTAGACAAACCTCAACAGGGGCCCTAAAATGTATCTACCCTCTTTCATATCTCATTTCATTTCTCACTTAGAAATGCAGTACCTCGGTCTATTTATTTTTATTTTTTAAAGGTAGATTTAATTTTTCAAAGGAAAATATTATGAGTGATTAGTTAATATTTGTCGAAGTATTATGTCTGAGGTTGAAAAATGATATATATATATATATATATATATATATATATATATATATATATATATAGTTTATAACTCCAACATTTATTACAGCATTAATAATTTAGTTTAATATTAATATTTTTGGGCCTTCTTGTAATGAATTTATTAATTTCACTGTAAACAGCAATTTTAATTTATCTCCATTTTGTTTTTATTATAAAATTTTTTTTTTTTAATTAAACATTTACGTTTTTATAGTAGAATTAAAATGAGAAAAGGTTTTGCATGTCAAGGTCGTAAAATGGCCGGAGGCTTTTTACCACATTAATTCAATCGGCGGCGACGGCTAGTGGTTTCCATGGCAACTGAAAGTAACAGTTAATAACTTTAATTCGTCTACAATAAAAATAATTTCAAAATAATTTCGAAGCAAGTTCATAACACGTGGGCCATATGAAACAAGATCCAGTTACAGATCTGTTTCTGTAAGAAAGATAATTTGTTACAAACAAAGAGAAAGGATTGTAAGTAATAAAAATAAACATACCATGAAATTCATATAGCAAGAAAATCTGATGCAGTATAAGGTTAAGTTTTGTATTTTATAAACAGTATAACTTTAGAGTACCTCAACCGATTACATACCGCGAGGAAAATTTATTTAAGCAACCTTTTTTAAACTTTGCTGTTTCATGTCACATGTCTGTAATACTGTCTGGAACTTCCAGAAGTATTGCATAATACCTATAAATTGATAAGATGTGCCCAATGAGTCATAGGTGTATTATTTGCTTTCAACGACTGCGTAGAGCAATCAATTGGTTCAACATTAAACAACCTGACTCACACTTGTACCTCCAATTGGTGTTTGGTTTGTTTTATACCTCCGTTGTAATCTTATTAGAAAACTTGACAATTAAGATTATTATGAATTAAAGAATTTATTATTATAAAATTGTAAAATTTTTTAAAATGATTTAAATATGGCTTTTCTTTTTCCTTAAAAAAATATTAATATTTAATTTGGTTAGTTGAGCTGAAATTCAATTTATTTCTTTATATTTATGGCTTTTTGATCTGTAGATACCAGTTTATTAAATCAAATAATATTATTACAATACAATAACAATGTTATTTTTTGAATGAAGATAAAAACACACTGTCAGGATTAAAACTTTGACCTTTTTTAAATGTTCTGAAAATGAAGTGACATTATTCATTTATCAAAAAATAAAATAATTATTTTCATTAGATGCCAGGTCTAGGTTATAATTTTTGTTATATTTAATACAGTCAAACTGTGAAAAGTTGTTCTTATCTTACATAAAATCTTCCGAAATTTTTAATATTTAGACATTTTATTTTTCCGTGCTGCAGAAGTAAAAAAGTTGAACATTCACTTTTCTATTATATTCGAACTGGCTTGTGAGTTAAGGTTATAAAGCAATAAATTTATGCAACTCACAATTATAAGTTTTGTAACTCAGACTAAAGTTTTATAATTTTGAGTTACATATATTTCTTGTATTTATTCAGTTTTCTTTTTAATAAAACACTCTAATGGAATATTTTTTGAAAACATACTTGGATAATCATTTTAAGTTTAGTTATAAACCATTCTTTTTTAATACAGTATTAGCCTAGTACTTCATCTGGAACAGTATTTTTAGGAAACAAGCTTAATTTTTTAAAAATTATCTTATAAAACTTCAAAATGTTTAAAAATCGGTAATATTCAAATTTCCTCGATTCAAAATATACAATACAACAAGGAACTCAAATTTCAAAAATGTCTTTGTTACATATGAAATATTTGTGTACATGTCAATTCAAGGTTACCAAATACAAGACATCATTTGATTTATTTAAAGGACTTGATTGTTTATAATTTTTTTTCACTTGATTTGAATGAATACATTTAATAATTGGAATATTGTTTGAGGATTTCAATAGACCGGTTTGTCACAAACTTGTAGGATACTACCAGTAATTATGGAAAAACATTAATCCTAAAACTTTTAAGGCTCTGATAAATCGAAGTCGAAGAATACAAAACATATTGTGGCTGAAAAGGTCAGAAAAGAGTAGTTCAAACATTCTCTTTAACAAAAATTTAGAAAAGGTTCAAATAGGGTGTTTTTAAATAACAAAATGAGCAATAATCGAAAAGTAACCATTAGAATCGCAATGGTACCCAATAAAATTCTTCAAAAAAATGTCTTACTTTTAGTATATAAACGTGCAACAAAAAAAGTGAGTAGCGAACAACATAGGAAGGAAAGCATTATAGCTTATGTTGGACAAACATTACAACAATGTAATAAAAGCAACCAGAATAATTGGAAATTTCGTTTAGCTATACTTGCAACCATCCACAATGAGAAAAGAATAGATTTAAAAAAATAACAAAAATAAGAATAGAAATTAAATTATTTGGAACGTAATGTTCAATGGAATTAACAGAAAATTAAGAGTCGAAAAAAGTAATCATATGATAGACGAAAATAAGTTGAATAAATTGAAAGTCAAAATAATGGGGTAAGTAGAGAATAAAAAAGTTTGGATAATGTTGGTTTATTAGGATATTCCGATTGGTAAAATATTTAATCATAACTTCAAAGTACAACGCCGGAGAAATACACACCCCGCTTAGAGCCATTTTGTTGAGTTTATGTTTTGTGGTAAGAAATATACAAAATTGGATAAGATTAAGACTTTGGAACAGTTTCGGGTCATTAAAATAGGTAATAAGTAACGATTTATAAATCTGGACGAATGTCAATAGTGGAAACATAATTTTAAATTAATAATTGCAACCAAGTTAAAAAGCTTGCTACAGAAAGCGAGTTGGACATTAAGCTGATTACATAGGCAGTCTGGCAGTGAACAATATAAATGTACAATTTATTCCCTTTAATATATATACTGCAGTATCAATATGTAAATATCTGGCGATAGTAGCGCTTACTTTTTGCCTGAATGGGAACCGCCGATTCGGAATATGTGTTCCATTATCAACTAGATTCGTAATTGAGTTCTATAATATATATTTTTAATAGGTATTTCTAATAATACTTTAAAGCCTATAATTGTAAAATAAGAGCTCAAGTTTTAGATGGAATCAAATAATAAAGTGTTATAAATGTACAGTATTTTGCTTAGACCTGAATAAATGACAAACTTCCAAAGCTATAAAATCTATTCTGAAACTAACTTAAACAGACTTTTATTCTTCTAATCATTCAAAACTATATATTTAACAATGTGTAACTATTAAACAGCCCCTAAAAAGACGTTAAATATAGTTTATTGAGAATTAGTAATTCAGTTTACTCTATAAAAGATTAAAAATTGACTATTACTCTAAACACACCACTCTCGGAGCAACATAAGTGACCACGTGACCTCGCTTTAGGAACTAGGCCAGGGGCTATACAGTTTATTTCTGTTAAGGTTCAGCAGATACTAACTCAAATACAGACAGCTTCCACATTACCAACATGTTTTCACATTTGCATCCTTACCTCTAATTATAAATAGTGTAGAATAAAAAACAATAAAACATATAAATGTATAATTGTAAACAAAGTTTAATTAAATAAATCGTAAGAAGCAAACTCAAATAATAATAAAATATAATAAAATTACAATGTAGCAGTCTGTAGGACTGGACCAACAGAATTGAATACCTCATTATGCAGAATGCAGTTAAAAGTTTTAATAGAATCAAGTCAATGTGATTAATATTAGAAGAATTTATTTAATAGAAAACCTTCATTATATGTTAGAAAGGTTAATGAATATATTTCATATAACGAATTTACTGAAAACCTTCCTTAAAAAGCGCCAGACGCACTAAGAAAGATCCCATTTCAAAAATTGGAATAAAATTATATAATTCACTATCATTATATTGAAAGTAGGATGCTAAAGTTAAACTATTTGGAGTAATATTTACCAAAAAATAAATAAATTATGTATTTATTAACTGATAAAAATATTTAACAATAAAGTTTTAACGTAATAATTTATAATAAATAAAATAACATAACCTACTTGTTAAAACGGCTGTTCTACGACATAACCTATAACATAAAATCAGCTGTTGTGTGAAATCCTATGTTATCTCTTGATTTAATCTAAAATACGAAGAGTGTCCCGTGATGCAGTGAAACGTGTCAGATGAAATGATTTTTCTCCCGTCTAAAACATACTATCATGTCTAAAAGTATTCACTTAAAAAAATATATTAGTCCATAACCTCCATCAGCAGTTGTGAAAATCAAGGCAAAGACGAACTGGGATGCCACAAAAATTAATAATATAGGTCCAACCAAAAACGTTTACAAAATTTTACAAACAGAGAAATTTACAACAGAGGAACGAAGTTCAATCCAATAACACGCAAGCGAGTGCCTGAGAGACGCCAACATAAACTTACAGTTTCCAGACAAATAAAATCTAAAATTTAAATGTTAAATGGATTACCAAGAAGATCGCAAGTTTTTCTTGAGGACGTTGCGGATCAGGTATGAGAAGAGGTTCTCATTCATACAAAGCTGTTTGTCGAGGTATTAACATAGATTGAGATGTATTTCAATAGAAATATTCAAGTGGTCATTTCAAAATTATAGAATTTCTGTTAATTACCACGCTTTGAGTTATAAAACCGTTAATTCGGAATTTTTTCGATTGAAAGACTAGGAATTTATCTAATTTTCAGACTACACAAATAATAAATCAATTAATATGCAAAAGAGGAGAAATTAGTAAAAGAGGGGTATTCAACTTACCATCCCCACTCTTATGGAAGTAGACGTCACCAAGCAAGGAAGTTGTAGAAAACTCCGAAGTTACAGTTATCAAGCTTGGGAGGTATCGCAAATAGAAATCCTAAAGTAGCTGGCTTTTGTGGCATACACCGTACATACATATGAGTGTTTGTACTGTATTGGCACCAAATATTTTTTCAATTCATCTCGCTTGAAAAAGATTTCAATAAGTTTGTTGGGGTTAAAATAAAAAAGCGCAGAGTTGTGAAAGAGTTTAAAGGAGTAATTTTCAGCTACATTTTCTGTAAAGTTATATTACGATTTTAAGGATAATAAATTTTGTTAAAATAGATAGATTTTTTACTAAACATTGGTAGTTTATGACCTTTAAAATTTAAATTACAGTTTTTCTTTTAACTCAAAAAGATTGAAAATGATTACATTTGATACTAATATTTTATGCTATAGTTTAATAAATTATTATAATTAATAATATATTCACTATCTACATAATAGACTCTGTATGAAATCACGGTCATTAAATATTCAATAGTGTTTATAAAAATTATATTTTCGTATAAAACAGCAATTCTTTGCTCGTTTGCGAAGCTCCTTGTAACACACAAAGGGGATATTAGAAGTCATTACTGGACATTACAGCTTGGACTTTAGGAATGCTGTAAATTTTGTTTTTGCTATGGAAAAAGATAAAAACTTAGAATTATGAAGTAGCATAACCTAAAACAGTGTGTTATCAGTATACAATTTGACAACAAAAGTGTTGAATAAATATTTTTATTTATCGTTTAAGTAAAATAATAGGCAAAATGAACACCAGCATAATAATTTAACGTAATAGTTTTAATTTATAAAATTATTATCATGTTTGAATCTCTCTCTAGCGGGCACTCTCTCTCATTTATAATTTATATCAGGTATTTCTATTCTGCTTAGTTTAACGTTGGATAACGTTTAGCTATATTACACATTAAACTGTAATTTTTGTCGATTATGTGTAAAAATCCAGTTTGTTAAAATAGGTTCCTTTGTGTTCACCCCAATACAACAAATATTATTATGCGAGAGGGGGTTGTAGGAGGTCTCCGCGGATAGACTGAGGATGAATTCTCAAGTTTTATAATTTAATCCTTTCCCTCTAAAATAATACAGTTTTATATCTATTTAGAAAGTCTACATAGCCTACTTGGGAATACTTTTACCTCTTACTTTAGCCTCCGGTACTTAAACAGGGTATTATTCTTGTCTTTCATTCTATACACTTTATCATGTAAGAGTTCGAATTAAATATAACCTTTAGTAATGCTATTTTTTATAACCAAATCTAATCTAACCGGGATACTTTGCAATGAAGTAGTAAAATATAGGTATCTATTTTATTACGAAGCATTGAGTTTATACATTTTTTGTGTAAATAACATTTATTTTAGGATCAATTAAAAAAAATAATTATAGCCACTATTTATGTTAAATAAGACGCTTAAATAATTTATTTGTTTTTGGTTTAGAATGCATTTTCTAGTAACATAAATGAAAACAAAAATAATCCGACATGACCAGCATTCGATCAAATATCACCCAAATTTTATTTTAAAAGATGTAACTATTTAGCTGTTCTAAATATTTGTCTTATAAAATTTTGATATTTAAGTGGTCAAATTTTTATTACAGAAATTTTTTTATTATGATTATTATTAAATAATATGAATAATAATTATGTATAATAATAGTCTGTTTAAAATATTTATTTTAAATAATTATTCATACATTTAAACTTATAAATAGATAAATAGTTTTCTATAAATGTCAAAATATATTGAATTAAAAACGTTTTTAGTTAATTAGATAATATCATAATACAAAAAATATTTATACATGTATGTATGTATTATTTACGTCTATTTATTAAAGTAATATGCTATACTTAATACTAATATACTGTATATACTACTGACTATAAAAGTTTCTCGATTTAAACTCAATTATAAACTTATTATAAAAAAAAGTTTTTCTAATGAGTTCAAAAAAGAGTTTTCAAATGGTTAATGCTATAAATTTCGTAAATGGAAGAACTGTCACAGTTTGTATAAAAAAAAACCAATATAAAAAAAACATAATTGTTATAAACTTTATTTGCTAAATATTTACTCTTGAGAGGAAGGTTTTCTAAAATTTTCTAAATTATATTACTTTTAAAGTTCTATTTTATTAGAGTTTGAACTAAGGAAAACCCAAACATTTAACAAACAAGAAGATAAAGTAGGATTACAATATTTGAAGTTTGAGCAAAAACAAATTCTAAAAGAGTTTTATGCATCACGGCTGCTTCTCTCTGCCCGATACAAGGGATCTTACGAAAATAATGCCTTAAAGTCCTTGTGCACCAATTGTAAATTGATCGTTCAGTTTTTTTTAAAGTTATAAACAGTGGACTGTCTATTGCAGCTGTATAAGCTAAAAACTACCGGAAAAGATTATTTTTTATTCCTTTTAATTAGCTAAATCTTTACGTTTTGGAGTAAATGTTTTGCATTGACTAATTTGTTTCTAATTAGTATCACTTTACAGAAATTAGAAAAAACTGCACTTTAAATAACGCATAAACAATGTGAACATAATACAAATAATAAATTAATAAAGTATGCAATAAATATAACTTGTACCAGTTTTCTCCTGTGGCGTAATCACTTCTTGCGACGATGACATCGTGGCGGCAGAGGTTGTAAAGTAGTTCCAAACGAATAACACAGAGAAATCCAAAAGCTACCTTCAAATGCTTCTGATCCTCGTATACTAAAAACAGAAGCACGCTTTTTTGTTATCTAAATTACAAACCTAATTCTGGTATAAACCTAGCTTAACGCAATAAAGATAAAAATGTGTTTAAATCTAGGCTAACCGACTTTTGTATCGATTGTAAAACAACGTGGACTTAATCTTAAAATAAATTATTTATCTTCAATTAAAATGCTTTGAATATGAATTATCTAATATACATTATAAAAGTAAAGTGCCATAAGTAACATGTGTACATTAAATACATTTTTTATATCATGTGTACCTCAAGGAAATACCAATAAATGTTAAAATAAATTCAGATTAAAATTTTTTTCATCTTTATCTTACTTTCTTAAAGGCACATGAGAATGTTTCTCTTTGGTTTCTCTCACGAGTTTAGGTTATTTATTGTCTTAAAAATAATTTCTCCTCCGGTATGTTGTCTCTGGCGATTTAGACAACCTTCATCAATTCTACATATATTTTGTCCCTCTAATTTTCTTCTCTTGATTCATTCATTCGTACCAGTTAGTTTAAACATACCTCCAATTCTATCTCTTAAAGTTAGTTTTCTTGTTCGTCCCAGATCTTTTGTCTCTGTTGTTTTCAACATTCTCTGAGTGAACTTTGTACCCTTTGTAGATTCTGCCACCACGTTATGACTGATCTGACAAAAGTCTAACAAATTAGATTCTTATTTTCCTTGCCTATGAATTTGTATTTTTTACTCTGCGTAGTTCGAACTGTTGTCAAAGCTCTGTTGCTGTGTACCAGAACTTTATTGTGTCTAATTTTCCAACATCTAATACTTGTTATATAATTTTGTTCTATAATAGTTTTCCTCCAATATGTCCTGGCTCTTTCGCAATTACTATTGTCCTCCTAATAGAAATTTTCTTGCAGTATTTATGAAACATGTACCACAATCGGTAAAATAATCTCTGCAAAACGCCTATTTGTCAACTATTATGTCAACGTTCATGTAGTCACCAAACTGTGTGTTCAACTTTGATTAAGGTGACCATATTTAAGGTGATTAAAAGTGGGATATAAGAATAATGCTTTTAATGGGGAAGCATTTTAATGTTTTTTTAAACATTTCACACCGAAAAACAACATTTTACAATAAACTAGCACTTGAAATATAAACGAAGGTAAACCAAGGAAGACAGTACAAAACTGTCTTCACTATCAAACCAGATAAATTGAAAGCAGACCATCACAGTTTAGTAAAAACGTAATTATGTTTTGGAATCAATTGGAAATCCTGTACATAGTCAATAAATGTAATGAAATATATATATATATATATATATATATATATATATATATATGAAGAATTACATATTTTAATTATTAAATTTATAATATAAAAACAGTTTTATATTATAGATAGTAAAAAAACATATATTGAAAGAAAAATGTATTCCTTTAAGAAGAACTGATTCTCTTTTTATTTTTTCAGGAAATTTATCGCAATTTAGTCCAACCATTGCATTTGAGTATTGTTCTTAATGTTACGACATTTAATTGAGATTTATTCTAAGTACGAATTTTGTTCACCCGTCCGTACAAACGGAGCATTAGTTCCTGGCAAACACATGAGTAGTTCACAGAGGTAAAGCAAACTATCACAAGCAATGTGCTTACTTTCAAAATTTATATTAACGTCCTTACACTGCATATTGTGCAATATTCAGGAAACAATATTTTGTACTTACCGATCATCTTATAATGGATTTATTTTTGGCACAAAGATGTAAGTTCTGAATGATTTAAGGAGAGGTTATTTTCGTAGAGGTTTTTAAACATTACAATTTGCAAATATATAACTTGTCATGATAAGAGAAAAAAAATTCTCTTGGGACCATTTAGAAAGTATAGAAATTTTGTAACATACATTTACTTTATTATTACATGATATTTATTGTTCCTTAAAGAGGGCCATAATGGCGTCTCACGAATAAACTTTGGAACAGTAAGTCGAACACTCTACAAAGCGGGCACTTTAATTTAGATATTTTTAAAAGGCACCTTCTTTACCTTTTTTATTTCGTACATTGTTTCGTTAAACATGACCGGAATCGATTCTTTTTACCTAATCCATAAATACGCTCACGGTGCTACCACACTTTCTTTTAACATTTCAATTATCGTCTCATCTTAGTTTATATTTTTTTAAAATACAAGCTACAAAGGACAAGGAAACAAATTATAACATTTCTTATAGGTAGAGCTTTACAATGGACGATAATAGTTGTCTTGTGGAATGGATAGTCAGGTTAATAAAAAAATCCTTAATAGAATATTAATATTATACTTAGTAATTATACATGTAACTTACATTAGTAATCAAAGTATTCACTAATAATTTATTTTTAATCATTATAATCTAAATAATTTCGACTAAATAAATAAATATTTCGACTGTTGATTAAACATTGTCGTTCGAGATTATATACGGCTTGTTGTACGTACTTCCTGTAAGTGGCCTAAGATAAAAGATTAATTTATTAATAAAAATAGATCATAAACGACTTAAGAAATTCTACGACTCAAGAACGCTCAAGTGGTTTGACTTTATTGGCAATAAAAAATGTAAGTTTAAGACAAATTAATTTAATAGTTTAGTAAATTTCTTCGAATATGTAGAATGCATACATAATATCTTTAATTTCTCAAACAATTAATGCTGGTAAATGTTTAATTTATTTACCTTATTTGAAGGAAACGAGACGTTAAAATATCACAGTTAACACGAAACCACAACACAACACCGTTGCTTCTAAAACACTGACAAACCGTTCGACTTTTAATATTTATGCAGCAGTATTTCCTTTTAATGTTGTGAAAGGGAAACACAAATACTAATTACTTGCCGATAACGCGTTTGATAGTAACTACTGACAGACATAACGTACACGACAATTCAGTCTAAAATAGTTTAAATTTAACACAAGTTATAATAGATAATTTAAATTATAAACTACATGGTTTGTATATATATATTTCCTATTTATTTATTCAGCTCAAATTCGTATTCATTATTTGACACTTAATAAAACTATTTGTAATTACAATAACTACATTGGTTACATCTATTTTTGGGCATTTAATGTAAACATAGCAGAAGAGCGTTGATAATAACAACTGCTGAAATAAGTCATCGAATCAGTTAAATTCTTTTTATTATAGAGTAAAGATAAACAAAACAAAGTACAAAAAGATGACTATCTATAACAATGATGGAAAGTACCAAGCGGCTTACGACTTCAAAGAAGGTTCATTAAATTATTATTATAATATGATAGAACATGATAAAAGAAACGGATAATAAGTTCAAGATCTCCGAAAATGAACCGATTAACTGTAAGATTACCTAAGCCCTACAATATGATGGAGTCGGTTAACGCTAACAGCTGATTTCTACTTTATTAATAGGTTAAGTCTAAACCATTTCCAAATGGAAATTCTTATATATTCAGGAGAGTGGTATATTTGGTTAAATTAAATATAACGTGATTTCATACAAAAGCTGTTTTTTAGTCATGTGGCTTAGGTTTGTGTATTGTATATTATTAGGTTAAACTTTTATGGTTCCATTATATTTATTATTAAATAAAAAATTATAATTTTTAAGCTCTTTCAATAAATAATATTATATTGAATTTTTTATATTGATAATAATCAATACATTGTTATTCCAATTTTTAAATTGAAAGGTTATACTATCGAAAAAATGTGACTATAATAATATTTATTACATCTTGTGTATGTCTGAGTGTGTGTGTGTGTGTGTGTGTGTGTGTGTGTGTGTGTGTGTGTGCGCGCGCGCGTGTGTGTGTGGTGTGTGTGTGTGTGTGTGTGTGCGTGTGTGTGTGTGGTGTGTGTGTGTGTGTGTGTGTGTGTGTGTTTGTGTTTGTGTGTGTGTGTGTTTTTTTGTTGTGTGTGAGTGTGTGTGTGTGTTAAATATATTTTTAATTGTACTAACCTATATCCTGCCTCATGGTTTGGAGATAATTAATTTGTACTAATAATATTCATTAAAGTTTATCTCTGCAATTAATTTATATAAAAAATTAAATTCATTTAACACAGCATAATTTACTTTAGGTTTCGTGTTTTATTGTAGTTCTTTATAAATAAAAATCCTAAATTAAAAAAAAAAAATCAAATTCTATAATTTTTGTAAACTGTTAAGCTATCAGAAATTTAACACTTTACCTACAAATATATTTACAGATTAGATTAATCTTTTATCGCGCAGTCTAAAAAATAAAGCTATTTATTGAATGGCTCTGGTTATGTCCTAATTAGTTATTGAAATTATAACAAACAAGTTTAACTGATTAAGTCTATTAGTCTAAGCTCAATCAACCTAAACAAAGGTTAAGTTTGTCGTACAAAACAACTTCGCCATTCCAACACTTTCTCTAAATTTTATTATAGTTTTTTATAGATAATTTTGTAAAAAAACTATTTAAAATTTATTTTTTAGTCACAACAAATTATCTTTCTGTCTATCTATCCCTACCGAGTAGCTCTGAAGGTTTTCGAAATAATATCACAGCTAAAATAGGTTAGCGCCAATCGCAAGATTAATCCTTACTTAGAGGTTACGGTGAAGATATGTTTAAATAATTTACATAAGAAATTTCGGAAATAATAAGAAGTATCGCATGTTTGATTAAATTTTGTGATAACGTATGACTACCTGCAGCACCGGTTTGTATTACTCATAGTGTATGCTACTTCCTGTACTGTACATTAACAGCAGTAAGTTAATTTATATAATATATATATATATATATATATATATATATATATATATATATATAATCATATTTCTTCTTAACACGCTAATTATAGTTGTCTAATTTACTTAATTCGTTAGTTGAACTATATTATTACTTATGTTGTTTTAAAAGGGCCTATTTAATAAATGTTACACTTTCAGTAACGTTATAGTGTTCCTAATGCGCTTTTTTTAAAGAAACTCATGTACTACAAAATTATTATACGTGTTGATTCACAATGTGTATTGTAAATTAATGACAACACGCATTTTAAGTCTGGCTCAATTCTATGAAAATATCGATAAGCTATATCTTCAAGGTTTTTGTGTAATCACCATGCCCTGAGAAATAAGGAAGCTATTCCACAAGCCACGCTGTCACACATCTGAAGTAGATCTAGTCTATCTGTTTTTATAAATAGGCGCATATTTTTTTAAATTTATAATTTAAAGATACTTCTTGTTCTTTTTTTTAATTAAAAAAAATATTGTTTGTGAAGTTTATGTTTGAAGTACAACAGAATAAACAAGTTCTATTCTTACTGAGAGCTATGGGCAGTTGTACAGTGTACCTACTTCATTGAATAATCTTGTGCTCTCTCAAGTGCTCGTTAACAAGTCAACTCTATTGTTTTATGTTGTGTGTGTTTCGCCTTTGTAAGAGCGTTCGTTGTTAATTCTCGATTATTATCTAAATTTATACAAAAGACTTTTTAGAATAACAAAAATGTTCTGAAGAATATACCATATATTTACAGTAGCAATTCATTTTATTTTTAATGTATTACGTTTGTTTTCTGTCATTCCTATATTTTTTATATTCTTATCTAAGCGCTTAAATGAAGATGTCTAGAAACGCGTCATTAGTTATTAAGTTAACAGCTCTGGGAAAGCCAGAAAAAGAAGGCAAATAAATGCGGCGATTATATTAGCTGTAAGTATGAAAATATTAGTTTCAATTCTATTAAATGTTATAAACTTTGGTTAATGGGTGACATCATACAGTTGAATTTAGTGAGTTGTACGTTTTGAAAGAGTCGGTTGCTCTGGATCATTACGACCTCTCAACCGACTCTGCACAATGAATTTTGAAAAGAACTATCTATTGCCCAGCATATCCACTACCACCATAACACCTTCCTCTTCTCTTAAGGTCATAATTGGAATGGCTATGGTGGGCTCTCATGATCCCGTGGTACAAGTATGGTTAAGTTCCCTAAAAGAGATTCAACCTATAAGGCCTTGACCGGTCACCGGTTCGTCGATTGTCCCACATGGACAGCGTCCTTCAGCATTGGCTCTCCTTCGTGTGACACTGGGTTTGTGTCAAAATCCAGTTTGCCTGGTCTTCCGTGACCCACACCGACTCCGCTACCTTCATTCATGCTCAGGACAATCAACCAGATTTTGATCATATCCACTCATCTCTCTCTATCTCGGCCTAAAGTCTCCCTCCTAGTTCTTTAAAAATTTTAAAACTGTTTTAATAAAAACCCGCCCTGATGAAATCTTCACCCCTTTAAACTCCCTACAATCTCCTCCATTATTACAGCCCCCTAGAGCAATCAAATAGTACACGCACTCCAGTCTCACTTACTCCACATCCACCCACTTCACTATCTGCACATCCAAACCTTCTTAGGCTGGCTAGAAGAACCATACCCACTTACAAACTGAGTCACATAGTAGTTACGGCTAAACCACACATCTTTTATTTTCGTTGAAACTGAACCCCATCAAAGAAACGTCTCCCTCCCTTTTACCGATTTCTCCCCTTTCTCCTGCCGTTCCCTCATCACAACATCCCTACCTATTATCTTTATTCCTTCTTTTATGTAACTCTTTCCTTCCGGTTAAAAAAAACTATCCCTCTTTACTGAACTCACTATAATCCTTCTTTTAATTTCAAGTCAAGCGGAATTACACCACATATTACACACGCAGCATCATTGGAAAGTGTCCTATATCTTTTGATCATCGCCAACAGCACCCTTTTCTGACTACTCAACAACTTCTAACATCAATCGCACTCATAGTCATAACAACTACCACAATCATACTCCACGATAGCTACAAATAACCCATAATACAACTTTCTAATTCTCACTCCACGTTCATACCTCAAACAATACCCAGCCCTATCCTCATTCTTTACCATGCCCTATTAGTACTTGCCCTAGTAGTGACATGCCCTAATAGTAATTTCAGTCACAAGTAAAACATAATGCAACAGATTTGAGTTTTATTCTGCTTAATCAATGTAAGATCAAATGAACCTTAACAAGTTACTTAGAGAATTGACAGAGTTGAGTTGAAATGGTCTCAGGACATTTGCTGAGAGAATGATCTGGCTATGAACGTATTTCAATTACCTCTGGCCTCGGTCATTTAGCTACATCACATGGATACTATGACCTTGTTATTGCAGGAGGTTAAATATTTTAGATTAAACTTTAACAACAGGAAGTACCCATTGTGAATTACCTACACGCCAAAACAATCCCCAAGAGAATAGACTATTGGGAAGCAATAAAATGTATTTTCTCTCGGTTTATGAACTTAAAATTAGGTAACTTCTCTTTTAAAATTTTATAGTTTTACTGAGTGAGCTGACAATATTTGATGAGTTAAAAAACTAGCTCGTTGTTTCACCGAGACGAAAGAAGTTTTATAATAATGGTATTACAAAAATTAAAACAAAGCTTTATCCCTTCTAATACCTCTACATATACCTCTAATACACCTTCTTTGTTACCTCTACGAAATATACCTCTTGTTTAACTGATATAAATAATTTTTAAAACATGTTTATTTCTAGTTTCAAAATTTAACAATAAAATAAATATGGTGCCCCCAACCCTAAGCAGTCCAGATAGGTATAATTAATTTTATTACACTTACTTATTACACTTTTGCTATTACTTGCGACCAGACGTTTTCTTCAGCTTCGACGAGTGTAAGTTAACAATTTAAAAAAAAGTCTGGTCGCAAGTAATAGCAAAAGTGTAATAAGTAATTAACAACCAGCTCGTCATGAACAGTAACAAGATTTCGATATATTAATTAAAACAACCTCTCACCACAATTCAACAAATTTTATTTTAACCTTATGTACATTTCGACTACAAAGTAATCATCTTCAGAAGTATTTTTACAAATAACTGATTTTGATATTTAATAAATATATTTATTTTTTATATAATATTGTCAATACAGCCTTTCTCCTAGATTTAACTGGGATGTTTTGTATTGGAACGAAGACAATAAGGCTTTGTCTCGCCACCGAGATTGTGCTGAAATATGTGACCTGAATAAAAATAATTACTGGGAAAAACACTCGAGCAGGTTCGGGATGAAATATTTTCAGATTTCATAATCACATCCCCTTAGGTCATACCAATAATAAAGTGGAAGCTTTAGGGGGTCTAGTAATTAATTTTTAATTCTTCAATACCAATTTTATCAAAGATTAAATAATTTAGTACCTGTTATCGTTTTTGTGGTATTTATGCTTCAACTAACAAATGATGGTTTTGTATTTTCTGGGAGAGGGTAGCATTGACCCCAAAATTGTAGGAATTTATAGGTACTTTTTTGTCATGTTTGTGTATAATTATCTTTACTGCACCTGTAAGTGATACTGGGGATTGGAGAGTTAGTTTGTTTAATTTTCAGTTGCAAACACCAAGCTTAATAATGGTTTCGACTAATCATCCAAGACATTTTTACAACAAAACAACGCTTGACCTACGTGTTAAAGTATTTAGTATTTAAATGCGTTTAGTTGACCACCACTAATTATAGACAATAACAAAATTTCCTTAAATATCCTTTAATTTGCTCTAAGTGACCATTATAAAGTGAAATTCTCTTCAGGAACTACAAATTCGTATTATTTTACAAGCATATAAATATTAAATATAAATATTTTTCAAGCATATAAATATTAAATATAAATATTTTTCAAGCATATAAATATTAAATATAAATATTTTTCAAGCATATAAATATTAAATATAAATATTTTTCAAGCATATAAATATTAAATATAAATATTTTTCAAGCATATAAATATTAAATATAAATATTTTTCAAGTTTATAAATTCAACTATATAAGACGAAAACCAAATATAATTTTAAAAAACTGACCATAAATTTTTAAAATAAAAATCAAATCACCACAAATTAAAAAAATCCAGACGAAATTTACCATAATTTGGTCGAGATTAACAAGATATATTTAAAAATCTTAGACGTAAAGTAGTAAAATACTTACTTAATATAAATTTAACTCCAATAAAGTGTAATAAAATGGATATTATTTTCTCTTATTTGGTTCCCAGTGTCAAAAAAGTGTTTTAAAAACCTTAAGTAGGTAATATTTACTTTTTCCGCGTTTAGAAATTATGCAAGTATATAATTAGAGACTAAGGAAAGATTTAATAGGTTCTGATAGACTTATCTTTCGTTCGTTTTGAGCAGAGTTTAAATTGGTTCATCTAGGTAACATTTCCTACAAAATACCAAAGAGTATTTGTCATATGAATGAGTTTTCTATTAGAAACAATCATAAACAGCTTCACATCCGAAGCCCAATCTTCTCTCAATGATATATCTTGGAATTTCTATTACTTTTGTTGCATTTTATAACTGCAGAAATTAACAAACTTAATTATTAAAGACACTTAGGAAATTGATTGTAAATTTGTAGCGTTGCAAAAGGCTTTCGAGATAGTGAATCGGAACAAATCTAATTGACTAGCAACAGAACTGTTGATACGATTTTAACGAATCAAAATCAGTTAAACTAAACAAACTACTACTAGAGGAGGTAAAATCATGACATATAGTATATAAGGATGAACCACCTATTGCCAGTATTGAATGGCTTTTTAGGAGGTTTAGTGGTGACCCTTTGTAATGATAGAAGAGTTATATAAAGAGGAAGAAATAAATTCCCACGATTTGCAGATGATTTTGCATTCTCAAGAAATCAAATGATTAACAAGATGACATATGAAAGTAAATGACCGTAGAGCTACTTAAATAAAATGGAAGAAAGTACAGACGTTTAGAAAAAAATGAGTGTTTGTGTAAAGTACTGTACTCACTTAACTGAGCCTTGACGTTGTCTCACTAGATTATAAAGACATAAAATTCCTAGCTTACCCGTATATGTAAACCATAGCATTCATTCAAACATTATTTGTGGCATGCAATCTTTTCAGCACACGTTTAAAGAGATTTTAATGCTTGCAGAAGCTCGTAGAAACAATGTCTGTATTCATAACATAAATTGTTTAAGAGTAGAAATATATTTGAAACATAATATAATTATTTTGAAAAAAATTATTTTTGCAACAAAAATAAAGAGTTTATTAACAGCAACCTCTTTTCTAGTATTGAACTCGCGTTAATAACTGAAAGATTATTACAAAGCCTCCCTCTCTCTCCCTCCATCTTTCTCTCCGTTTCCCTGCCTATACTATATATATATATATATATATATATATATATATATATATATATATATGAATATATATATAATAAATATGAATTGTTTAATATTCCTGATGATGTTGGTACTGTTAGCCAACGAAAAGCTTTGAATTGTAAATTCAATTATAATTCTTGTATTTGTATTTTGACTTAGTTCTTTATTAATACACAAGAATACATACTGCGATATTTTATATATGTATGTATACAGCCAACGATATATAAGTTACGTATATTAATAATATTTTACAGCCGACTTTAAAATAAAATTTTTCCAGTGAAAGATCGAAAGTAAGTGGGTATTTCTGGTTTTAGAAAGTGATCAGCTCGCTTAGAAAGAGTTTTTTAGCAATAAATAATCAAACCAGAAGAAAACCTATTATGAAATATATTCGGAACGTAGAAAGATATATTTATACATCGTAAGAGCGTTGAAAATGAGTATTAAACAAAAATTAAAATAATATGTAAAATTAAGATATCTACTACCTTAGTCTACGTTAACAATGTAGTTATTATTTATTTTTCGCATTTATTAACACACATTGTAGGCTTATTAATACACATTGGTGTTATGATTTCGTACTGAAGAGTGCTTTAAACGAGTAGTCTAATAGAAATTTACAGGGGAAGATCATACTGACCAATAGTTTAAGAATTAGTTTTAGGAAGAAATTCATATTATTTGATTAAATAAAATTAACGACTTAATAATAAAACTAATAAAAAAGAACCACATCTCAACACTCTAGAACAATATGAAATTTACAGACACACAAAAACACAAAGTACAAACATATTAAACGAACAAACACAATACAAATCACACATACTCTTTGATACTATCGAAAACCTACATTTAAAACCGTCACCGCTTAACCCAACATCTCCAACCAAAAAACACTGATGAAGATCACCACATAGGGATCAGAAACGTTCTGTCTCAGTAACTGTTAATATATTTACTAAATTTAAAGTTCGGATAGTCATAAACTATTGTTTAAGTGATTAATAAAACTAATCGTTAGCGAAATTACAGTTTATGTAAATTTATCAAAAGCGATACACAGATAAAACGTTTCCGATAGCACTAAGCGATCATCAGTGTATTGGTTGTCCTCTATAATGCGTTGTTATTAAAAAAGATCGTGTACATGATGATAGCATGTAATACTAACAACAGATTACGATACAACACAGGCCTAAAATCAACCAACAAGAGAAACTCTAAGCACAAACTAAACTGTGCAGACAGTAATATCCTGTACTCCACAAACAGGTTGTAGCTTTTAGAAAAGGTGTAAACAACACTGATATTATTAAACAAAATTTTATTAAATATGACATTGAGTCATCATTTGGTAACCACTTGATAGAAACATGCTACACGTACACATCAACCGTAACCTAGATATTATCAGCGTCACCAAAGAAAGATCACAAAGAAACACAGTAGAATAATAAGAAATTTAACCAAAAAACAAAAACGAATGCAATACGTTTTCCAGAATATAAAAATCCTGACGTCTGGATTAAAAGCGCTTTCCAACGGGTAATCTAGATACTGAAGAAAATCACTTAGTGAGATCAAAACAGTTTTATCTTGGTAAGGTTTTCAAAATTTTACTTATATTATAGACTCGGATTATCGTTAATTTGCAAAGTTCAAACGCAAATATTTTGCAGATCATCATAGACATTAAAAGTATGATTATATAATGACAATAAAAGTTTAACAATTAAATATCTGAGTTGATTATCTTCCTGCATTAGGTTTACAATTGTTTCAAGGGAAAAACATGTAGGGCCTATACAAGTATCCAAACTTTCCAGCCCAGCGGGAAAAACCAGTTCAGTGGAACAAAGTAAAAATCACTTTAAAACAACCACTAAAAAGTCTTGGTATGGTGGATTTATATCTGGAATGGGTTGCAAGCTCTTCAATGGAACTCATGTGGTTCATCTGAATGAAAAGCTCTTGTGAGTTATAACGTCGAACTTTCCAAGCAATGGAGTTATAACTTGTTTTTGACGAGGGGTAATTCAACTTGTATCTCGTGTAAAAGATTTCAGCTGGGCGCTCTAACTTCCGTCACTACAAACCGGTATGCCGGCTTGTGCCGTTTTTGCACAATGCAGTTACAAAGGTGTTACCAGACGTTATTTGCGAGAGGAGAGTTGAACGGTTTTTGTGAACGGAGTTCTAACTTGTATAAACGAAACCATTACTAGGGAATTAAATGCTTCCATGAAAGATGAATATCTAGGAAGTGTAATAGTGCTTCAAATAGAACCGAAAAATGAATGACAATGTAATGGAGGCCAGCGTCTACTTTCCTTGCCTTATTCTTACATTTTCAAAAAAAAATAATAAACTGATAAATTTGTAAATTCCAATTGAATTGTTCATTTGATCAAAGTATAAATATTTCTGTTTTTACAGGTAGTGAATATAATTCAATTGGTTTCAGTTAGGTAAATTAAATATAAGTGGAAACTATTTTTGTTACAAGTATTTTAACTATTTTAATATTGTTTGAACGGGATTTAGATATTTAAAAATATTTCAAGCTTTTAAAAACTGTTGAATTTCAAGTTATAATTCTGATTGTTACAATTAGGTTTGAGGAAAAGTTAAAAAGTAGGTAAAACCTGTCTTACGTAGCAGAAAGTTCGCAGAAATGAATCGATCTATTACGAGCAACATTGTTGCGTCAGAGCTTGTACCTGTTTTTTATACTTAGCTAGGCTAAATTTTAATTACAAGAATATTGTTGTCTTGTTCCTATGTGTATTACTGTCACTTATATGTTTTTATTTTTAGATTTTTAGATTTTAAAATTCATATTGACACGTTTTTCTTTTGTTCAATTAAATTTCATTTAATGAGTTTCGACTACTTTTTATAAGCTAATTGTTAATTGCAGTCTATTATTTTAAAGAGTTAAAAAAATTTCGAGCCTGATTTTTCATTTTTCAATTTTTATTTTTCAATTTCAATTTTTGCATGTTATAAAGGAAATTTTAGGTTACACTCGAAGAAAGTACAGTAAAGAGAAATTTACAATCTGTTGGACCTGTGATCGAGTCACAGATCAAGAGAATTATCCTTGAAAACGCCGTTTTCAATCAAATGCGCCTCGGAACACTAATATTAATGCGTCTATTGGAAACTCAACAGTGTTTTTGTTAGTTAATATTTTTACGTACAAAAAATATTTTACATGTTACACGTGCCTTGTTACATGGAGTAAAAAGTAACTGTAACATAAACACGATTTAACGAGAAGCCAACATAGTGTACAGTCACATATAAAATTATATTTTAGATAAATCTTAAATGTTTCTAATTATCAGGTTGTTATCCCTTGTACTAATACAATATTTAACAACAATTGAAAATTAGTTATAAAATATATTTTATTAATTAAAAAAACTAGCAAAATTTCATACAAATATTGTGAATACTTATAATTGAAATAACATAAATATTGAAAATGTTCGTTATAATATAAAAATAAAAATAAATAGTTAGATATAGGTGTTGGATTTAAGTATTAAGTATAGTTCATTTACACTGAACTATTTTGTTAAAAAGGATTTCATTTAAAAAAAAAATAAACATTACAATCTAAAATTCTGTTACAATTTAAAACAAAACAATTATTAAATTAATATGAGTTTAATATAGAATGCATCATTACTGTAATATTTTAGCAGTTGTAAAAAACTGTAATACAGAATCAATATAAAGTAGAGTTTAAATTATTACTCAGGTTTTTAGAGCGAAAGATTAAAATAATAATAATGAATCGTATTAAAAATAGCAGGCTTATACATTAACATAAAATTTGTTGAGTAAAAATATTATGAATACAAAATATTAAATATGACATTTTTAAGATGACAATACGGTTTCATTTCATAAACTTGATTACTAAACAAAGGAATGCTCTTATATATATAGAATTGCATACCTGAATAGAGCCGATGCTAGTTGCTCCAGGTCTCAGTTGGAATGACGTATATACACAAGTGGGAGGGTGGGGGGAGGCAAGGAGGAGAAGGCTTTGTTGGGACGTTTTGTTTTGGCGGCCTCCAGCAACAGACACTGAATTGAGCCGAGGATTAGCAGTGGTTTATTAAAATATACAAATTTATATCTTAGTTTGTATTACTTTCAGAAATGTAGTAATTGGATTTTTGCAATTAAAAACAACTCTTACAGACCTCTGGTGGCGAAGAAAGAATACAAAAGCTCTCTGTATACATGGGTTTTTCCTGGTTATGGCAAAACTAAAATTGTTTTGTAAAAAAGTAATTGTAATTTATTTTATTTTAAACATACATAGCTAGTGTAACAAGAGGAGTTTATTAATTAAAATCATCCATATTACAGAAAAATCACATTTAGAAAAATTAAACAACTTATTTTCAGGTAGAAATCACGTATGCTTTATAACATATAAAACACTATTAAGACAAATAAAGAAAAAATTTTATGAATTAAAAAAAAAAATTAATGAAAATTACGAAGAACAGAAAAAAATAAATTTAAATGTTTGAAATAGTTTGAAATTTATTTCCTTTTCTCATTTTTCGAATAATAATTAGAAAACTAAATTGTAAAGCTAGTTTTTTTTAATGAGGATTGTTTTACATTTTTTTCAGTTAGTGAGGACAAATGTTTTTCAATTGGATTCTAATATCAGCTCCACTTTTTAAATTAGTTATTAAAAATTTAGTCAAAAACATAGAAGAGTAATTCATATGCAGAAGCCTAGGTAGAATTGAAATAAGTATTGCTTGATTAGGGAGATGGGGTATGGAAAAATCGGCATTGGGCGTGTTTGTACTCTTTACAGGCTTACTTTGTGTTGAATTTATAGAAAAATGTTTATAAATCTTACTTGTAGAAATAGTTATTTTAAAGTACAGACGGAAAATAAATTGCATAAGGGGATATGCTGCTCCGGTAGGAGAGGTGACGTTTTTGAAATAAATACTTTATATTTCAGAGGATACAATAAATTTAAAATCTGTAATTATTGTTTCTTCTGGAATAACATTATAGATTGATATAAAATGGATATAAGTAAGAAATGGTGATAATATTCCGAGTAAATGGGGGATTACTATTTTTATAAACAAGCCTGTAATGATACACAAAATTTCATTTTTTAAAAATCTTTTCCAGGAAAATCTGTACTTTAATTCACATGCTTATTAAACTCACGCATGCGCACGTTATACCGTTTACTATACAGGGAATCTAATCCAATATTTAAAGACGTTTTGGCAAGTGGTAAGTGATTGATTATACAAAAGGAAATTAACCAGTAGGCCTTAACCTATTTTTGTCGCCTCTAACTCTAAATAATTATACATTAACAGACTTCATTAAATATTCATTATCAAGTCCTTAATGACAGGTTAGTCTATTGAAAACAATTCAAGAATTGGTTATTTTAATTTTGTAAATACATTTTTCATGAGTAAATCATTAGTTATGGGCAGTGTATGCAACAGTATTTTGTATACTTTAGCGCTATCTTTGAAGTGACATCAGAACTATTAATGTTTTCAGATGGACCTTAGTGAAGAGGAATTTAACCAGATAGCAGCAGTGTTGAATAGGGATGTCGGCTTACGAACAAATGAACTGGAACGGGTAAAGTAAGTAAACAGTGATATGAATTATGAGTTGAGAACATGCTTAAATTACGATTTCTTTTGTACAATTTCCGTTCTAAAATACAGAAATATGGTTTAGCTATCACAGTTGAGATTTTATCGTCTAATAAGCTATAAAAAAAATTGAATCAGTTTTCTCGTAACTTAAAATATAGGCTAGTAAATTAGTGTTATTATTTATTTATATTCTAGGAGAAAGAAGTAAATATAAATATTGTGTCCCTGTTACTTATTTGTGCCATGGAACTATACAAAATGTATTAGCCTTAGGTCAAGATTTGTGTGTTAAATATTGCAGTGATATAAGAGGTCTTTCCTCCAGTAAGCCTATAAAGAATTTGCTCAAATTAAATTAAATAGGCTTGGTTCCTTTTGACAGAATATAATTTGGAGTTTTCATATTGTAAGAGTGCAATTTAAAGTTTTGATAACGGAGTTAATCCGAAACGTGTCAACGAAGAACGAAGCTTTAATGGTAGGAAAGACAGGAGAAGGGATTCAAATGTAGGCCTATACCAACATTCTTAACGGTAACAAAGGTGATTATACTCAAAATTATAATAGGCATATTTTAAACGTTTCTACAATATAGAAGAATTCCTACAAGAACTTTCCCACTATAAATATAAATCCCACATCTACAGTAGTCTATAATAAAGGCGTTTGGTGGATGCGTTAAAGATGAAATTAAAACCCAGAAATATCTTTACTAAAGTATCTTCATTTATTGAAGATTATTTATGTTTTTAATAATTTTATTGTATCAAACTTCAACTTGAGCTCTAGTTTACATTAGGCACTTTAACGTATAGGATATAGGAATGTGTAAAATCTGGTCGTCTATCTGGTAGTACTGACTTCAAATATTAAACGACAGTTTGCATTTAACATCAAAAATAATTGTTACAATTGTCAGGATTATACATATTTTTGTATAATAGTTGTATATATGTTTATTCATAGATATTAACTTATATAGATAGAGTGAATTTTTAGAAGAATATAATAATTCTTCTCTTTTCCCCTTTTTTCTCTTTCTCTTAAAGAAAATATGCAACAATAATCTTTAAAGTTATCAAGAACAAAGAGAAAGACGGAGATAGATAAATAGATAGATAGATAGATAGATAGATAGATAGATAGATAGAGAGGGAGAGAGAGAGAGAGAGAGAGAGAGAGAGAGAGAGAGAGAGAGAGGAAAGAGAGAGGGGGAAGAGAGAGAGTGAGTGAGTGATGCTTTTACAATAGTTAGTAAAATATATTAAAATATTCTAGTATTATTTTCAACATACTTTCTCCAATAATATAAATATTTCATGAAATAAAACAGATTTGGGTTTAACGAACTGTGAGAACTAAAGTTCTCATTTTATACGTTATTAATATTTATGAATATAAAATATAGATACCTGTAGGGAGTTTTTGAATAGAACCGGCATTACATAAATAAATATCTTGCAAAATATTTTATGTTTTCAATTTTTTGTTTAAACAAGCGCTGTACACAATAAATTATTAAAGTATATGCTTGAAGAATAAAGTGTATTAAATAAGGGGAAAATAATAATATTCAAAACAATTAATCTCCTTGAGAAGTTAGAGTGTTGTCTGAAATCCCCGTCGCAAAATAGAAATACACCATAATCCTTGGAGACCTCTTGACATCGATATCTATCTAACTCCTTACAATTTTCAACTTCAAGGCAAGCATAGTAAAAAAAACTGCTTATTCGGAAACCAGATGTCTCCAAAACTTCCATGTAACAGTTATTTTTATAAATCCAATCAATTTTCATTTTATAATTACTCTTAAAATTCAACAAATTTATTTCTTTCATCTATGTTAATTGTTTTATCGAAATTTTAACATTTCATTATAATGTTTGATTATGATTATGGAATAAATATGTATTCAGCGGTAAAAACATTTTAATAACTTTATTTACAATTCCGGGTGACAAGTGGACGGAATCCTTTTACGCTGGTTGAGGGCTGGTCCCTGCAGGGAAGCGACCCAGGCGATCCCATACTCTTCCCAGTACTAGGGGATCATTACAGTAGAATCTCGATAAGTCGGACTCCGTAAGCTCGGTCCTCCGGATAACCCGGAAACATTTTGACGTAGAATAAAAAACAATAAATAAGAAATAATAAAAATCAAATTATTACATAAAATAGCCTAAGCAAAATAATGAACGTCATGTTTTTGTGCTTCCTTTGCTACGGGATCGCACAGCACGAAAGCGGGTCGCAAAATTAAAACAATCAAAATTTACAGATATGTTTGCCATGAACTAAATCGCAGTGTAGTTTAACTGTATATACCATATGTAGGTTCATATACTGCACATACTCTTCTTTGTTTGATAAATATAAACTAGTTTTTCTGTAAGTACAATGTCTTCTTTTAATTTTTCTTTAGTGTCCGGCTAACTTGGGTCTTAAAACCCCCAGACGGGCCACGGTCACAGTTAGACCGTATTATCGAGGTTCTGGTTGTAAATAACTGAATCTATTCTTCCTTTTCTCTTTCTTGTAATAATATGTAACGCTTAAATACATTTTTATGTCTCTAATAGAGAGTAGGTCTATGTCCAACACTCGACTCTGCATAATATCTCCCCTATATCCTCTTCCAAGATGTGTTTTGTCCTTACTTTAGTACTTCATTATTTTAACAATAATTTCCCATTTATTGTAGATGATAACAACCCTAATGGCCAGTTGCCTTGAAAATACAAAAAAAGGGAAAGAATAGTAATAATTTGCACTAATTTGAAAATAAATTATAATTATATTTTTATAAAAGAAAAAGCTGCGTAAATTAAAATAAAAAATAATCTCATTTAAAACCTGTAAAGCCAAATTTAAGCCTGTATGTTATGAAGTATATATTGACCCTACATGAATAACCTTCTAAAAAAACAATAACAGAATACTATTATCTCTTATTATCAATGTAATGGCCTGGCAATAGACATTAGCGGACAAATCTGCAGCAACTTAACGGATTCGAAAAATCTTGGAGAAATTTATACTTCAATATATCCTGATTTACTCCCTATTTTCGAGCACTTTAGTTATTGTGAAATGAACCGGAATACGAACTCATAACCAAATACTTAAATTAAATACTGTGTTTTCGTTATAGTTTCTGTATTTAGAGTTTAATACGTATTAAAAAAAATGATAAATATTTCTCAGCGGTAAATTGTTACAGACAGCCATAAAATAATTATCAAAAATCAAAAAGCTATATAGACTATAACACAAACGAATTTCTAAAAATAAAAATTTTATTTATAATTTGGTTAAATAATTAAAATGCGTTTCAGATTGTGATGATCTTACAAAAACAGCTAATTGCTCTAGCTAAGGTGATAGAAAATGTATAAAGTAATGGCAAAATATAAAATTATTTAATTTTTTTAAAATTCAGATAGTAATATTTTTTTAAAATAAATACACGTTATTAAATAATACTTTAAAAGCGTATGTATAATAGTCAAGTAATATGAATATGACGTCTTTAGTGTAGTAATAAATAAAAAGCCTCAATGAGATAACACAAGACAAGCTTACAACTAGTTAATTTAATATTCCATCAACGTTTCGGGTATTGACAGTGAATTAAGAATAAAAAATTACTCTCATTAAAGAAAAAAATTGTAACTAATAACATTTTTTTAAATTTTTTAGAAAATAAATAAGACAATAAAGTGTATTTTTTGTGATAGAAATTATTTAGGTCTTATTAATGGTCATAGATTAAATTGTAAGTTGATGGATTGTCGGCTGAAATATTAAATTAACTATTTGTACAGTTCCTATCACGTGCCGTTTATGAGTGACGTTATTATTGATTGAAATTTATATTTTTCAAAAACATTTGAAAAATCATGAGGGTTTTTTAAACATAAAACTGCATAGAACTAATTTGAAATGTGCGTTTTTTTCAAATTCTGTAGACAGGAATTACCAAGAATAATTTTACAACTTTTGACCAGAAACATTTTTGAATAACCTATTTTCATTTCAACCTATTTTTGTGAGTATAAACAGATCTTCTATACTAGTTATTAATGCAAGCATAGGGCAAGCAACTGCTAGCAATATGGGATTTATTAGTGCGTACATTTCTTGCCAAGTCATAAATCTTTATTTAAAACCAACTTGACCCTGATTAGATACGTTCTTGGAAAATAAGGCAGTTATATATAGTCTACATACAAACAGAAATGTTGTACTTAAAGAGAAAATAATTTCAAAAAACCTATGGAAAAACTTTTCAGTGAGAGTTTTTCTTATAACTTTTATGATTAAAAATGTGAATAAAAATAAGTTTTAAAAAATGCCATATAAAAAACTATTTCATTTTAAAAATATGTTTTTATATTTTTGTATATAAAATCAGAAGTTTTAGAATTTTTGTAATTAAAAGAAAAAATTTAATCAGTTATGAGTAAAAATAATTGGTTTAAAAAACTGGACATGAAATATTATATATATTTGGCCATAGCCTAGTAGTTATATAATATTTATTTCAAAGACTAAACAAATGTTAACAAATTGAGTAGTAATTTATAGATGAGATTTGTTAGTTTTTAAAAACTATTTTAAGAATTTTTATTTTCGCCAAGTTTTATTAAAAAGCCTTGAGCTGCTGGAAATCTCCCAGTTTTCATGTTTTTATGCCCACTAATGTTTTTATTTTAATTTGAACGAAATCGACGTCAACACTTTTTAAACAATAAAATAATTATTTTTTTAAAATGTAATTATTACATAGAAGTTTACATAATTTTTGTAAAATAAAAGTTTTTTATCTATCAATATCGCAAAATCTTTTTTAATGGTAATCTAAAATTTTTTACAGCATTAAAATGCAGGATTAAAATTAATAAAAAACAAAATTATTGTTACCGTAAGTACACCAAAAACTACTACTGGCCGATGATGTGCCTAATTGTTAGAATATTTTTAATTAGAAAGTTAGTTATCTTAGCGAAAGATTTGAACGCGTAAATAAAATGAAATTTTCCTATAGTTTAAAACAATTTTTCATAAAGAGTTATGAGTAGACCATTTTCTTATTTATATAAACTATTATAACCTTCTTTTGTCTATATAAAGTAGTACGGTACTAACAATGTTTATTAAAGTGCAGCTGTTTGTATGCAATGATGCTTCTAGTAAGTTGTTGTTCTACGCCCCTGGGTATAAATTCGAAATCCATGTTACACACGGTTGTTATTTTCTACATATATGAATATAAATTGTTTACCTACCGAGCAAAAATAATAGACGTATGATATAACCGTCAAGGTCATTCGAATAGGCATAGACGTCGACAGCTGTCTTTCTATCAAGCTTTCCTTTTCTTTGGTTCTGTTAGGGAATAATAATTTGGAACAACTAATTAGAGAGAGCATCTCCGTTCTAAAGTTGTTTCAACGAAATAGATAAGATTTCTATAGCCATTTAAACCCGTTCCATTCGATCATTGCTAAGAATAACCATTGTGACAACTTATGAATACGAATTGTTGTATTTAAGCATTTATTTAAATAATTGCCTAAGCTCTTAGTGCATCGCTAGTTATGTAAGATTCAGTGTTAAATCAGATTCTGCATCATTGCCATTAGTAATCATACCCTTTATGTTGGGACTGAAAGAAGATATTTCATATGTCTTATATGCGAGCTTTTATCCGTTAGTTTTAGGTTAATATGAAGTATTATAGTCGAAGAGTTTAATATTATTGTTATTTACAATAATGGCGGAAGGGTACAAGAACTATGGTTGTATGCCGTAAGTAGTGGCACCAACATTTTTGGGGGATTTGATTAGATATTTAAAATTTTGTAATCACTATAAAATTTGATTTTGTGTAAAATTTTATACTTTCTGACTTTCTAATGTAATTCCTTCCCAAATCCATCAGGCAAAGAACGTAAGTGTAATGGGACCTACCACATTTTGAAGGATAATATAAAACGTTAATGACTTGGGAGGGGTGTTAACGAATTTTATGGGGGTATGTGCCAGAGCCTTTAGGGGGATTGCTACCTCTGTAATAATCATCTGACTATTTCCCCATCTCATGTTTAATAACACAATTCATAATGTGTTACTTTTCCCACCATAAATATGTTAGCGTACATATTTATTTAAGTAAAACGTACTCAAGTTAATTTTGGGTACTTTTTCCGTGTGAGCCTTCACAATGCAAGAACTCAATTTTCAAAATGAATTGTATTTGTTTAATGTCACTAGGACAATTATTTCAAAAATTCTTCTGGCTTCCTAAATTTAAATATTTTACCAAAATTAGTAGCAAATGAGATATGGTCGTTGTAAACAATATGTTTTCCAAATTTATATTTTAACAAAAATGATACTAGTTTTTTGTCAACTTGGGCGGATACTGGCTGTAACTTAGAGGATCATAACTAATGAATAGGTTTTCAAAAAAAAAAAATGTATGTGTTGCACGTTAAATATAAAATATTGAAATTTTCTACTCCGGAGATAAAAGATTAAAAGATGAAGCATCTAACCTATGAAGATTAACGTGATGGTCTTTTGACTAAAATATCACGTAATAGCCTTTTACTGCTAATTTATAACTGTTTTGTGAACTGTTGACGCAATATTGAACACGATTTAAAGATTGTTTTCGTGTATTGTTCACGTCAGTGACATGCTATTGGATCACTCGCTGGCTTCTTTAAGCTGGCCCCATACTGGCTAACTTTAATCATACATATATGAAACATTGCCTATTTTCAATTACGTTGTTTATTAACAAAAACAAACGTATCCCCTTGCATCTCATTAAGATTAATGTACAGTCTAAATATAATCATATTGTAATCGAGCTACACTGTTAAGTTATCTCCAGTCGAATGCCCAAATAAGAATCCCCAAATTTACGCGTTATTATAAGGGCATTTATAATCACTTAATGCAAATAATGAATGACGAGGCTGAAGGGAACTTTTCGCTTGCGCCAGGAGGTACTGGAAAAACATTTCTTACAGGATTGATTCGGGGAACGGGTCGATCAAAAAATGACTTAGCCTGAGCTCTGTATGGCCATAGCCTTTGAAATGTTGAAAAATTAAACTTCTATGAAACGTATGCTTAGTTTTGTTCCTCATTTCTTATCCATGCAACCTCAATGTGCCGTAGCAAAGCGTGACAGGGTCCAGTTAGTATATTATAAATTGGTTTTGTATGTATTTACGCATATTATAAAATAATATGTAGGATAAAATATTTAAAAATGCAGTATAAGCCCAACTAAATGAGATTTATTGGAATTGTTGAACTCGTTAAATTCAAGTTTTGTAGCCCGACTCGAGAAAACTGAGCAATTAATTGAGGCACCGTTCCAAAAAGATTGTGCACCCCTGATCCAGAGACTAGTTCTCTTGTGGTATTATTTTATAATAAGAATAGTGTTGTTCAGTATTATGTCGGACGTATTCTTCTAATCTCAAATTTTAGGATATTACTTTAATCATGTTATTATTTAATTTTTTTAAAAATCCAGTTACCATTATGTAACCCACCGTCGAAAATGTAAAATACATTTTATTAGCTAATATAAATTGAAATTACTTTTGATTCTAATGTTTAAAATATAAAATGTGCTTAAAAACATAAAGTGAAAGTTTCCTTGTGTTTATATTAAATTGGTTTTTGCACTAACGGTCCTTTGTCTCTGTTCGTAAAGTAGTTATTTACGTGCATAATAATTACACATTTAGGTTTATTTAGCTGCTTCATTACGTAAACCCGTACGTGGCTCCTTGACGTCATCTTAAGTAGTAAAACTTAACTGTAAAATAGTGGATAACCTATGCGGTTACAATTGTTCTATTGTTGAGGCGCCTGTTATGCTTAGTGTACAGTTTAGTGCAGTGCACTTGGATCTATTTATGTTGTAACTATTTAATAAAATCTAAGTTTTATAATTTTTTACTTCAAAATGAATCAAAAGTTTTCCGTTTGTCATGAATTGAAAACCGTGATCATTCTTAAACATTGTTCACGAGGAGTCCTCGATACTAGGCCTTTATATTATTAATATTGCAATTAATAAAATAATTTTTATTTGGTTGAGTACCAGTTATATATATATATATATATATATATATATATATATATATATATATATATATATATATATATATATGTATATGTACGTATGAATGTATTGCGTTCAACAGGTAGCCGAAGAGATAAAGTTTTGGATATGCGTTTATTAATGAAAGTGAAAATATTATTTTATGCATCCTCTGTAAATAAAATTTAAAATATTAAGATGAATAGATTTTAAACAAAAAATTTTAAAATTTAGAAACACTGAATTTAGAATTTTTATGTTTGTAATCACATTATAAATGTTATTATTATTACTGTTATTAGAAAATATTATTAATACTAATTCCTAACATTAAATTATTATTTCTATGAGTAGTTAAATTTTCTTCTCCCAACCTATGGAAATTTGGAAAAGAATTCAAATAAAATGAAATGTTCGCATCCCATTTTATTTGAATGTTGATATGAATGAACGAAATTATTTGCCTAAATATTAACATCATACTATTATTCTGAAGGCTTAATAATTATAAACAAAAATATCTGAAGCCAATTGATCTAATGTCAATTCCTACTTAGGTCAATAAACAAACATTTTATTTTAGTTACTTTTTATTAAATAATTACAATTAATATAAATAAAATAACACATCCTATGCGTTAAAACAGTTTTCTACCACATAACCGATGGCATAAAATCAGTTGTTTTAAGACATAATATGGCATCACTTACTTTAAGGCAACTGGGACGAAATAAATATATCACATACCCTGCTCCTTTTCTGAAAAGTTTCTCTCTTATATAAAACTAATATTAATTCATTAAATTTAATTAACGATTGAAAATCTGTACAAGATATATATATATATATATATATATATATATATATATATATATATATATATATATAAAGAATGTGGACTAATAGAAGAAAATGAATAAATATTAAAATACATACAGAATTTAAAGTAATAATAAACCAATTATGTAAAATATTATTTGTAACCTTTAAAAGCGTAATAATATAGAATAAATTATAACCTTTATTTTTCGGATATTACCGAATTAATTATACAAATATTAAAAAACAAACTTGTAAATCATATTATATTTTATTACAATATAAATAATAATAATTTCGTTAGAATAACTAGTAGAACACTAAAATGAAAAGCATAAAAACATTATCTTTTTTTGAATATTAATTCTAATATAAGAAGCTTAATCAACGACAGTTAAAAAACAAATGTTCCATGTATTTATTTAGTTGGTAAGAATCGAGAAGACAGCCAAAATAATTTTGCAGATCACTTAAAGACCGTTTGTATGCCACTGTATTAAGTATATTCCACGAGACCTAAAGAAAAAAATATGACATCAGATTTTATGAACATCCTACAGATGTTGTAGGAACAAATCTTGTAGATTTTTTAGAGGTTTTGTGCTCTTAAAATAATTTTCTCCTATGTTTTACAGGAGTAATTTTTTTAATGATTTTTTACAAGCATATAAGAATGTACTGTACGTAATCCTGAAGACCTGCCATATTAAACTAAATGACCTTGCCAAGGTGATCCGGTCGTGTTGTGACATCATAGAGAAGTTTCTAACTTTTTAACATCAAGTTCATCTAATCTTGTTTGCTTACTTCATTAATTAGGCTTGATCGGGTGTTTTGAAGTCAAAGTTGTTTTAATGTAGTTTTCATATCATGAACTTTCAAACCAGTTGACCAATTTGAGCCCAATCGGTAGGAAATCTTTGACTTTCAGGCTGCGTGTTATTGACCGAATCTAAAAACCACTAAATTCTCTTTAAATACAACCAGCAAAAAGTGTCGTAATGAAAAATAAAAATGGCATCCAACTAGATTTTGAAGAATGATCTCTTGAAGTCAGAAATAAAGATAAATATATACCCCATTATTATTGAATCTATATACAAAGTTTTTATGGAACCTCGTTGAACAATTACAGCAATATTTGTTAAATATTTCCTTCAGTCTCAGATAGACATAGAGTCAAACTCAATTGAATATATTTTTTTAAATTCTTACAATTAAATTAAATGTTTCTCAATAATTAATTTTACTGAACATAATGTATAAGACACTCCAGTAATTCATAAAGTTTACGTTTTTCAGTAAAACTAAATGAAATTGCAGCGAAGGATATTCCAACGCGCTCATCAACAAATTCTTTGATCCCTCAGAGAGAATTCCCAACTGTAGAGCCTGCAAATAAAATTTATATGATTTATAAGGATTAATTCTGAAATTATATTATTTTGTGCGATAAACCAAATGATGTTATCATTAGCAGTACAAAAATATAATAACTAAGCTCAGCCTATAGAACTAAACCTAAATACTAAAATACTAATACATAAAACTATACTAATACTAGAAATTTAAGAACAACAACGTTAAAAAAGTAAAAATCAAAACTAAGTCAATTAAGATACACATGAGAAAAAATTAAGTTTTAATAATCATATTTATGTATCGTAAGAAGGCGATAACATGGCCTATAGCTGTGGCATCGTCCCTTAACACTACCTTTAAACGTCTTCAAATAACATCGGTCAATTCACATTCAAACAGAATATTCTTGCTCTGTAATTTTACCTTTACAGAACTGACGTAGTGGTATATACTCCTCTTGCCTCGACCATTCATGTGTTAACGAGTGAACGATACGGAGACAAGAAACCACTTCCTCTCTACAATTCGAAAGAATGGAAAACCTTCTTGAACGGAGGATATCCTTGATTCCCTCAGCTTGTATTGATTCATAGTTTCCTATTCATCATTCCAAGCGCAGAAATGTAATTACTGTACTTTAGTTTGCATACAAAATCAGATGCCATTACATGTTGCCCCTAAACACCGCCTATAAACGTCTTCAAATAGCATCGGCCAATTTACATTCAAACAGAATATTCTTGTTCTGTAATATTACCTCTACAGAATTGACGTAGCGCTGGATCCTCGTGTTGCCTCAACCATTCATGTGTTAACAACGAGTGACTGATATGAAGAGGAGAAACCAACACCTCTCTACAATTCGAACGAATGGAAAACCTTCTTGAACGTTGGGTACTCTTGATTCCCTCAACTTGCTTTCATTCACAGTTTGCTATTCATCATTCCAAGCGCAGAAAAATACGTGCTTTACTTTGCATACAAAATCATATGCACGTTGTATTGGAGGCATCTTATTTGTAGGTGATTTTGCCCCTTCATCGGTTTTTGTATTTCCGAGTGTTTCGCAGGAAACAGGTATCCAGTAAAATAATACCTTGATACCCCGTTTATTGAAACTCGTTTATTGACGCAAAAATGTCTTCAATTAAAACATCATCCGAGTATATTTACTGAATTGCCTGAAAAGAACACATTTGGAAAAGAAACACACAAGAAAAAAACAAAACGCTGGAAAAGGCGTATCTAATACCATTGCCTAGTTTTGAACCATCAGTAAAAATAATCACACTATGTTGGTGGATTCTGCAAATCTGCAAAAACTGCTGACGAAAAATAAAATTAGGAGTATTGTGATTTAGATACCTGAACAATGAGAAATGACGTTTGGCATTTGTTATATCTATGAAAGAATGTAACACAATGTTCGTTCAAACGTGGGACGAAATTGCATATCTAGGCAATTCAGAATACGTGTGCTGAACGGAGAAATCGTACGTTGACTTCCGAATTTTCATACCGTAATTTTCTTCGAGCGAGTTATAAAAAACTAGTTTGAATCCCGAATTTTTTACTTTGTTTCAGAGAACAGTCATGTATGATATATGAAACATTTGGCATCGATGTTAGCAAGCTCTTCAGCCTCAGCAAGAATACCAGAGATTAGGGTTGATCCAACAGCACCAGTAGCTAAGTGCAGAGTGATGCAATGAATCAAGAGTTTTCAGGACCTTGGATCGTGCAGATGGATGCGTGGCGCATTAAGATACTTCTAAAGAATGGACTCCTGGTGTTGCATTCACTGGCTTCTTGAAGCGGAAAACTTGAAACTTGTAATTTTTACCATTTTTGTATATATTAATTACTAAACTGAAAACAATGGTCAGGAGAGAGAGTAAGTTAGCTGTGACACTGTTAATGGCAGCGGTAAACACTAATTGCTGAAGTTGTTCATATTGGTCAGAAATTGTGGCTCCAAGCGAATCTGGGTCAACTGGTGATCGTCCTTGTCTGAAACAACACTATTAATTATAAATAAGTCTATTGGTATCTAGATACGAGACAAGCAATCGGTTAATCATCTTTTCCATTAGTTTTCATAAAGAATTTGTTAAAGAAATTCTTCTTAAATACTGGGAATACTTGCCTTCGGCAGAGAAAACTCGCATCAGTATCTCAAATCACAGTTTGTCATGCTCTGGTCCTTTCAGCACTCCCGACACTCAACAGCACTGCTCAGTTACATTCCCTATGTGGAGATATAAGTGTTCTTATGAAATAAAAGGATTGATAATTCATATGTTTGTGGATACGTGTGTGGATATGTGTCTAAGTGGGTGCATTGTAAAAGTGAGTGTTGTTAGTGGTGTTATGTTAGATTGGGGTTCCGCGAGGGACGACAAACCCCTCTCAATAGGTGTAGCTAATCCACTCTCCTCTTTAGGTGATATCATATTAGGAAATATAGCTTACGGGCCAGGTAAAACTCACTATGTTATATCAGACGTATATATAGCAATGTACATTTTATAAACGACAATATTTATAAAAATAATAGTCTAACGTTTCTTATCAATTAAAAGTAATGACATTCAAGAGCTTCTTTCACCTGTCAACAGTTAGACCAACTTTAACAATTTTTTGAAAAATATTGAGTTCATTTGTTTTCCTACACGACGTGGTTAAAAAAAAGATCAGGAGCCATGGTGATCGAGGAGCCGTGAAGGACAAGCTTGACAAAGTGGTTAGGTAGTATTTTCTACTAGAAGGAATAACTGGGAAAATATTTAGTTTAAAATCAGATTCTTTTTTTATAAATAACAAACAGCAGATATCATAGGTATATAGCTAGAATTGACTAAATAACTAGATATATACAATTTAAAAAAGTATCACAATGTAACGTTTTTTAAAAAGAAAATTTTAATTTTATAGAACACAGAAAATAAAGTAGTTACCTATTTTATTTTTAGATTTATTACGTATGAACACATAACTAAACCCGATTATAAAAAAAATTCTATTAATAATCATCCTCTGTTTTGAAGAATTATATCCTCCTTTTCAGAGTTTACCTTCCTGTCTCCCGTCTTCCAATACGGTCTTCTCTGCAACTGCGCGTTGCAACTGATGGCCAAACTTGTTCTTCCTGACTAATTCTCTAAACATGCTCTCCTTATCTTTCCTTATATGACTCACATTGTTCTAGTTTTGTATTTATATTACATTATATCCGGATAACTAACGTCATACCAACGGAGAAAATGATTATCTAAACGGGAAAAATGAAGCTGTTAAGAGATTTAATTAGAAAATGGTTTTCACATAAAATTTAAGATTTTAATTCAACGACATAAAAACAAATGAAAGAAAAAGACTTTAATGCATATTACTTTCTACATTTTCCAATTAAATTAACGTTCTGATGTCCATAGAAAACGGTTTCAAAACGATAAAACACGGTTACGATAAAATAGTTGTAGAAGAGTAAAAAAAACTTGTCTAGCTGCTACTAACGCACTTTCACTTCCTTCTTTCATCCAAACCACTTGTTTTATCAACATTCTAACTCAATGTTTTTATAAGTTTTTTCTAGTTATGGGCCCAGTAGTTCTTTACAATTTTACTGACGTCTTAATGTAATATATCAAAATTTGAGCTTAGATTGATAGTGAAGGTAATAATAAATACCACCTCAAAATCAAATTTATTCTGTCACACACATTTCTATGAAAACGTCATAGTTATTGATTAAGTATAACTTCTTTAGTTTTTACTAAACAATCAATAATTTATACACAATGCATTTTTAGTTATAATTAGTACTTATGTAGCTATATTCAGAAATTTGTCATTGAAATGATATAAATTATAACTTTGTCATTAAAACCCTTATGACAAATTGTTGATTTTGAGTCAGAGTTTCTTATCATTTAATTTTGATGTGATATAATTATTATTAACTTTCCTAAAAATGTTATTTGTTCTTGTTTACTAATTAAACATTATATTATTTTTACAAGACTATTTAAAAATATGTTTTATTTAATATACTATTACGTTCTAACGGGGTTTAATAAATTATAAGATAATTTTACAACGAATAACTATTTATTAATTACAGACTTTTATGATTACTTTTATTTACACATTTGACATTGAGAAAGCATCCAAACACTTCAAACACCCAAACAGGTCTAATAGTAACTACCGAGCTCTCTTACAGCTTATTTACACTTAAAACGCAGTTAGAGACTTGTCTCTCTTTCATTAAAGCTTTTACTCTCTTCCCTAAATTACGAACACTGACCCCCGTCTTAATGTTTAACAAAACCTTTATATTTAGATTTGCAGCTTCTAGTAATTTCTCGGAAATTCTATCCGTTTTACTCCTAGAAAGTTCTAAGCTTTTCGAGAACGGCGTGCTGTTGTGCTCGTTCAAGCGTGAAAGGATTTGTTAACTTTTCAAGCTGTATACCGTAGGGTGGGTTCTAGCTCGGTGTAGTACTTTATTTTCATTATTTACAAAATTAAATTAAAATATCATTTTCCAAAAATTATTCTTGTTCATAATTTGAGTAGGTAGTTGGTAAAACTATTTTAATGTAAGATTTTTAAAAGTATAAAAATGAAATAATCAACATAACAAACTCAATATAGTGTTAAATTATAAATATGTAAAAATACTTGTCTTTAAATAGTGTCTTTAAATTTTACTTTTCCCACATTTTTTACGGCTATAAAAGACAGAAATGGTAAAAACCAAATTTAATATCTTTATTTCTATTGGTTCGTCATTCTCCTTTTTTACATACCATTAGGTCATAGACTTAATTTCATTTTTATGTGAAACGAATATTTCACTTGATAATTTTAAGCATTTTTTAAAAACTATTGGTCATCTTAATTAATTAATTATTTTTAAGTAGAAACATATTAAATATTGTTCACTTTAATGATTAATTTTTTTTACCAATTTCCCCCCAAGTGATTTTTAAATGTTAAATTTTATGAAAATGTCATTTCCTCTGCCACTCCTTTGATTCACTGGCTAACAGTTAATTTATTTTGCAATTAAAAACCTTAAGGTAATTAATGTTTTCAGAGTTTAAATAAATAAATTTATTTTATAATAAATTACGTTTACTAAATTCACTTGGACGACTTTACAAAATTCTTTATAAAAATTAATTCTGTGTCCACTACAAAAATAAATCTCCAAAAAATTTGAGAATACCTGTTTTAAAATCAAGAAATAGATAACGATGTGGTTAATTTTAGGTGTTAATATTAGGTTTTATTTTTATAGATAATTAAGCTGTAACAATTAAAAATATTTACAGCGAATTTTGTCATGTATTCGCAAATTTTAAAAAACTATGGAGAACAATATTGTTGTGGGGCGTAAGCTCAGTTAAGCGCAAACTATCATTGATAATGCCTTAGTCATTCTATAGAAAAGTGGGGGGGGCAGTCAAGGCTATGACGTCATATCATGACCGTACAATTCTGTGTATGGAGTGTAATGAACACGTTTTATTTGAACGATCGACCAGATTGCTTGTGCGTGAGATTTACACAGGCTTGGCGGTTCTGATCTCATCGAAGTTTTTCAAAAACGTTTTGATTTGTTAGACTTGGAACAATAATTGTTACAAACTATTGCATTTAAATGCTGTCACTTGAATAGCCAAAAACAAATAAAGAACAGAACCTGATTTTCATAGTTCTTGTGTCATGAGAACTAAAATCACATTTAATTGAAGAAAGTACATTGAACAAATTATTACAGTAATACAGTTTTTGTTGTCTTTTTTGCCCACACACACAGTACTAAGTAAAACAATATAAGTCAAATTGATATAAACATGATTTTAGTTTATGAAACGTTTCTTAAACGCAACCCTAACAATAAGGATAAATAAAGAAATATAATGTGCTTTTTAGTTCAACAAAGAACTGAACTAATTATAGTTTTATTCTCAGAAACTTTTTAAAAAATTACAATTAAAAATTTAGAAAAAATATTGAATGTTAAAACACTTAAACAAATTTTTTTGAGGTTGCATATTACAACCATAATACAATCTATGAATTGAAAATTAATTCATATCTACATAAAAACGTTGTATAACAAATTTTATGTATTTTTTAAAATATGCTATTGTATCGTATAAAATCTGATTTCATATTATTTACGTATTAAATAAAATGTCTTTTAATATTGAGCTATTTGTATTTCTAGTACTATTCTTACAAGAAATACTGAACCAGCAAAGCTTTGAAAACTTCATTTTACGCATAGCCTTTAAACAGATCTAATTCCTTCAGAGTAATTTTATATTTTATTTATTTATAAATTATTTTTATACTAGTGTTAGTTTATTTTTTGAATTATCACTTACGAAGGATATAAAAATAAATAAACAATTAAGATCAGTGCTTATAGCTTCGTGATCTGTACATAGAGATAGATATGACTCACTCGTACAAGATAACATACATGACATAGATTTACTCCCTATAGGTGTCTACTTGATAGGATACTCGATATAAAGGAGGATAAGGGAAGCTAGGTGAATTAAGATAGGACTAACAAAACGGCAAAATTAAAGTCGCCCTCGAGTATTTAAATTAGTGAAACATTACACGAAATTATTTGCATAAAGAAGTAATATAAACCAACATTTTTTAAAGTGAATTCCTACATAAGTGGACAAGAAAAAAATATTTTAGTTACGTTTTATTAAATAAGTTATTATAAATAAAGTAACATAACCTATTCTTTAAAACAGATGTTCTACCACATAACCTATAACATAGAATCAGCTGTTTAATGAAATCATATGTTATCACTTATTTTAAGCCAAATTGGACGAAATAACACTATTGGCTCCTTTTGTGAAACGTTTTTATCCCATATGAAACTAAAACTAATTGATTAAATTTAATTAATGAAATGGAAAAAAACTGTATTGACATCGTGTCATCCACGGCAAGTTAAAAAAAAAATGTATTTGAACTTGAGTGGATGAATAAAAAGTATTTTATTAACGATTGAAAATGTTAACAAGATTTAGTCTATATAAAAGGAGACTGTAAACTATAAGAAAGAATTGAAAAAATAAGGGCAGGATTACTAACTTGAAGCGGTCCTTCTTTTTAACGGTGTAAAATATAGGTGACCATCCGCTACCAGAATTTAAATATAATATTGTTTTTTTCTTTCGGTATAAAACGGCAACCTTAGATTACAGTTTTGAGTTGTCAGTTTAAACAGAAGCAATCCATGTTTATTTGAACTCTCGAGGTAATTATTGAATAAATAAAAAACCTGTTGAATATCGAGTCAAAAGTTTATTTATTTAGTTCGACGTTTCAGCAACCTAATTTGTTGCTCTTATCAAGTCTGTAGTGCTATGAAACACAAAGTTCTTACTAAGTACTAGAAGACGAGTTAGCAGAGCCATAGCTCAAAGAAAGTTCTTGGTAAAGTGTAGGGGTTTGATGTTTTGCTTCCTCACATGGCTCGCCTAAACATTAAATGTAAGGACTTTGTGTTTCATAGCACTAGAGGCTTGATAAGGACAACAAATTAGTTGCAGAAATGTCGCACTAAATAAATAATTTTTTGACTCGATATAAAACCGGCTTATCATTTATTAAATATGCAGGAGCAATGTCTTTTAGATATTCTAACCAAACGTTTTCTCAAACTATTATCACATAACAGTGCTCTGTAATTTCACTAAATAAGTAGAAAGTAGGTTTGGTACAATTTGTCAAATGTGCTTAGATGATTTCAGTAGCGACCAATAAGTATCCACATAATTGGAAGTAAGATTATAAAACTCGTGGCCCAACACATATAGAAAGTCGGAAGTGTGCATTTGTCCGATAGTTAAGTCTTGTAGTCGCACAGACATTGTGAATCAGCATTTCCAAGTGTATGCAATTTACTCTAGCCACAGATGGCAGCAATGTTTCAAATGTTTTTCATTCTCACGGCGCATTCAGGAAACCCCTAATTAAGAGAAAGCCGATAATGGCCATTTTGTTTACAGAAGAAAACGTTTTAAAGTTTAACCACTTTTGTTTCTAAGACTTTTTAGACACCGAAACAAACCTTTAGCCCAAACTCACTTCTAAATTCGAAATTGCTTACTTTTACTATTATTACAAAAAATTCATTTTGTCTTGCTTAGAAGAATATAAGTTTACTAATCAATTGAAAATATTGTAATTTATTTAGGTTATTTTTTTCTCCATTAAACTTAGCTCATAATTATGTAGTTGCATTAAAAATTCCTTAACTATGAACAATTTTGTGGTGTACTGACGATTTTTAGCACAAACTGAATCGCAATTGCTATATAGACAGATATAAAATAAAGTGCAGTGTTATTGTGAATTCTGTTATGTTTGTGAATAACTTATGCTAGTAATGAATGGATCCAAATTTGAAGATAACAGAGGGGAAAGTATTATAGCTTTAAGAATTTTCAAGCATAAAAGAGAGATTTTTCAACTTTCGGCTTTAGTAGTAAAGGTTTACTCTAGGGCTAGTTCAGCCCTATAACTGAAATGGAAATTTCTTTAAAGGGCACTTCTGAAACTTTTTGGATAAATAAATACATTTAGTCATAAAATGTTTCTTTTTAAAATTTTCAAAGGATGCAAGGAATAGTCCTGATGATTTTCGAAAGTAAAAAACGTCGCCTATAGTGTACTCTACAATATCAAGAGCACAATGGTACATATATTACAAAAATATAGGTGAAAAAACCCCAAAACCACAAAAATTAATCAAAAAATAACTAAAATAAGTTACCTAAGATTAAATCCTTATGTACATTTCGATGACAAAGTCATCATCTTCAGAGGTTCCTATTACAAAAGTACAATCTAGAATACAAAAAAAATTAACAAACTAGACTGACCTTAGGAACCTCTGAAGATTATCACTTTGTCATCGAAATGTAAAACTCATCTTAGGTAACTTATTTTAGTTATTTTTTGATTAATTTTTGTGGGTTTGGGGTTTTTTCACCTATATTTTTGTATAGTGTACTCTGTTGACTCTAACAGCTGTTCTTGTCTTCTTCTAGAGGTTATGTTTAAATTATTTCTAAATAATATATTGTATGTATTTAGAAATATTTTGTTGAATTCAATAAAACATATGATTTCATACAATAGACGTTTTTATAACTCGCAGGTTATTCTATGTTGTACATTATTAGGCTAAAATATAATATAATTCAATATATTTTATCAATTACAACAAATTATATTTAAACATCTTTTACTACAATTTATTCAATAGACAGGTCTATTACTAATATATTTTAATTCTAATTGCTAAACGGAAAACGTCTTTAGAAAAAAGTGTTTTAAGAAACAAGTTTAACTGAAATTATTAAATCAATTTTTGTTTAATCAGACAAAATGCTAATAGCTTCCCCACTGCCAAACCTTTCCACGCTTTATTTTAAAAACTCCCAGATTTATTTAGCCAAAAACTACTTTCTTTAGTGCAACCTAATAAGCACAAGTGTCAAACACTATTTTATAGCGACTCATAAGAATTTCTTAACTAGATACATACTGTACATTTTAAAATGACTAGAAAATGGCGTTTAGTGCATTAGAGTAATAACCGAAGTTAATATGTTAAAATACTCTTATTTGTGTTATTGTTTGCAAACATTTCATTCTTATTATCATAGTTTATTCTCAACAATGTTCTTATAAAGACAGTTTTTATTGTAGTTTATAAAAGTACAAAAGTAACCTGATTTTTAACTATCCTGTTGATTTAGCATTAGCAATTTATATTTACTACAGTTTTAAGTTATATTAAATATAATTTAAACTCACATTCAACACAGTTTTCTTATATTTATAATACGAGTACACAAATTATCTACAATAGAAAAACCACTGAACTATTGAGACTCATTAAATCTATTTAACAAAATCTGTGATTACTATCAACACAGCACAGCACAACACTTTTCAGTAAGTTAGAAATAAGTTTCTCCTTTATATTGTCTTAGACCATTCAGTCACGTATTCTAATCATTTGTTGAAGAATGTTCCTCGTTTTTAAATTGACTTGCAATTACCTTACGCATAGGTTTTTACAAATTTCTCTTTTCTTGTTCTCAATGAGTGTTTTTATGGGTTGAGTATATGCCTTTCATTTCTTGAATTTCCGACAAAATAATAGGCTACTACTTAACAATCAAAAGAAATGTTGCTTTTCACAATTAGTTTCATTAATATATTATTAAGAAATAGTTTAATAAAATAATGTTTTATTAAGAAATCATATTTTGTGACCTTCTATACCTCATAGTTGTTGTGTTGGACGCAAACTTGATTACAACCTATTTTTTTTATGAACGCTTCAAGACAATGGAAATTATAAACAATTGCACCTTTGCACAGAGCTGTTTATATAAACAAAGCAATTTTCATTGTCACCTTTGACTTCGTGATTTCTCTAATTTTTGTTGACATTTGACCTCTATTATTAACGAATAAAAATTAAGACAATACTCATATAGCCGGAGGCAAAACTTTCTTATGTCAATAGCTTGAACCAGGCTAATCAGTCCTTTATGGCGGGATATAATGTGTACAATCGTAGTGTACGCAATAAAAAGGTTCTTGAAATTATTATTTTACTCATTTTCATTTTTTTTGGGATTACTTCTATATATTTGAGTATAGTTTTCTGCCTTTCCTAACGTTACAATATTCTCCTCTGTTGACTCGTTACGGAGTTACACCATTCTCAAAACTTCAATCGTACTACTTTGATAATAAGATTTAAGTTTTGAGAATGGAGTCACTCCGAAACGCGTCAACAGAGGAAAATATTGTAACGTTAGGAAAGATAGAAAACTTCACTCAAACATATAAGACGGTTATTATAAATAAAATAATTATAAAAATAAATGGGAACCTCTTATGCTATATTTTATAAGTTTTTAAATAAATGTAAACCAGTTTATAGCTGAGGTTTACCCGGAAGTAAACATTTCTTATTCTTAAAATAATGACATCAGATTTTATATCGCTATATTACATCAGTGTTGTTATATCGACAATACAGTTTACATTATAGTAAAATGTAAAGACATCATTAGCTACAATATTAAAAAACTTTCAAATGTATTGATAAGAGGTTCGTTGTTTTTTTTTTAAGCACAAGTAACTCTTAGCTCTAAGCTTTCTGTACAATAGTTATAGAGAAAAATTACCGTTTAAATTTCACTTCATGCAAATAACTGTAATTCCATAAATACCTATAAAATAGTAACTGTACAAGAAACCTTCGATTTTATGCTTTTAGATAGTAATTTAATATTTAATTTAATTTTTGATAACAATAGTTCTCCTTAAACGTTACCTGGAACACAATGATCCTTCGCCCGTTCCAAGCATCAGAGATAACCTTTGATTAACTAATACATTATTACCTCATGTAATGGATGTCACAATTATTTGAACAATTTTGTAAAGTATTTATATAAGAATATTGTAACCGGCAATATTGTGCCTCGATTTATGGGACACGGCTTGTCAAGAACAAGTCCTCCATGTTCAAGTGGACACAACAGTACGGAGTTTCTTAAATGCTAGAACCTTCTAGAAGTAAGTGGATGAAAAATTACTGGAAACGTCAAGTCGATATAAAAAAATATAGTTGAGCGAGAAGAGAGAGAGAGAGAGAGAGAAGAGAGAGCAGCGTTTACAATGTAGTGAAAATGGAAAAATATTTAGTAAAAGACAGTAACAGTTTAGTGTAAATATACTAGTGTATTAGCAAGTAGGCATGTTTAGACTCTTTTAACATACTATACTTGAAACAGTGTTTGGACCCTTTTATAAATGTTTAGTGTGTGAATAATAGTAGTGTAAACAAAAGTAGACTAAATTAGAGTTATTTAGTCTAAATTGGGCATATAAATGATTGAGTCCCTAATAATATATAAATACTAGTAAGTTTTTGCAACACAGTTTGATTAAAAAATATGAAGAGATATATATTTCATCAATATTGCTTCAACTACCATATTTCAATGTTTCAAAATGTAAAGTTTTTAATTAACTCATAAGTACTTCGCAGTAGATGAGATTAAAAAAAAATAAAATTCAAACTTTATATTTTATACTTTCCATTTTTGTTCTTGAATTGCACCAAGGGACTCGTTAAATTTAATTTCATATTTTTTATCAATACGAAAAATTGTAATTAATAATAGTAGCTTATTTTACAGTAATCTATTATATTTTTACGTTTGGGAGATTAACAGTATTTGATTGTAATTCAAATGTCTTTACTAAATTAGAAAATTTTCAATTATGTCTCAAATTTATGCAATTTTTATAATACTAAAACCTACAACTTTTATTTTAGTGTTTTGAAGTACGCCCGGGTTATTAGTTAAATTTAAACTAACGTTTTGTGTTTTTATTATTTCGAAATTTTTTAGTTATTTATGCCCTATTATCTTTTTCGTATCTCTTGAAAACCATTTTAATTTTAGTAGCTACCTACAGCAGTGTTTCTTGCAAGTTAAACACGTGTTTACTGTTTTACAAGACGTTTTGATGTTTTCTTATACATAAAAATTTCATTACAAAATTAGACACAAAATTTTCAATCAGGTAACTTCCAAATAGACGTTAGAGCCCCGTAATAGCATGGGAGTCCAGCAGTCCAGCCCACTAGAAACATCTCTCTTGAGCAAGTTTATCCAACAGCTATTGTAGATATTCTATATGTCTGGTTCAGATGTCAAGGTACGGCCCAGACGCTGACCTTAAGGTCATTGATTTCCTTCGTGTAAAGTTTGGGTATCATTAGTTCTATTGTGATATCAGATCGTGTTAAGGCGTCTGTTGAGCTGCCTAGCCTGACCTTGGCGTCTTCTAACGTGAGACGGATTCTAGATGATCACGGTTCTGACTCCTCTACATACTTACTATCTCACTGATACATAAGTCAAGATTCCTTGGTAGATTAGGATCATTTTCTTTGGAAGGGTTAGAATTATGTTTGTTTTATATTTTCAGCTTAACACTTGCAATCCTCAAATTCTTACAAGCCTCAACACTTATTTGTTTATACAACAGTAGTTCGCTTCGACTGATAGTTGTGCATTTCCTTTCAACCGCCGATAGTGGCACGCTCTGTCCAACCGCTAATTCATTTTCTGGAATATCACAGAGAGATTTTGTTTACCTTTACATTCTCCTTTTGCTTGAATTCAGTGTATGTAAAATAGTGGTAGGTAGTAGAGTTAAGCATATATTAAGTGATGAAATAACTTAGACTTAACTCCGATAGCTTCTACATACCTCACTATCACGATTTTTTCGTGTCCTTCAGTTTAATTATACGTGCTTAATGCGCCACATATGCCATTCACCCTTCCATGCCGATATAACACCGTAAAACGTAAAAACATAGTTGTGGTTTTAATTTATTTCTTTAATATTTGTTTGTAATTTTGTGTGCTAGAAAATATTGTATGCTGTAGGAACATGGAATCAAGTCGCATACTTTAGTTTTATAGGGGCTCTATAACACCTCTAATATTCATCAGTGTTGTCTCCGTTGTCTACTCGTCACACCCCTTTATTGAAAGATGGATAAGGAAAGAAAGAAGGAAAGAGAGAATTAGGCCAAAGGAAGCAACATAAAGAAAGTCTACTATAACAATGTGTTTGTGAAAATATTTAAGAAAGAAAGATAGTTAAAAATGAAGAAGGAAAATGGCAGAATACTTCTTTCTCTTTTGCTCAGGAGAAATGCTTAATTGTTGGTAGTCTAAGACCTAGTATGAAAAAATATTACCTCACTTGTCCGATCTGAAACTCTCAACTCTAGAATGGGACGACTTGAGCCCCAAAACAGAAGGGATTTGGCGCCACTTTCAAAAAGCCTTATTGATGATAGCAACAAGCACCATCTTACTTCATCCAGAGGCCGATGTTTCGATATTTTTTAAAACTTCTATACACCAGTAGAAACTTCCCACTGCCCAGTTTTCAGTATCGTTAAAATAAACCGTCTGATTTGTCTTGCTAGGGACGTGCAAAATAGATCTTTATCAACTTCCGGTGGCATACATGAGGACATGAGTCTTAGATAAACCAACCCTCTAGCTCTTGAGAGATGGTTGTCGGTAAAAGGTAAATTAATACTATCGGGTGAGAAGGGCCATTTGGCTGAAGTAGACGTCTTTTTGTCGGGATGAAAAAGAGCTATTAGCTACACGTAATTTAAGTTTAAAATAAGTACATTTATTAAAACTAATACTTGTAATTTGTTTTTATTGCAATATACAAGTATCCTTCGTATATGCCAAAATAAACAGTACTGAAACTGAATCAGCGGTAGTTTCTCTCAGATATAGGGTCATTCTTGGTCGCTTTATAGATCTCAGGAGATTTTGTTGTGCCCGAAACCTGCCTTTTCGTTATCAATGGCTCCAGCAAAATGGTGCAACCAGCCACACTCCATTAGACAAGATTGCTTTTCTTTAAGAAACTTTTGGCAATCGCCTCATCGTCCATAGAACAAACTTTCCTTATCCAGCCCACTCCTCTGATCTTACATCACGTGACGCCTATATCTGGGGAAGGATGAAGGATAAGATTTTTCGTGATGACCCACCAACCACCAACGTTCAACTATAGGAAAAAATATTCATGTGTATAACGAGGATGAAACAACTGCTCTTCACCAAAATGATGCAAAACCTTCAAGAACAGTACGAGTGTTGTTTAATAGAACGGAGGCCATATAGAACACGTTTATACCTGAGACTAACAGGTTTAATTCTTTTTACTTGTATGTGTTTGTAAAACTATGTAAATAAAATAAAATCAAATCAAATAAAATTCTACAACTGTTTCAGCACTGTTTATTTTGGCTCACACTGTATAATAAGCAACAATAATATATTAACATACTGACAGTTCCTTACAGAAACCCGTAAAAATTCCATTGAATTATTTAGGCTATTGAAAACACAGATTAAATCTTATTTAGTTTAATTTAAAATTATGCTTACGAAAAAACCTGTACATTTAAAACAAATTATTTAATTGTACGACAGTAAAAACAATACCTTAAAATAATTAATCTGCATCCCATCTGTTAGTGTAATGTAAAACAGCAGAACTCGTATCATCTATTTAAATTAGTATTATTGACCTTGAAAGGTCAAAACGACGTATAGAAAAGGTAAGCCAATCGTGAAGGAAAGGTGAAAGTACGTCAATTTACTTTTACAATCTCCTGGGTTAGGCTTTTAGTTGAGAGAAGGTTTAAAAACCATTTTTACAAAGCCTTGACGTGCATTTCGCTAGCACAGTTAGCATCATCATAAGGCTACTGTGCTCAATAAATTATTTATTAATTATATTTTTGCAGCTGATCTCTCTATAGTTATTTTTTGTTTTTTATTAAAATCTCTCTATTAGCTTACACTTTCCTGATATATATCTGGTACAAATTTTCAATCGTTAATAAAATAAGTTATTATTCATCCAATCAAGTTCAAATATTTTTTTTTAACCTATAGCGGATGACAATTGATGTTAATACAGTTTCTTCAAATATTTATTCAATAATTAAATTATAAAATTTGTGGGGTCCAGCCGGATTCTAACAGAATCTTCGTGTACGAAGTCTAGCACGCCTTTGCACTGTACCAACTTTCCAATACCTAGAAACATATTTCTCAAAGATGTTAAGTATTTCTCCCTCTCTGGTTGTCGTCGAATCCTCCATTGTACAACCTTAAACTCTTGCCATGGTTACCACACAATATCATAAAAAATGCTCTAGGGTAACTAGAATAAAAGTTTTATTTGTTAACCTCTGTAGGAATTTACTTTAAAAGTGTTTGTTTATATTACTTGTTTTTCTGAAATGAAGTGATGTTCAAACTAATGTCAATTATAAATTTCTAAGGTAACATAATCTTCACTGAAAATATATATTTTACTTTAGAATACAAATCAATGATTTTATTTTTCAAAGAAATTGGTTAAAAATTTCTATACGTACGTTTAATATCTGAAGAAACTTTTAATTCTCAGATTAATCCATTTTATTTTCAACATGAATTCATGTGAATTTTTGTATAATGAATAATATAAAATTTAATTTGTTCAAGAATTCGAACGTATTAAGTCTAGCATTTTAGTACAGGACATAAAATTATTTTGGTGTTTACAATTTTATTTCAATACAATAGCTAACATCGAGTTACTTAATATTTTTAATTCTATTTTAATGATATGTTTCGTGCATTTTTGTTCATTTTAGACCTCAAGTTTGAGTTCGAATAGTTCTATAGATGTTATTAAAACTATGTTAGCAAAATACATTATGTAATATGTATGTAATGAAGGTAGGCATATTTCTTAAAATTCTCACAAGTGGGTATCTGTAGATATTTAAGAATTATTATTATTTTTTTAACTTTCCTCAATTAATTATCAATGACGTGGATTTTAACATGTGAATCCATTCCGTTGAAAGTTTTCAAAACGAGTGAAATAATAATACAATGTGTATTAATTTTTCTCAATGATTACAATAATAAATATTTTAAGTAACGTAGTCACCTGCCGTTACAAAAAATGCCATATTAATTCTTCCTCCGACGTTTCGGGAAACCTCCATAAAACAGAAGCTTCTGCGACCTGGAATATTTTTTATATAAACATTTGTATTTCAGCTTCACACAAACCTGGTTTAAAAACTCCCTTTGTGCATTTTAAACTTGACAAGTTCTAGACACCACAAAACCTGGACTTCGTTGGCAGTTGCTATTGCGTGTGCTATTATTATGTGGATTATTTTTAAAGACGAAATTATTAACTTATTTTAGTGTAGGCTCATCAGTATTTCAGAGACGATTTTCTCACTATTGAAAATTTAAATTTTCTTCAATTTTCTTCCTTCCTCTTCTTGAATATATATTTTTGTTACATTTTTTTATTACACAGTAATTTATCTGATAATTTATATCCTATGATGTAATTTGTTTATTAGCAGTTTGTAACCAATCTTAGGAAATTTAATTTATAATAGATATTTCACAAAAGTATCAAACTTTCGTCAGTGAATAAGAGCACTCAAATTTAAAATGTTTTAATAACTATCTGCAAATTTAGCTTTCTGCTTATAATTACCATTCTGTTATAGACTATATTATATTATATTTGTATATAGTATGACTATATTCTACTGATATAGATAATATTATATTTTATAAAAATTATATACATATGAGTGTACAAATTTGATAACCAAATGTATATAAGTATATAATGGCTATATAATGTACTTATATAATGTATATAAGTAGGCTACATGAAATTAGTCAACATGACATATGTTCGAATAATTTATTTTAATCTACCTGTAAAAATTCTAACCATTTGCCATTTTTTGCCAATATTCTAGTTGTTTAAAGACCAATGACAGTCTGGATTTAGGTATTGTAAACTAAACTAATAGGTTATTAAGACAATCTGTCACAAGGTTTGTTACAAATTAGTTTCAGGTTCTGTTATAATGATTATACTTTTTAATAAATAAAATTGTTTTGGAAATTTCAAAAGTACAATTTTAATGTGTTGCTGCTTGTAGAGTAGAACCTTGTGAAGTAGCCGCAGCCGATCTAACAATAACGAGCAAATATCCGCGTTAACAGAAAAAAAACTACACGGAGTGTAAGGGGAAACAAAATAGGAAAATTATATACAACTTTAAAATTCGATAAATATCGATTACTGTTTTCAACAGACAAGACCAATTGCTAGTCATATTGTGTTTTAGGCCCTATACTGATATCGTCTTCAATATGTTGTTTACAGAAATTTCAAAGAGATAAATGAATATAACTAAACTGTAAGACAAACTGTTGGTCTAAAATTATATTCACTTAAACGGATAGTTTTAAAACATTTGAAAATTATGTCAAATCATAAAGTAGTTGTAAAGTGTTGGGAAGGATTGAAGCAATAAGTAGAGACTATATTGCGTGATAATTGGAATCATTAAAACATTTAAAAATTATGTCAAATCATAAAGTAGTTGTAAAGTGTTGGGAAGGATTGAAGCAATAAGTAGAGACTATATTGCGTGATAATTGGAATCATTAAAACATTTAAAAATTATGTCAAATCATAAAGTAGTTGTAAAGTGTTGGGAAGGATTGAAGCAATAAGTAGAGACTATATTGCGTGATAATTGGAATCATTAAAATATTTAAACTTCTATAATTTTGTATACTTTTATATACAATGTAGCCCTATATGTTCTTATTTATTATTCACTTGATTTGTATACATTAATATTTTGTTGTTAAATGTGTTCTGATTATTGAAAACATATCTTCAGATAAGATTAGAGTACACAATTGGAATTATCTGTTGGATAAAAATATTCAAAGCTTTTTCGCTTAGAAAAACAACCATTTAATCTCAATACAATCGTATCCAACTAAAGAACGATTTACATTTTGACAGTAGATGAAGAAAGCAAAACACCTGTTTAGATGCGTAGTGGCGGAATGGAATAGCACGTGGTTCAATTAGGCCAGTTAGCCATGAACACTATCTAGACGGCTGTTTGTTATCTCGCAGTCTGTGTTGTGCTAAGGTGATGTGATGTGGTAGGCAGTGGCAACGTAGACGAGTGTTCTGACTTTCACAGATGCCTAGTGTTGCAACATTATTATCCGGTGGCGTTACCATCGGGATTTTTGCCGGTGTTTTTTCTGGAATATGTTACATTTTAATCACTGGGATGAGATGGGTTGGGTGAGTGGTAGGAATCAATTATAACCTAATATAAGATTTAAATATTTATTGTCGGGTAAAGTTTTCCCGCCACAAGAGCTTTTTAAAAAATTGTTTATATTTTAAAAGCTATAATTTCATTTTCGTAATAGGTATTTTTGGTGGAAAAAGATTTCATTTAGAACGTAAAAGAATGTAAAGATTGAAGTTAATTTATTACTTTTATATTATACATACCAAAAAATTAAATTTATTTTTTTTGCCATAAATGTTTATTACAAACGAAAACAAAATGAAGTAAATATACTAAGTGTAGTGTTAATGTTTGAAACCTACAATATTAAATTAAATAAGTCATGGAGATTAATTAAAATCAAAAGCTTTTTAAGAGTTTGATATTTTGAGTTCAATGTAATAAAATTTGGAGAACAAAACTAGATGTGGAAGTTACTACTTATCTCACATCTTAAATATGAAATACCATGAACTTATGAACATAGAGATTAAATATATCCTGTTTATTTTTAGAATAACTATTTCTATCAGTGTTATTCTCCAGTAAACTGGATCCAAGGATGATTAGAATATCAGCGTTCCAAAAATAATTAATAAATGACATATAGAGATTTTACTATTAGGATAATTATTAAAAACATACCTATCGTTTTCACCACCTACATTTTTACTTTTTTCAATGAGCTTACAAACTAATAAGGTCAATGTTTTCATATTTAATGTTAAAAATAAAGATAAATTAGAAATTTCGTATATTTCTTTTAACTACATAAGCAAAAGAATTTTTAATTTTTTTTTCTAATTTTTAAACTACAATCTTCTTCTATTTCGAGCTTGGTTAATGGGAGTATACTGTACTCAATTAACTTATCTAGGCTTATGTCTTAGCAGTATGGTAATAATGAATATTTTTATTTTATTAATTTATAATATGTACTCCATTATGCTTTAGACAATATATTCTTACTTAGAAATGTTGTATATCGATCATGCGTATTTTCTTCTATTAAAAAAAATGTTAATTTCAGAAAAATCTTTACAATTTTTTTTTTATTAAGTCTTTTAATTTATGAACTTTTCAGTTGTGAATTTCAGATTGTATATTGCTTTAGTTTTCTTGCTTGAGCTCTTTGAACATTTATTTTCCTCTAGCCTTAAATAAAAGTTATTTGATTTTTTCCAATATCTTTCATCCTTCTATAATTTTTTTATCTGGTATTTCATTTCAGATACATTTGTTATTATTGTTTTATCCTATAATTTTTTAACTTTATCCTCTTTAAACCCCATTAACCACAGGATGCAACTGGTTTTCGTCCATCGATACCATCATACAAGTCCATTATATATATATATATATATATATATATATATATATATATATATATATAAATTCGGAACTACTATAAAATGTCGATTTCATCTAGTTCCCTAATTATTGTACCAAGTAGTTTTCATATTTAAATATATTTTAATACTCATTTTGTATATTTAAGATGGGTCCTTAAAATCAGTATGAGTTCCATAATCTTTTATGCAATAACGTTTTCAGTTTTTACAAATTTATGTCATAGTTTTCTAAGATATCATACACATTTTTTATTAGCAGATTTATCAAACTATATTTACAAATAATTGTACCTAAATATCGACTTTCTATAATTAACTTGAAACAAAACACAGATTTTATTACAGTTTCCCCATTAAATATATCTAATGTATTGTTGTGATTTTCTATACTATCTTATCTAGAACCATTAAATAAAGAGAAAATCTATTCATTTAAAAAATCATTCCCAATTTATATTAATATAATTCCATAATTCGAATAATATTGTTATTAATTATAATCTCTTTGTCAATAAATCAAGATGGTGGCGATACTCTAACAGAGGCTGGTAGCAAATAGGTAATAAAAATGTTTCTCTTTTTGGTCTGGTTCATTTTAGGACATAAGAAACATCCACATTTCTATACTCTAAAACGTAATTTAATATTTTTAATTTTTGTTTAACTTATCTTATGTTGACATTTTGTGGGGGATTTAATGGAAGAAGTTTCATAATCACGGGGAAATATTACTTTAATTCTACCAAAAATTATCACGGTTTAAAGTAATATATTATTATGTAACAGTGTACCATTTGTTGAATTCACAGCTGGTACTTTGGTTTCGTTAAACCGGAACAAGTTTAGAAAGATTGATTCTAAACGAGAATCTATAAAGTAGGCATATCCGGTAACGTGAAAGGTTCTACAGGCTCTGAGCATATCCCAACAGAAAATTTCAGTCCCCATTTTAAAACGATTAAATTACTGTATCCCCGTTGTAAGCCATTTAACTCTAAACTGTTTAAAGGTTACATATTTTATAAGAAACTGTACACAACGCCGTCTTAATTTATTGTTTGTTTACATACCACATGGTTGATTAGGCAATCTTTTCTTTACTGTTTCACAAACCGCGTGTTTTACAATTACTTTATGACTTGCACAGAGATAGACAAGGGCGACAAAGTTTCCTCGAGTAATAATAATTCATAAGTGAATAATCAACAAACTATAGCAGCGTTAGCAGGCACTGAATTTATATTATATAGAAATTTTTGAAAATAATTATTAACCATTAAAAGCTTTTACAATTAGATATTGCGGAGCAAAAAATAATCATTTAGTAACGATGGTCTGTCATGTAAAACGTACGTTTCTGTGTTGTAAATCTTGAAGTTTCTAACAATTATTTTTATTGATATCACTAACTTGGCAAAAAACCACCACTTACTGATATTTTTCAACAGACGCGTTTCGCGCGGAATTTGTGCATTATTCAATCCTGTGACTCACGGACAATACTCCAGCATTGATTCTTGTCCATGACTCACAGCGTTGAACAATGCACTGATCTAGTGCGATACGTGTCTGCTGAAAAATATCAGTAAGTAGTGGTTTTTTACCAAGTGATGACTTAAATATAAATTTAAAAATCACTTCAAGTAAATTTTGCAGTAAAAACAAAACTACTGTTATTAAAATTTTTAATATCATTTAACACACTTTAAACGTTTTAAACAATTTGAACTCTTAATTTTTAACGGAAAAATATATAAATTATCATGACGTTTAGAGGCCGATTTGATTATTTCTATTTTCGAAAGAGAATAAATTTGAATTTTTCTAGTTTATGATGGTGTAGACACTCACAAAAAGTTATCCGTGACTAACGTAATGTATGTCTGTTTTTGTAATCTTTTATGTTTTGTTTGTAATTTTAATTGATATCGTTAAATTAGTCATGTTGTAAAACATGTAAAATTGTAATTTTAAATAATTGGAACGTCAACAAGTGTATTTATTCGAGAGGTTAGTTGATATTGATGGGATAAGATTTTTATGAATGTTTTTTGACAAATTTTAACTATTTTGTAATTTGTTTTTATTTATTCTATTTTTCATGGACAAACACTTTTTATAGTGTTTTTTTTTAATAATCTAATTTGACAATGGGTGCCATTTATAATAGTTATTTTAATTTTATATTAAAATTTTCTTGGTATATATAATTAATTTTTAATAAATGATATTTGACTCACGAAACAACTGCGTTTTTATTGTTCTAGTTTATATCCAATGAAATGAATGACAACTAAACTGAATAGGAACATTAACCTAGGATGTGTTTCTTAGTTGAAATTAAAATGTATGGTTCAGTGTCTAGCGTTAGCGTGTTCTAAAAAGCAAATAATCTCGTACAAATAGCAGTAATCTGTATATGCAGTGCTTGTGCAATGTATGTTGTTTGCTATTTTAAATAATATGTCCCTTCAGATGAATTAGGGCGGTGACTTTAATATTTAATATTTTTATAATTATCCTTCTACAATGACTGTAAACGTCCTGTTAAGGATCCCCAGATCTATATTGTCTAAAGGTTGCGTCCCTGCCATGATTGCTTTCCACCTTCCAGTTCCAGAGGATTTTCGTCTCCCTATCTGCACTATATTTCTCTCCCAGGATATTATTAATATGATTTTCGAACTAAAAACAAAAAAAGAACAATGCATAACACTATAACCACAGATACCAATTACATAAAGAGGGCAACTAAGACAGTTTTTTCCCTCCCAACATTAAACAACGCTTTGTAATGTAAACAGCTCTGATGGGAAAATTTCGGTAAGGTTGTTTGATTTAATCAGATTATTTAATCATAAAAATAGTGAATTATAAAAAACTCAAATAAACCACAAATTAACAAGTCCTCATTTCCCTCATTACATTACTAAAAGTTTTTAAACATACAGTTCTTCAGCAAGCCAAGAGGTTCAATCCAAATATGAACTTTAATGTGTGGTTTTATGCCAATAAATGAGTCGGTAAAAAGAAATCAAATGCTCGTAAACTATTATGAAATATTGTACAGGTAAGACACATTTCTGCCTTATCTAGCCAAGCATGTTACTACTTTTTTCTTTATTAGTTCGTTCGAGAAACTTAGTGAAAGTATTGGAAGAGTTCAAGTAACAGAGGCAGAAACGTAATTAAGGTGGCATTGAAAGGTTTTGTTGAGGATAGACAGGTTTTGTGTGAAAGTCTGTGAAACTAAGCCGCCAGTTCTTGGAACCAGTAGGAAATATCCAATGTTATAGGTTAGGTTGGGTTAACTTATCTTATCGGCCAGGTGTAATGCGTGAGGCAATCTTTATTTAAAACTAGTTTGCTCCCATATTCATAACGGTAATGGAATTCTGGGAGGACTTAATCTTCGCCTCTGATGAAATAGTATAAAAATAATTATTACACTTCGGCGTTAAACATTTACAATGTTCACTCTTGGATATCATCGACTGGTTTGGTTAACTCTAAATCACCAAGAGTCGACGGTTTTGTAGCGAAAGGCTAAATGCTTTTATGAGAGCATATCTAGGCCTAATATTTTTTTCATATAATATTATTATGATATACAATACGTATTTCTTCAAGATATACAATTACTTTTTATTGACACAACAATAATTAATAATGATCATTTATCAATTCGTGAGTCAAATATTTTAAAACTAGTTTACGATTGATTCAGTGAGAATATTCGGCACTGACGAGGGCTATAATCTCTGCTTCTACATTTATTTCCACAATTTGGAGAGTGAATTTGAGGAATTCCTGGAATAACATTCCTCACAGATTTCTCCAACTTGTCCATTTTTTTGCAATCTAAATCTACATTAAGGTTTAATTAGGTTTAGCTATTTAAACGTAAATGTGATATATTATTTTTTATTAAAATCCTTTTCTTTTTTCATTTTCAATTTTATTAAATGCATAGTTCACTACAAACACGGCTTTCCATTCAAACCTTTACGCAAATTAAATATGTGGTACTTAGTAGAGTGTCATCAAATTTCATGTTTTTGTTCTCTATATATTAGAGTTTTTTGCAATGTGTAGATGATTTACCCATATTTCAAATTTCGATACTGTATTTTTTACAAACTATAATTTTTTTTATTTCTTTTACAAAAGACATTAGATTTTGAATTAAAAATTATACCAATGGGTCACATTTACTAATTTTACTTATATAATTGAAAAGTAGATGATATCCTCTGCGTATTTCTTTTCATAAAGTGTTATATTTTTTTTAATATATCCTTTATCAATCAGTAAAATTAAGTTTTCCCCTTTTTAAATTTTATACCTCTTTTGTTTAAATGCATATACCTCAAACGTCTTGTTTCTAGCTTTAATAGTTTCGGCCCTGTGTTGATCAGTCAGTCAATGAGAGAGTTATTGTAGAGAAAAATAACTGTATATTCATTTCCAGGAGATGTATTATTTCTTCGAACAAATTGGATTCCTAACCTCAAATTGTTATATCCATTAATCTAGGAATTTCATACAAAATGTGTATTTTCAACTTTCTTTATTAAGTTTCAACTGGGATACGGTTTATCAAATCTTGTCAATCATGAAACTCTTGTTTCATTGAAATATAGGCCTAATCCGTTTTTATTTATTGATCACCAAGACTGATTAAAGTAGACCGTACAATTTTGTTTTAATCATGCTTTTTTAGTAAAGTTTTGTAAAAAACTAAATTTAATATTTTTAAAAATCTCAAATTAAACATGTTTGGATTGTTCAAAACTATAGTTATTTTACGAACATGAGTTTATTTTGAGATAAACATAAGTTCTAGAAATATAACATTCAATATTTTTTTAAAAACCTATCTTGGGTTTATTGGGGAAACCTATATAGCCTCTCATTACCTGGAATAAATTAATATTTAGTTATGTCAAAACACGTGCGTATTCGAATACAACAGTTAGATAAAACTCAAAGCAATTGAAGAACTTTCGGAGGTTTAAGATTTCAAACCATTTATATCTATCTTTATTTATATATAAGTGTTGGTATAATTGAAATATTATTTGCATTAATGAGTTAGGCTCTTACTGTAGGTTTTTGTTAAACTGTAATTTTAAACTAACCAAAAATCAAATGAATTCTAATTTGTGTATTGTTCTAATTAAGTTTAAAATGTAAATATATTTAAAATATTGAAAACCATATAGCTCAATTATAATTACAAATTGACAACAATGTGCTAACCTGTACACGAGTATTTTTAAAAAAATGTGTAAAAATGAGTGTTTAAAAAAAGTAAAAAAAAAACTTTCAAGAAAACACTCGACTTTTTTAAGATGTAAACTTTGCAAGACAATAAATATACGAGTGAGTACTCTAAATTACAAGACAAAATTTTGTTAAAAACCATATGAAATTTTCAGTAGGAACGGATGAAATGACGCCTCACCAATTACAATTAGCAGCCAATGTTTGCTGAATTCTCATTTTCCTAACAGTTATCATTAAAAACACGCCTGTTTACGTAAGTACAATTAATTAAAACCCATTTAGCCTTAATTATCATGAATACCTATTAGACAAGTTTAATAACCTACTCTCAAAGTTTTCCATTATTGTTAGCCATCCTCAAGCGATTGCAAACATGACTGTACAAAACTTTTGAATAAACATTTGCCGCATTGGTTAGTAAAAATGTTTCTACAACAGCAGTGTAAAGCTTTTACTTTTTCTGTTACAAGCTCTAATACTGAGGTCGCATTAAACCGAGGTATTTAGTAATACGTAAAATTAGGCCTCAAATGTAAAATAGTCTTCATTAGAATATATAGATGGTAAACTGACAAAATTTACAATTGTTTTCTTGTTTTAAAATCCAACTTACAAAATAAGCTCAAATTAGTCTAACTAGGTTATTAATTGTTAATAATACTAATTTAATATTCAGTATTTTGGCTTTTTAAAATCCGCCAAGATCAAAGGGATTAAAGATCACGATAAAACCATGATAAAGAGTAGCTCTAGTTGAGGTACACGTGACCCATAATATTTCCTCTCTTTCCTGTAGGCTACAGAAGATTTTATACCCCCACCCTAATTATGTCTACATTTATAATTCTTTCGATCATGTTTAGACAGTAATAATCTTACTCACTAATCGTCTTTTCAGATATTTTTAATCATAAAAAAGTTTCTATTAGAGTTTCGACTGTTATTTTAGTCATTTTTTAATGATTCACTTCCATCTATGTACTTGATGAACGTAAACACATATCCAGATTAATTAAAGGTTTTATTTTATATTAATTTAAAATAATGCTATAGTTTTATTATCGTACGTCCGGCAATTAAATAAAAACACGGCTTCTCGAATTAGGGCTTCGAATCTAGTTCCCCTCCTGCTTTAATCCAATCAGTCTGGAAAGTTTCACATCCTGTTTGCAGGTCTACAACATTAACATCTACTTTTAAGTAGCGACAAAACAACTTCCGCCAACAGTTGAGTATATATACATATATGGTTAAAGTTGCTTCTTTCGAAATTCATTTTTTTTGTAATAAAAATGTAGTATTATGACATTTTTATGTATTCGTCCACCTATTTGGTAAACTATCTGAAGAGGTTTGTCCAAATATTTATATTTTTATTCATAAATAATTTATTTTTTATAAATAATATCACGAATACTAGGTAATTTTACGCAGTTAAAAATGATTGAACTGGATTTTACAAAATGAAAATATTTTCACTTTGTTGAGTATTTTTAGGTTTACGATTAATTATACACAGCACAAAACATACAGAAAGACACCCATCAAATGTTTTGCTTATACACAAGTAATACATTAATAAAATTTAAGTCAATTCCTATTGGGGTTAAAAAAATTATTCTCGCTACATTTTATTTTATAATTACAATTAATATAAATATGTATATACATATGGCAGAATCACAATATTGAGCGGCAAAATAGAAAGCTAATTTCCTTGCAATTTTCCATTTCCCACGGTGTACAATAATATGGTGTCGGAGTATTATTTTTTTGTTACTATTTATTCGTTTTCTTTTTTTTTGTTTCTAATTTATGAAGCTGATGGCGGTCTATAATTTCTCATTCTATTTATCTCCTGTAATATTTCATTATTGCAAGGGACCTTTCTCTTATAGTCTTATATACATCTTTGAGTAAGCTTTCCCAAGCTATTTCTAGCTTTGAGGGAGTTGGATCAGTGCGAATGTGCCGAATTTCAAACATGTAGTGATGTAGTTCAAATCCGATCGAGACATCAACTTGTTTAAATTTAATTAATTAATAAATATTTGCAAAAGCTGTGGTAACGTCAATTGCCATCCACTATAGGAAAAAAAATATTTGAATTTGATTGGATAAATTAAAACTTATTTCATTAATGATTTAAAATTTATACAAGATAGATATATGTTAGGGGAGTGTAAGCTAAGAGAAGGAATTGAAAAAGTAAACACACACAACGAGTAAATATCTATAAAGAAATTAACGACTTGAAAAAATTAAGTCAATTTATAAACATTTGCTGAAGCAAACAGTTTTTGATTGATAGAAAGCGTATTACATTTCAGAGGAAGATTGTAACTGACGAAGATTTTATGTGATCGAAAACTTTATGAAGAGGTTTTTCGGTAAATTTCAATTAGCGTACTTTTCAATTACAATCAACAACTTTTTTTTAAATTCTCAGCGGTACTATAAAAAGGGGAATTAACGTTAATTTTTTACATTAAAAAGCTTGTCATGAAAAGCTTTGGTATTTTATCGTGTTCGTATTTGACATACTAAATTTAAAATTAGGTTTGTGTAGAATTGTGCATATAAAGGCTATAAAATTAGAAGGTTGAACACACATTTGTTGCTGTTAAACTGTTAAAAGATTAGTAATATTTACAACTTTTACTATTACTAACCTTCTTCCAACTAACTGATGCATTTTGTTCAACTGAAATTAAGGAAAAAAATTCTATTTACACACGAAATATTACCCCTATATTGCTTTGCATATTTATTTAAAGACCAAGATTTCAAAATGTTTTGCTTTTATTAATGACCTTCTTTTAATAGTTATTTATTGAAAAAAACAACAAACAATCAAAGCAAACAAAAATTATGCACGTTTTCACTTCCGGAACACTGTGCTCATGGGAATCACCTTGAATGGTAATTGGTCAGTGGAGGACAATAAAGTCTTATCCAATGGGCTTAACCTTCTGGAAGAGGTTTACTTTGCACATAGTTAACTGGTAAAACTCGAAGTCACGCATTATAATCTGACATTCAGTGACAATCGATTCTCCACGTTCAAACGTTACTTCGCTTTAACTTTAATTTAATAATCGATATGAAGTATTCATTTCATTGTTATAAAATATCCTTTATAGTTTTAATGAGAATAACTTACAGCATATACGCTACAACTCTCTGAGCTGCTCTCTGAGCATAAAAAGCTCAACTCTCACCAAGTATTTTATCATGTCTAACACGTTTTAATAACGATGGTCAGTGGCAAATCACTCTCACTGAGAGCCTAAGTGTATTCCAGAGTGTTTATTTAAATATTAAAAACACAATATTCTTCAGGCAAATCATAACTTTGATAGCTAAAAACTTAAAATAATTTTGCAGAGAAATTGAACCATACACGAATGTACAACAACAATGAAATTAGTCATACTAACCGGCAATTTAATGTTCAATGGTTTTTAGTAAAATGCACTAAATGCGCTAAATGTAACGTAAAGTGATACTTGATTAAGAAATATCCGATAGTTGTTGTTTTTAATTACCAATAACGTCATTTTTAAACCACTGCAACCTAGATCATTTCATTTCGTCATTAAGTTTATAGTCTTTTATTGAATCATAGTTGTTTTACTTCTCATTGTAACTAAAGTCTGGAAGAAACTGAACCATGCAAAGAGTTTTAAAAAATATGATTAAAAATACATAGTTGCATTTAATTATTTTAAAAACTTAACGAGTTAAGAAAATTTATAAATCATTTTTTAAAATCTATACTATATTATAGATTCTATTGTCCTAATATTTTTATAAAAGGTTTAATTAGTGAATTTTAAATTATGTTGAAATACATATACTTTCAAAACAAAACAAAAAAGTCCGAGTAGTGCTTAGAGAATCGATGTATGATAATCAACGACCATCACGGCAAACGATATGAACTGACGTGTTTTATTCACGACAGTTTCTCCATACATTCCTACAATTATTTAAGTATGAGTCCTAGTTTTCTATTTTGAATTTTAAAATTATTTTCATTTTGATTAAACTAACTAATAAAATCTTAAAAATTCAAATAATATAAATAGATTAATACAATGTGTATGGACTTATGCATTTCTATAGCGTTATCGTTTTCTATGCATTTTGAAAAAATTATATAGTTATTTTTACAAATTTGTGTTTAAATATTTTATTCACATAATTTTCGGGCATTCTAGTCTTATAAGATTGTTTTCTAACTGAAAATAGTTAAAATTCGTTATAGACAGTTTTTATCAGCCCAATAACCTAATATTACTGTATTAGCCATAAAGTCCAATTAAAATTAAATTGGAAGTAACTTATTTAGGACATCAGAAGTTAGTTTAAATTCAATTGCAAAACGTTTATTCCATAAGAAAACTAGCTCATACAATCATGTTAAATATAACAAAATTTCCTGTTATTTATATTTTATCTGTAAACGCCAAACGAATCAGGATTAAACTGCACAATGTGGAGTTACAAAAAAATAATAATCAATTGTTTATACTTTAATTTATTCTTATAAAAAAAATAATACTCTTGAAAAAATTTCATAACAAGTATAAACAATTTTTTTTAATATGTAAATATTTTGTCACGCTATAAATGAATGCGGCACGTTCATCAAGGTTATGTAGAATTAGTGTAATACAATAGTATTGTTTTATATTTTATCGTATTATCTTTATATACAAAAATGTTATGTTGGTTTGTGTACGCTTTAAAAACTGAAAACAATTTGCAGCTACCGAGCTCAAATTTTGAGACAACATACAACCCTATTCAGAGATTGTTTTTATCTATTTTCGCATAGAAACATACTTGTAACCGCGAGAAAAAGCATTTTTACGGTTCAGAAACTCAAAACGGGGTTATTTGAGAGTGCCAGCTCCCACTCAAGCTGATAACACTTCATTTGATGTGGATTTACGAAGACCGGTGTTTTCCGGGCATATGTATTCCTGAATCAACGCGCAAACTTAAGGCCATTAATGACACATAGGGCCTAATCCAAATGTTAAATGATGGAGTTAAGAGGAACCTCTTCTTGGATGCGCCAAGAAGAACTGGGAAAACATAAATCAGATTGATTCTGGAAAATGTTCAATCAAAAATGACAAAGTCTTTTAGTATTGCAAAATTCAACCTCTATGAAACGTGACTTTGTTTTGTTCCTCATTTCTCATCTGTACAGCTTTGAGATTAGCTTGTCAGAACAGGTATGTATATATATATATATATATATATATATATATATATATATATATATATATATATATATACATACCTGTTCTGACAAGCTAATCTCAAAGCTGTTTGTTCGTTTAATATGATTGCGTTTGTGTTTTTGTGTGTCTGTAAATTTCATATTGTTCTAGTGTGTTGAGATCTGGTCCTTTTTTGTTGATGTGTGGAATTTCTAGATTATGGTAAATGTCTGTGTATTTTGTGTCCTGTTTCTTTTATGTGATTGTAAAATGTTGAGTTGGTGTTATGTTTGTGTTCCTCGACTCTTTGTTTAAAGCTGCGACCTATTTGTCCAATGTAGAATTTGTTACATTCGTTTAACAAATTTACTAAATTTAAAGTTCGGATAGTCATAAACTATTGTTTAAGTGATTAATAAGATTCACCGAACGTAATGGACTAAAAAATTCAAGAATTGTTTAATGTTTCTATGTATGTATGAGCCTTATGAATTACTAAACCACTGATACGGTCGCCATGACTCTGAGAAATTTTTGAGTATATTCTTAGAAAGGATTCTGGTGACATTTTCCCAATTTTTCTAAACAATTTTATCCAACATGTAACTTTAAGTTCTAAATAGCATAAAATATGACTTTCTATCTTATCTCAAGAGATTCCATTGAATTCATTCCAAATTTTGGTTGCTAGGCAACACTCAACAACTTTAAGTTATTTTCCAACACATTTCACACAATATACAAAAAATATCGTATTTACAAATTAAACTTCAATAAATAACAAGAAATTTTACAGCCACACATTTCTCGATCGACTACTATAAGTTCAGCTATTATTACTGTATGTTAATAAAATACTAAATTAAGTTTAGCTAATGTAAGCACGCTATTCATTGACTTTTAGGTTATACGAAGTTTGCCGGATCAGCTATTATAGTTATAGTATATTATATAGTTATAGTATTAGTTATATTATATAGTATAATAATGATCACTAATACAAAATCAATATTTTATTTCTCATACTCGTTTCAATAAAAAAGTCATCATTATCAGTAAGAATAGCTAATTCAACATCTATACAAACTTATAATAACATACAGTTTAACTATTCTCACTGAAGATGATTTTGTTATTGCGTTTGAAAAATGAATGAATGAGTTTGTACCCGTTATTACTTATTACAGACGGGCAGTACTATAATTTTGACAGAATATAATTTTGACAATTATTAATATTTATTGTGTTATTATAACACTACCATAAATTATAACACCATTTATTAAATAGTTAGTTAATAACGGTTTTTAATAACTCTTTACTTTTTAGATTTTATTGATTTTGAGAACGTGTGTTTTAATGATGTATATTTATGTTAATACAGTATTTATTTATCTTCATAGGTAACTACAACTTTTGTTTAAATGTATTTAAACTTGATAAATCAGGTGATTTAGAGGTTAATAATGTTCCTCGTTTTCATGGGCTTCTATTTGTAAAAAAGATTAGATTGATTTGTCATTTGGGATTGTATAATCTTTCATGTAATACGTTAATTGATAATTGTACGAACTCTTTCGTTATTTACACTCGTGTTGTGGTAAAAATGAGTTAGTGTAAGCCAGGGGACTGATGATGGTACATCATCGCTAAAACTAGTATGTAACTATTAAACTAGCTGTTTTTGAGAGTTAAATCTAACCTTTTATTATTTACCTTTGTAAATTTACTGTCCTAGCTCTAATAACATTAAAATACAGTCATTTTATAACATTGGTATTGTAACCTCGAAGTGTTACAACACTAAAACAAACAGGTTAGGGTACTGAAGAAAATAGTTCTTCCTTCAGTTGTTTACATAATCGCAATGTTTCTTCGACGTGGTTATTCTGCTGGCCTTGTGTTGATTGAATGCTAATCCCCTTCCGATGCCAGGAACACAACATGACTTGGCAACGTTATTTTAAGACTCGGATTGAGTGTGTACTAATGTATTTACAAAAAGTATTAATGCTCTCTGAATGTGAATAATATTCATAGCTTTTTAATTTAAATAGCATTATTACAATAATAAAATTCAAAGAGAAAATATGACTTTTGAAATTTATTTTCATTGTGTGTGTGTGTGTGTGTGTGTGTGTGTGTGTGTGTGTGTGTGTGTGTGTGTGTCTGTGTGTGTGTGTGTGTGTGTGTGTGTGTGTGTGTGTGTGTGTGTGTGTGTGTGTGTGTGTGTGTGTGTGTGTGTGTGTGTGTGTGTGTGTGTGTGTGTGTGTGTGTGTGTGTGTGTGTGTGTGTGTGTGTGTGTGTGTGTGTGTGTGTGTGTGTGTGTGAGTGTGTGTGTGTGTGTGTGTGTGTGTGTGTGTGTGTGTGTGTGTCTGTGTGTGTGTGTCTGTGTGTGTGTGTGTGTGTGTGTGTGTGAAAGAGACAGAGACATCTATTTTTTTAAAATCGAAAACAAAATTCTTATAACATGTTGGGGTAATATTTGATTCTTTACTCTTCGAAAAATTTATCTTTGTATGAAACTTACTCATAAACATCTCCACTCACTATACCAGGCATATATTAACTCATAATAATATATGACTCTGAAGACCTGTTATTAATAATAAACTTCACAGCATAAGTAATTTTCATAAATAGTTTATACATGGCCATTTCTAATTATATTCAACACTTTTAAAACATTAAAAAAAATCGTAAGAGCAAGGCCTACATTAAAATGCAATTTAAAATATCATTCAAATATCATTTAAAAAGTACTTTTTTAATAATTGGATGTAGAAAAAAAAACAAAATTATAATAACCACAAATGTCAGAAATACAATAATTTTATCATACAAAAATACTGTCGGCCTTCCAGTCATAAAATCTACAAATTAACATCAAGGGTGAAAATGTTTTTAAAGTTTAGGTCTTCAGTTTCTATTTTCGTTATGACAACACCTTTTGTGATGTAAATTTTTAAATTTTATTTTAGACTTTTTTGGTTACTACAGATTAAGCTACCTTTTTCAATTCCTACTATAGTTCACACTCTCATTAGATATATTTATATATCTTGTAAAAATTTTCAATCGTTCAAATGTTCAAATACTTGTTTTAAAACTTGTAGTGGATGATACTTGATGGTAAAAAAGTTTTAAAAAAATATTAATTCATTTTAATAATTAATTTCATTTTCTGTTTTGCCCCTTAACATTGTGATTCTATCATATGTATATATATATATATATATATATATATATATATATATATATATATATATATATATATATATTTATATATATTTATATTAATTTTGTTTATTTGAAAGTAACTGAAATAATTTGTTAAGAAATATAACCCTTTGTTTAACTATAGTAATGCCACACAATTCTAAAAATGAAAACTATCTCTGTAGGAAAGAAATGGTTTGAACAAAAAAAAAGCAAATGCACAAAATAAGCTATAATAAAGCTAGCTATAAACTAATTAATAAATCATCGTAAAGATTCTAGATACAAAGTCAAGTCATACATTCTTACATACCTTACTAAATGTATGACCTAATTAGAATTAATAGGCTATTGTAACGATGCAGCAACATATTCTAGTTTGGAAATAATTATCAGGGTACCTTCATGGCCGATCAATGACCTGAATCTTATCGCTTGTCAATGCAAATCTGCTTTCCTAAATTTGTTTTTAATTTAACTCAAATCTTTTTGACGATTGCAACCGGACAGAGATTACCACCACGACGGCTTCTAAATTAGTGCCCAAAGATAAGAATGTGCTTTATCTGTCTATTTTTTATCACAAATTGTCCACGATTTGTAAAATATCTGTTTCAAATATTTCACGAAATTATTTTCAAATATGTATAAGTTCTTTCAGTTTACTTCTGTCATGGTAAAAATCAATATTTATTAGTTATTAGTTTTAGTTTTTCAGACTTATATTTAAAGTTAAATTGTTTTAAATGTAATGATTCGAAAGTTTTAAACCTGAATGTATTTATTAGTAAGCCTACTTTTTAAACAATTAAAGATCAATTTAGTATTGAAGTGAAAGAGTTACTTATAAAATATAACATAAACTTAAAGCTGTCCTTTATATAATGATTTATTGAAGTTATAAATAATTTAATGAAGTACATTTTAAACAATTACAGACCAATATAGTATTGAAGTAGAAGAGTTACTAGTAAAATATAACATAAATTTAAAACCGTCTTGTAAATAATAACTTGTTGAACTAATAGCTAAATTTATAGAGTAAATTTGTCGTTAGTATCCAATAAAGTAATGTGTGTCTCGATTTATTGTTTTAGTTTTAAAAATTATTATTATTTATTTAATAATATTTAAATGAAAATATTTTTTTAAACTTATTTCTTAAACAGTTTTCAAAAAATTTACTTCAATTATAATTTTGTGGGAAGTCGTTAATTTGTTAATAAAAAACGAAAAAATTTCGCCGATTTTATTGGAAAATAATATTCAAGGGAGTTTTTTAATTTTTCCAAGAGAAACCCCAGAGCCCTAATTAATTAGAAAAAAGCAATTGTTCTTTAGTTAATTGTTTGCGCTTTAAGTGTACTAATAGTAATTTTCTTTCACAACCGCAGATAATTTTATTGATGTAGGAACCGAGATTTAAATTACAGGAAGTACATAAATGGTTTGCCCGTGAGGAAAAGACACTTATAATTTCATTATGTTGTAATAAAATGCATACAATAATAATTAGGCTCATGTTATTAGTAATTGAAGTGTTTAATCATTTTCATAATATATTTTAGCTTCAATGGAGAAGTTAATTTGAACAAAAGTTAATGCAAAGATAAAATAAAAACTGAAAGGAAGATTTACATTTGCGATAAACTTTGTTTTACATGTTTTATGACATCTTCGTTCTCTAAAAAACTAAAGTTTAAGCAACAAATAAAATAGGTTGGCTCAGAGCTGGCAATTAACGAGTGAAAACTAAAGCTCTAATTTGCAGGAACATATATAGAGAGGAGATATTCTTCTCTAAAAAACGGTTGTTTATTAATGATTCTCTTCAAATCGACAAGAAAAATCCAAAATTTGGCGTACGTATGGTCCTATAATCGAATTAAAATTGCAAACTTATTTGAAACTACACAGAATTTTAGTATAGCTAAGGGCAGCGTTGCCACTTTTATATCACCTATAGAAAAGGTTGGGTGGTGAAGAAAACAAGTGGCTGCATTGTAACCAGTGCATTAAGAAACATGACAACCCTGTTAATATCGATTGTTATGGCAGTCCGTGATTGGTGAAAGCAATGACTAGACCCCAGTGGGTTCGATTTTAGCTGAAAAAAATAACTAATTTTAATTCCATTGTAGTTAACAACTCTCCTCTTTATAAATTAATTTGAGTTTACGTTGTAATTATATAACCCCAATATTAGAATACAAAACTTATAACATGTTTAAAATTAAAATTAAGTACTTATGGGCACTTAAAAAAAAAACAGAAACATACAAATAATCATTAAATTTTACATAAATGAATGTAAAATAACTTTTCAAGTTATTTTTAGTTTTTTTTTTTAATACGAGAAGCCCAATATATTGAATATTCTGGGTTTAATCTTCTTATTCTTAAAATGATTACCAAAAGATTATCAAAACTTCAACAGATAAAAACAATTCCATCTCAATCAGGAAGAGGCAGGATTATATTCGATATTTTAATTTTATAATTTAAACATATATGTTGCATATATATTTGAGTATATATATTTGCATCTGCTTTTCCTAACAATAAGTGGAAGACGAGATTCCAATGTATACCAATATTTCTAACTGTAAGAAACATGACTATATTGAATTTCACATATATTTTCCTTTAAAACTAACTATACATACTTATATTTACGCAATGATAATATTAAACTGGGCAGCTAAAATATATTTAACACTTGTGAATGTTGTATTTAAGTTTATTTAAATATCGAAACTTGTTGCTGTTCATGACGAGCTGGTTGTTATTTCTTATTACACTTTTGCTATTACTTGCGACCAGACTTTTTATTAACTAAAAGTTGTTAAATTGTTAACTTACACTTGGAGGAAACGTTTTCGTCTTACGACTTCTTCAGCCTCTTATTTTTGCCGCTAGGAATGCTGCAGTTGTGCTTCCTCGGTACCATTATTTTGAAAGTTAGAAGTGATGTGATCGAAGAGTATGTGTGATCTGTGCCGTGTTTGTTCATTTAAGACGTTGTTTTTATGTGTGTTGCTATGTCTGTATATTTCATACTGTTCTAGTGTGTATAATTTATGGCCTTTGTTGCATGTGTGGAGGATGCTCATGTTATTTACCATACTTTTGCATGAGTGTTTAATGTCCATGAGGTGATTTGTGAAGGTGGATTCAATAGTAGTGTGCAGTGCGCTTTTGTGTTCTTTATATATTTCGGCGAAAGATCTGCCTGTTTGTCCAATAAGAACTTATTGCAGTTGTTGCATTTTATTTTGTATACTCCTGGGTTATTGTATGTGTTGGTATTGTCATTAATGCTGTGTCTGATAGCTGTTTGGCTTTTATTTGTTGTTATGTAAGCTACATTGTATCCTGCTTTTTTGAATTGGTGTGCTATTTTATTTGTGAGTTTGTTTATGTATGTGAGGGTGACGAATTTGTTAGTGTTCGTGTTTTTGTTTCTTGTGTTGTTGTTATTGTTCTTGTTAAGTATTTTTCTGTGTAGTTTGTCTATTAAATAATTGTCAATTGACAAATTCATCACCCTCACATACATAAACAAACTCACAAATAAAACAGCAATTCAAAAAGCAGGATACAATGTAGCTTACAGAACAACAAATTAAAGCCAAACGGCTATCAGACATAGCAATAATAACAATACCAACACATACAATAACTCAGGAGTATACAAACTAAAATCAACAACTGAAATAAGTTCTATATTGGACAAACAGGCAGATCTTTCACCGAAAGGTATAAAGAACACGAAAGCGCACTGCACACTACTATTGAATCCACCTTCGCAAATCACCTCATGGACACTAAACACTCATGCAAAAGTATGGAAAACAACATGATCATCCTCCACACTTGCAACAAAGGCGATAAATTAAACACACTAGAACAGTATGAAATATATAGACATAGCAACACACATAAAAATGACATCTTAAATGAATAAACACGGCAAAGATCACACATACTCTTCGATCACATCACTTCTAACTTTTGAAATAATGGTACCGAGGAAGCACACCTGCAACATTCCTAGCGGCAGAAATACGAGGCTGAAGAAGTCGTAAGACGAAAACGTTTCCTCCAAGTGTAAGTTAACAATTTAACAACTTTTAGTTAACAAAATGTCTGGTCGCAAGTAATAGCAAAAGTGTAATAAGTTTATTTTGTAATTTCCGTCGTCTTCTCTTAGATTTTAAGGTAGTTGCTGCCTTTGAAGATCCTTGCATCGTTCTTGAGAAGGTGTGGATAGAGAAACAAATATTACAGAATCGTAAGAGAACTATCAATGGCCTTGGATACAGATTGAAAAACATAGTCATTTAAGAATATTAGACAAGAAAATGTAGATGGTTTCTAGGAAAATTACAAAATTATAAATTGTAAATATATAATTGTATATTCCAATTCTTATATACAACTGAATCTATTCTTATACTCTGATACGAAACATTACATAAAGCAGGTAGTGTACTGGTTACTAATGGCAACCTCGAATCCATCCGCTGGTAAGTCATAAAATATATCAGATGGCATTTGTCTACAAGCTTTTGTTCGCTTTCAAACACGACATAACCCTACCGTCCAGTAGTTTTTACACTGTGTAAACACAAAACGAGTGTGTTTATCGACTAAATTAAATTCATTATTCAAAATTTAACATTCTCTAACTCGCGTCAGGCAGCAGTAGACGTAAGGTGCCCAAAAACCGGATAAATAACTCCCCGTGTGACGTAAGCATGACGTCATCTCCTGGGAAGTGGAGAAGAACAGTGCATATACAGTGACTAAGAATGTCCGATGAAATCCTTGACTTGTGAAGTGAGTTGAATTTCGGAAAAAGTTTTATTCTGTGTGATGTGCGTTCACTGTTTGAATTCTTTTGGTTATTTGAATAGTCGCTATCTAATCTGTAAAGATTGATTGGCAGCTTACAGTATCAATTGTCAGAATATACCGTCTAATGACTTGTCTTGTAAATAAATATTTGTCAGAAAACATTAATACCGGATCATGTTGAACGTTAGGGATAAAACGTATTCCATGCGTGTTTTAAATGCTTAAAGAAACCTATTTGAGGATAGAAAAGTGTAAATTATAATTCTATTGAAACTTATTCGAGTAGGCTTACACTGATTGAAAATCTCTGATTATTTCCACCTGTTTTTAAAAGTTGTTAACTTTTTATCAGAAACATAGGAAATAAAGATAACGTTAACAAATTGGGATTATAACCTATTAAGTCAAACATATAAGCTTCTGACGAAATGAGACAGTATTTAAATAGCTATATTTAATTATTGTCAACGTTTCGACGTTTATACAACAGTGTTTTTGTTGCATACATTTCTTTATAAAACTTTGTAATTATTCAGTTTTGAGAACGACAGTGTGCGTTGCTTGAGATGTGGTCGAACAGTAAACAGAAATTAATTAAAGTCTTTTGAGTACTGTATCTCATTAACAATTACTTAGGTCTTTGAGTACTGACCTGAAAAACTTACTTACTTCGGACTTGAGTGTCAATTTATAATGATTTTTTTTATAAATATGTCCAGTAGATAAGTGTCGCGGGATTTGCTGCTTCAACTCCAGTCCGCGTGAGTTCCCTTTGTCTTAGTTTCGTTCTGTATTTTATTTAGTGAAGTCATATTTCCCGCGATCGCATGCAGCTAGATTGCCATTTTCCTAATGTAAAATACAAAATGAGGATTCAGTGTGAAAATGTTTTGGAAAACATCATCAAAAATATGTGTTTTCAAAGCATACGGAGATAGCAGGTAATAAAACGAGATCTATTTCCAAGGTTATTTCTTTTCTGTTAATTACTCTACAGTGAACCACGGAAAAGTACAACTCCAATACCTCCTCGACACTCGACCTGTCTCGATTCGGTTGTTTGAAATAAGTACAAAATCATTCACTCCAAATAAAACAAAGATATTATCATCGAAATAAATACATCAAATAGCAATGTACAAAACTGTAATTTTCGAATTAATTATGAAAATAATGCATATTCTGCAGCATTTTGGTTTTTTACGGTTTTAAATCTCAAGTGCATTATAATCGAATTAAAAGTAAAAGAGTATTCGGACTGAACCGACAAATACACCCGATTCAACTCAGGCTCTAACGCTCCTCAAATCAAAGGCGAGTAATTTCTTTTTCGATGGGAACTTGATTCCCACGTTCCTTTTCCATCAATACAGTAGAATTTATCTGAGCTTGGATAAAATAACACTTTGGAAGAAGCAACAAGAAGTTTATCATGGCAGCAATATTACAACCCATAAAAGAAGCATTTCAAAGTGTTATGAAATCTGATTGAAAGAAGAAGATAGGAG